>JAPDSC010135597.1:1019968-1108466 GCA_026290005.1 Latrodectus geometricus | reverse complement strand
ATAAGATAACTTGAGGAGCAATAATCGAAGACAAAAAAAGCAAAAGAAACTATATAATTCAATACACAAAAGACAATAAAAAGAAGAAACTATGCAATATAAGTAGGAGAAAGGCATTGGTACCCCGTCTTAATCAGGAGGGTGATGGTAAACTATGCTAACAGAACACTATTTTCTGATATGCACGAAGAACAAATGTCTTAAAATCCTCATGCCATTCCCTCGAAAAGAATCATCTTCGAAGAATCATCTGTATTAAATGAAACGTTTATAAAATAAATAGAATCACTAATCAATGGATTAAAAATGTAAGCAAAGCATTACATTGAAAAAATATATAGGTGTCAGCAAATCAAACCCCATCCATTAAATTCAGAAAAATAAGATTGCAAATTGTAATTTGAAAAATTATTAGTTAAATTAAAAAGTTAAAGTATGTCATAAGTTAAGATGGTATAATTAAAAAGAAAGATGCTTTTGGGATTCTTCAATGCTTTGGTGGCTCATCTGTAGTTATATGAAATACGCATTAATTCAATTTTACAACCAATTCCCTACTTCCTACATATTTTAAAGTAAAATTAGCAGGAAAATTATTAGATTTAAGTTCATCAATTAATCATTTAATTTGGTTTCTGGTGAATTTAAGATTATTTGCAAATATTGTATATGCGGTTTGATCATTAAATACTACATTTCCTGTAAATTTTTAAAGAAATGTTGGAATTCCAGAAGATTAGTTTATAATCTTTAAAATCGAAATAACTGGTTTTATCAAATATCTATACAAATAGTGGAATTTCCAATATTAATGAATAAATCTAAAAATTCAGTGTTATTGTTACAAACATTGGTTTTAATTAGCGAAAGCTATTTTGCATAAATTGAATTTGAAATATCACTAAAATTTGCATCATTAAAATAACAAAGTCATCTAGATATATAAATGCAAAATAATATCGAAAAATGAAACTTGTAAAAAATCCAAAATGAAAAAAATAAATTTGTAAGTATACTTGAAAAAACTGAAACTTTTTTTCCAGCCTTAGTGCCGCAATTTTGAATAAAAATATTTTCACCGTTATAAACATAGTTATTGTAAATACAAAGTTTAATTAAGTTATTGCCGCCCAACCTGTCTAGTGGTTAGCCTACCTGACTACAGATGGGTGGGACCTGGGTTCGAATCCTGGCTTGGGCATGGATGTACTTTCTCTTTCTTGTCTTTGTCCTTTCTTTGTGTGTGAATGGTTGCCTATCCTATAAACGGGTCCCTATGGCATGTGTGTACTGAGGATGTCTGACTCCACACCAAATATGGTTTAGTTGGAAAAGTGGAGCAGCGCACCCCATATTGTCAGCCTGGCTGGCACACGACAACAACTAAGTTATTCCAGTAATCAAAATTAATATTCAATATATAAATTTTTGTAATCCTTAATATTATTTTTTTCTAACGGCGGGAACTGGGTGACCAATCCTTAGCCATAACGAGCCCGGAAACTGTTACTCATGTAGCGTAAACCGGTCGGCACCTGTGAACGTAGTCACGGAAGTGAGTAGCATTACTCACGCGTTACATCACTACAAACTCGTTTATAGGTTGGACCACATTCATCCATCAGCTTAGAAAAAAGGAGAAGGAAACAGAGAGAAAGGAAACGTCGATGCCTAAACCGAGATTCCAACTCAGAACCAACAGCCTAATGAAAATGTTAAAATATAATACATTTAATTTTTTAATGGGTATACTTGTATAAAGATCGTTGAAATCAAAAGAACTAATATTATAATAAAAATTATTTGACAGAAAGTCTAACACAAGCCTATTATTATCTATAATCCAAGTAGCTTTAGATTTAACAATATGTTCCAGAATTATTTATATACTTGGCAAAAATTATACCTGGTTTATTCATATATGATTTAATACCACAAGTAATATATCTGAATTTAATGGGAAATTTATGAAATTTAGAAATTACTGTTAAATAAGGAAATTGTAATTTACAATTTTTTATATTTAAAAGTTTATAAAAACCCAGAAATATTTTTATTAATTATACTATCTGTAGAATTTAAGAGTTTGTAGGTATTAGAATTTAAAAAGTTTCTTTATATAAATTCTAAATAATTTATTTACGAAAAAGTGCGTATATATTAGCTGTTTTATCAACAGGTGTAATCATAAAGTTCTCTTTAAGAATTTTAATCTTATATGGCCTATAAGAATTTTAAGCAAATATCGTAGCAGGTTTTAATAGCCTAAATCTAATATTTGGAAAAGTTCAATTATAATAAAAAATAAGATTTTTAATTTTATATTATAGAGCTTAAACTTCCATGTTCTGAAAAACTCAACATAATTATAATTTGCTATTTTAAAGATAATGGAATCGATTTTATATAAAATTACTTTAAAAGTTTTAGATCTACTTGTTTGAAAAATTGGCCTGTATTTAGCAACCTTATTTAAAATTGCCTTATGCTTATGATCATTGACAATGTTAAGTCACCTGTAATAATATGTCAAAAGTCGGAGATAATAAACAGTTTAAATGTACTATAAAAGCATATAAATTTGGAAATTTTTTTGGAAAAGGCGGTATTTTTCCTAAATTGATTATAGTTAAATACTTTAGTGCCAAAAGGAGTATTGTAGGAAATGTAGGTTTGACAACAACATCCTTTTTAGGAACAATACAAAACAAATCCTTAATAAAACTATTGAAATGAATGTTATCAAAATTTGTATGTCGGAAATTTATAAGAAAATAGTTAAATTTAAAATTTTTCTTATTTTTAAATTCATTATATCTGTATTTAAAAAGATCATGGAATAAAATGCTGTCTAAAGTGCTGTCTATTGCAATGTATATCATCTGAACATGAATACAAAAATTTACAATCACTGTTAGTTTCATAATAAAAATTTTGCGAGGCAACCAATTATAATTTTCAGAAAATGAGGATTCAAATTTGAAAATTGTTTCAAATAAAATTCAAAATTTCCAAATAATATTTATCAAAATGAGCTTTCTCTAATTAAAACCAGGTAGGAAACAAAGAAGGAATTATGTGATCAATATTTTGCTATTAATAAATAAAATTAACACAACTAAATTTAATCATAAGATAGTCTTAATCCAGTTCTTTAATGTTTCAAGCAAGTATTTCTATTCTGTATGTATTAATAAATGTTGAATTATTTTGAAATGTTTTAGACTTGGTTAAAAAATTTATCATTTGCAGCATGTTTCTCTAATGAAAAAACATTACTTGAATATAGCATACTCGTTGTATAGATGATTAATAGTTCTTACTCTTAGCAAATGGTTTTATGATCTACTTAAAAATATCTTGTAATACTTTGTGTAATATTTCTTTAATTCTCCAAATTTTTCAAAGCTAGTAGCGGAATGAAGAATGGTTGGGGCTATAGTTAATAGTATATAGTCCCACTTTACACTTGGATATTTTGTATTTGCTTGATATCCAATTTAAATCGTGGATTCCCTTAAATTTAGTCAGTTTATTTAAAATCTATCAGTAAAGTGACTAATAAACCAGTTATTTTTAAATTATGCTGAAAAGTTTCCTTTAAATATAACTATATGATCATTTCATTAAAGAAATATTTTGGTATAGTAATAATATAGTGAGGAAGCAATAAATGTTGAGTTTCTGTGTGAATGAAATATATAAAAATACTTATGAAAAATCTGAAATACAGAAGTTATTAAATAACGTAAAAAAAAATTTTTTTTTCTTGATGTTCTAATTTATTTTTTATCATGTAGCATTTTCTCATGCTTTTTCAGAAATTTTTAGTCTTTACCTCAAAGCAAACTACTCTTATTAAGAATATTTCTATAATTTAACTATGAATTTTACTTCATTTAACGTGGTCATACATATTTATTAGTGCAGGAATAATTTCTTTGATTATTTCAAGGAATATTCATATAAGAAAATTCTAATCTTATTTAGCTTTCCAACAGTTGAATCCATAGCTTCATTCATTTTAAAATTTAAAGGAATTTACTAATATTTGTGGATTCATTTCTGCTTGCTGTTGCATCGCATAGATTCAATTGTAAATTAACATTCAATTTTAAGCATAAAAATGTGTTCTCTGAATGATTTGCTTTTGTACAAATATTTGACATCTTATAAATGCATTTTTAAATACAAAACATTATATTAATATAAAAAAATTAAATAATTTGATCATTCGCAAATGCTAATGATTTCTTAGATTTCAAATTTTCAATAAAGTCTCATATTCATTGTATCAAGTTTAATATAAAGTATAAAAAAATAATTTTTCATTATAAATAAGTACAGTGTAAATAGAAAAATGCTTTTAACAGTCATGTATTATTCAAAGGAAATTTATAAACATTAGCAGAGTCAATATAATCATTCCTATTATATTTTCTTGCAATTTTTAAAACTTCAAATATAAAAATTATTTATAGTTATATTAAATTTCAAGGCAGCTAATTCTGAAATTATTAAAAAAATAACTTTATATTCAGTGCGATAAGAAAATTATGATTAAGATTAATGAAAATGCCAGAGCAGAACATTCACTAAGTTAACTACAAACATATGTAAGTGTTTTCGAGTGAGAAATGTTGATTGACGAATTCTCATAGTAAATCAATCATCAAGGCGACAATACTTTCAAATAGTCTGGTGAAAAGCAGATATA
The DNA here is from genome assembly GCA_026290005.1 of Latrodectus geometricus. Taxonomy (NCBI): domain Eukaryota; kingdom Metazoa; phylum Arthropoda; class Arachnida; order Araneae; family Theridiidae; genus Latrodectus; species Latrodectus geometricus. Next base: position 1,103,749 of record JAPDSC010135597.1, on the reverse strand, counting down.
CGGCTCATAGCGGATTAGAGAAAACCACGCACCAATATCTTGATACCAATAACTCGCTTTGTAAATATATGAGCAAACTGATGTTGCCACCACAAATCAAATATGAATAACATTCTTCTTATAATTTCAAACTATTAAAGAATTTAATAAATTTAATTAACATAAAAATGTCTTGGGGAGAACCAGTTAAGCGTATGAATTTAATTTCTACACTTTTACATTTAGAATGTAATACAAATCAGCACTTTTTGCATTAGTAAATTCGCGTAGTAGAAATCCACTGGCCAGCTGATAGGGTAAAAAAGATGAAGTATATTATTTGTCAGAAGAAAAGAAAATCACCAGTAGTTTATTAAATATTTGACGTGATACAGACCCATAAATTTATCAGGGTAATGTTTTGAAAATTAACACAAAATAAATATTAACTCTTTGTTATTAAAATATACATATAAATTAAAAAAATAGGATTTATTTATAAAGAAAAAATTATACAGTAAATATTTCAATCTATATGTATATATATATATATATATATATATACATATATATATATATATACATACAAACATTGGATAAAATGTCTCATGTTTATCTTACAATCTTATTATTACGTATATAAGGAATAAAGGAATATTTTTAGCTATTATGAAAAATGAATTAAATTCTTTTCCATTGACAGTTTATTTTTATTACCTAATTCCCTTCATGAATTAGTTTTCAGCTTTTCAGGAATTAAAATATTTCGGAATTTTTAACCAATAATAAGTGAGTAAAGTGCTAAAACCTTCTTGACTTCATAATACTCTAAAAAAGAAACATAAGTCTTTAGTTTAAATATTTATATATTCTATTATCATGAATATCTGGTCCAAACTTGAGTGATGTTTTGTCAATTAAACTGCAGAATTTCTAACACAATAATAAATGAAATTATAAATCATACATAAAAAATATACAGTCGAAAAATACCCCAATTCCGAGGTTCAGTACTGTATCTTTTCTTTGTTTTTATTTTTAACTGTAGCGTATGGTTTATACTAATAAATTACTTGTAGGAAGAAGACAAAATTTAATTTAATAAATTCAGTTCAACTCATACATTCATTTTTTATGAAACATATTAATTTTATATTTACCAGACAAAGTAGTTATTTATTATTCTCCAAAGTGGTTTCCATTTCAACAATTGTACCGTTATTTTCTCAAAATTATTAATTAAAAAGAGCTATCGTTATGATATGAATGCTTCAGCATAATCTGTTCTTTAGAAAATTAACATATCAAATGTTTTCGCAAAGAACTGGTTATGGATTAAGATTAGGAACTTGCTCTTTGAGGTGGAATGTACCCAATTTGATATCCCCAGTGTAGAAAAATTGGAGTTAATTGTTACACATTTCTGTATCCCACAAATATAATTTATTGGAATCAGGACTAGGTACAGGGAAGCAAGCTGGTGCAACAAAAACAATCTGACGGAATATATGCTAAAGTAAAATAGATCCTAAAACAGGTCTTTACTAAAAGAAACTTTATTTTCCGAATTTTTCTTGTAACATTTGAATTGATCCTATTATCTACAAAAAATTGTTCATTGGCATATTGATTATAATTTATTTAATATTTATGGATTCATAGATAATAATAGATTTCCTAGATAGAAAATATTGTTACATTTTAATTCCACGATAACAGTTAAATAGAAATAAAACCTAAAAGGAAAATATTCTCGACCTTAAAGGAATATGCAGAGAATATTTAAGTTATAATTGTCAAAATATCAACTATGTAACGTTAATTTATGCGCAAATTAAAATAGAGTGTGATTGGTTTTGGGTAGAGATAATATGAAGCACTTTATTTTATACAAGTATAAATTTTAAAGTAATAAAGATAAGAGTTTATATTTAGTATTGTGTTCATGTTCATCTCTTTTATCAAAATAGGAATTTTATAGATATATTTATATACGTAGATTTTTTTAAAAATAAAATATTAAGTAAGTTTTAAATGTATTAAAAAATGAATTTCAAGACAGTTGTGATCAAAAAGGAACAAAATCTTGCTGTTTCTTGTATAAATAAATGATATTATAGATGTTATTCTAAATATTATTACTATTTATCTACGTAGATATGAATTTAACCTAATATAGATTTCCCAGCATTTATTATGCGAAACATTACATATCTACTCATAGAAACGCAAAAAGGGAAAAATTTCATTTCAAGCTCTGGATATAGACTTTACTTTTAACACAAATGCAGAAAAAGATCATAATTATTAATGTTGTGAACATAAAGATTATTTTTATTTTTTCTCAAATCAGCATTAAGTTGTACTTCAATGTTTTATATGTACTCATTCAAAGGAAACTTATTTGTTCAAAATATATTTATTTAGTTTTTTATATCATATTTATGCTTTCCTTTTAAAAATCTTTCTAATATGTTTACATATTTTAGCACCTGTCATTTCTCGTATAGCCAATTACGTTTTAATAACTTAAAAAAAAAAAAATCTGAAGTTTTACTTATGCTTTCTGATAGCTTAAGATGCAATACATCAATGAAACTTATCATACAATTATTTTAAAGTTTGTTTAAAACCATTATTTTAAAAATATTCTCTGTGATAAGTAATATCTGTGATAATCATACTATATCATTTACTAATGGAGCAGCTTGTCCAATTTTGGTCCTTGCGCTATAAAACCCAACCCAACAACAATATATCATTTACTAAATAGACATTTGGTATCTTCCGTTGGTGGGGGCTAAAAGAAATAGTTTCTATCTGCGCCGTATTTAGAAACAGTTTCTCGACTCAATGATAACGGAACTCTAGTTTTGTTATGCTTCAATGGTTTTGCTTCTCATTGTTATCCTGCAGATTGTGATCTCTCACTGAAAATTTATTCCATGCTGAACTCTTTGTAAAATTATTACATTAATAACAAATACTTTAAATTTATTAACATCATGTGTAATTTTATTCTTCTTGAATAGAAAAACTACCATCCCATTTTTCTCCAGAATAATGAATATCTATCTGTGGAAATATTGAATAATTTATATAGTTGTTGAATAATTTAAATGAAAACTTTAGTCAAATTGCAATTTATTTAAATGCTTTATCAGAACATAAGGTAAATCATTAGACACAACTTCTAACTCTTAATTGTAGAATGAATGTTATATTTGGCAAAGCTCAATATTTGCATGTATGTCCAAAAGTTCAAAAATAAACTACATTTTTCCAATTTTTTATTTACTCCTTGAAAAGTAAGCATTGCTAGAAACATATACCCCATAAGCCAAGAGTTTAACGTGCTTCGTGTAGAATTTAATTTCCAAATTTTTGTATCATTGATAAATAATTAAGATACTAATATTAAAGGATTAAGTAGTTATTATATTCAGGATTCTCTGGTTCATTCAGTTTTAAGTCCTCCTGTTCACAAATTTAATTCTTCTTTTATTATATAGTGTTTTACATACAGATAATTTCAGATTTACAGAAATATATTATATTTACTTAATATGCATATAGATGCATCGGTTTAAAAGAAACTAACCAACGTAAACATACCAAAATTATATAGCTTACTTAAAAAATATTTCCTATTTAGTGAGTTTTGAAAATTAAGACGTCTGTTAAAAAATTTTTTAACAACTTATGTATGATTTATAAGCTTTAATTAAATTTTTGAAAAACGAATATGTTTCATAATATTGAAGAAAAAATTCCTTTGAAATTTGATTATGCATTTATTTTTGAAAAACTTGTTTTTAAAGCTCGTGAGAAGAAGATTGTATTAACCTTTATATATAGAATTGATATAACAGTGAATAAGATAATGAAATTAAATCTTATTTGTACCAAGATCTAAGTTTGAACTGTTGTTTAGCTTAAACTTTTCTCACATTTTGTTGAAACCTACATGAAAATTGTTGAATTGTGTTATTTATAAAGCTTGAATTATATTATTTATATTGTATGAAAAATAGGTATTTATATTACTGAAGAACATTAATATAATGTTCATAATTTTTTTATTAATTAAATATCTGATTTTATTTAGATTTATGTTTCATACATAGCTTTTGTATGAATTCTGTATTTAATTAAAAAAAAACTGTATTAAAGGCTAAAATTAATATTCAAAATTTTGTTTACCTCTCAAAATTTATTTTTCATTTATATTTTTATTTTCCTAGAATTTACTTTGTGATTGTAAATACACATTAAAAAATTAGAAACATTATTGTTTTTAAGTGAATTAACAAATATTTTCTGTTCTTGTTATATTGGAGAATAATTTATTGCAATGAAATGTAATAATAAATACTTTTGCGGATTTATGAATAAAATTTATTTAATGTTACAGATAATTTTATTTTATTACTCTTTCACTATTGATTCTTTGTCTTTACTTTTCACATAATTTATTGTTTAAAAAAATAGTAAAGTAGTTTTACAGTTTTTTTTTTAAGTTTGAATAAATACTTAAAAATGTATTACTTAAAAATCTATATTTCATTATATTTTCATTAATAAATAAAAATACGTACCTAAATGTAAATTAAAGAGAGAAAAATAAATACCGAATATAATTTCATAACTTTTGACTTTGTGGTTTGCTCTGAAAATTTCTAAGCCTTTACATTTCAATATTTATTTAAATTTTCTTTCAAATATTTAATTATTCTAAATTTAAGTAAAACTCATTATTTTAAGTTTGCTTAAAAACAAACCTCTTCCTAAAATTATCCTTCTTACCAACTTTTCTATGTACCACGTGATTTTAAAAGGTTCTTCGAATTCCCAGCCTACTTCCTCAGTGATTAATCACTTACAGGAAATGATCAAGGCATATTGAATCTCCCCTTTGCAGTTGGAGAGATTTAAAATATACCAAAGCTGAGAATGTTATTGTGTTTAGAAATTTTAGATTGGTAAAATAAAGAAATTTTTTATCTTATTTGTGAACAATAATTCTGTGTATTTGTACCGAAAATTATCTTATATAGTAAAATAAGTATAGGAAAATACTTATACCCCCTTAAAATTTCAAATCTTTATTATAACTGATGATTATGATATAGAAATTATAAATTGGGGAAATACAATTGGAGTAATGAAAATTTGAGTCAGATGAACAAAATAATATAGTTAACAAAAAATATCTCCTTATTAAGAAGAATCAAAAGAGAACAATGTTAATCCAAGAACTAAATTTTAAATATGGATATTGTCAAAAACAGAATCTAGAAAAGTGCTATTATAAAAAATGATCATACGAGTATTTATACTTATATATTCAAATTCAAATGAAACAATGATTTGTCAGTATAATATATAAGATAAAATGGATTCATTGATGAAATAGAAATAAAATTAAAATAAGCTGTACTGATAATTTCAAAAGGCATGCAAACTACTGTACTACAGATGTATATCAAGCTTCTTCTAATTAAACATTTCTTCTTTGGAAATTTCAATATGAATCAATTTATTGTATTAACTGTATATAAAAATAATCAAGTGAATGTATGAGGTCTTTAATATAAATATTCAATTAATTGTTTATTCAATTCAATTAAATTGCTTAATTTTTCTATATCGAAATGAGGTCCTCGCTTGTCAGTGTGTATACAAGGTCCTTGTTTGCCTGTATGTATATAATGTCCTCGTTTGCCGGTATGTATGGGACGTCTTCGATTGCCAGTGTGTATATAATGTCCTCGATTGCCTGTGTGCATATGATGTCCTCGATTGCTGGTATGTATATGATGTACTTTGAGATAAGAAATATTAATGTATTAAATAAAGTAAATTAAAAATATAATATTTATAATTCAGTGGGTTGATGAGTACTTAGTAAATTTATTTTATAAGATTTTGTATAAAGAGTTTAACACATTGATATTTTGTATTGAAAATTTCAATTTCTGAACAAGTATAATTAAAACCTTTTACTCTAAATTTTTAATTAACATTAATTTTAATTTCTTAAATAATTTATATATGTATAAGTACTGAAATAAATATTAATGAAGCAACAGGAAAATATAAATATATTTACATTTTATTTTCAAAGATGTAAATTAAATGAAGCTTAACATGGTGATTAAATGAGAATGCAAATTAAAAAAATCAGTTACGTAAATAAAATTAAAATAACGCTTCATATTGTATCATTAATTTTTTTTTCAAAGGAAAAAAATTTTTTAAATAAGGAAACTTTTCAATAAAAATATAAGTATTAAAAATTTTTTTATAACATATTATAAAATAATTTTTATATTTAAAAAAATGAAATTTGTATTAAATTAAAAAATACATTAAATTTCAGAATCTCCTAAAGAAGATTCTTTAATTCTCAACGAATTTGCAATTCTACAAAAAGTAACCTCAAATTTGATGTAATTAAGTTTACTTAAATTTTTAATTTACTTAATTAGAATATAATTTATTTATATATATAAAGAAAAATGATTTTACGTAACTAATAATACAGCAAAGGACTATATAAGTCTTTATAAAGTTATCACCATAAACGATATTATTATAAATCTGTTTGACATACATAATATATATTTTATTGCCTAACCGAGGACATACACAAAACTAGGATTTTTCTGAACTACCGAGGACCTCATATTTTACAGGATACACACTTTTAACACAGTGCACAAAAATCTAATATAAAAGGTATAAACCGAGGACATCATTAAATTTCAATAAAAAATGACAATTAAAAACTAAAATGTATAATTTAAATGTAAAATAAGAAAAATCAAATCGAGAACATTCTTAAATTTCAATAAAATTTAAAATTTAAGTTTAAATTATGAAATTTCTGCAGAAAAGAAACAAAATCAAACCGAGGACGTCCTCGGTTGTGCTGAGGTCCTCGGTTAGAAGGTGTGTATGCACTGTTTTGTCCTTAGTTTCCTTCTCTTGCCAACACACGCACACACACACACCTCTTTTAGGTTGTCTACTAGATGACCCATTTATAAATTTCTGATTGCTTAACTACATTGAAAGGAAATGAAGAATAACAAAATTTAAAAAGAAAGGAATTTAGGCAAACTTCATTTATTTAATATGTATTCTGTTTCATGGTCAAAGTTTAATACATGTGAAAGTAGAAACATTTCAAATATTAAATTATATATTAATAACTGCTGTTTTTACTATGATTATAAATGAAGTATGCCTGCAGTTGTATATTTTATATATATATATATATATAAAATTTTATATATATATATATTTGAAGCATGTACAGTTATGAATGTTGAATTTGTTTTCTATAATATTTTGTACTTAACCGTTTGAGTGCTGAAGAGTTTTCTTATATATATGCTAAAAGTGCGGAATGAAATGCGTAGTAATTTTTTCTGGAGAATAATAGAAATGGTTATAATTAACACTAATTATTAAATAAACATAAAATGAATAAAAACTGCGATCGATATGAATTCAACTGCTCTCAATAGATGCGAAAATTATACTAACCAACAGCAGCATCTCCGCATCTTCGGTACAAAATTAGAGAAGCACCCTCATTTTTGGAGCATAACAAGCGAAGCGCAATAACGCTTCACCGCACTCAAACGGTTATTAGATCTTTTGACTTTATTTTCAAAGGCAATATAAAAATAGGTTCAATTTATACCTCAGATAGCTTGGTTTCTCAGTTATACCTCATTTATATGTTATACCTCAGTTAGCTAATATTTTTTCTTGCATGCTGTAATAAATAACATCAAAACAGAAAAAGTCTGTCATTGAAAAGTACAATAGATCATCATTGCCATTCAATGAGTTCTTGCTTAACATTACTAAATATGATGACAGTAATTTGGTAAGAGAGGTGTGTACGAGAAAAGGAGAGAAAAAGAGAGTTATCCTTTTAGTAACTGATTTCCTACAGTTTGTATTGTTACTCTGGCCCCCAAAAAAGCTTTAATTTCTACTTCAGATTCGGTATGATAAGCAACAGCCTTACATTTGATTTTTCCTTTCATTAATGATCAGCATTGGTCAGATCCATATCTTTTTGAATAAGTGCCTTTTTCTGACATGGATAACAATCAACCATGCCAACAATATCTCTATAGTATCTTCTCGTGTATATTAGAATATAATTTTCCCTCTAAAGAAATTTTGCTGATTTATTAAAAAATGTAAAATACCTATATGTACAAATTTAAAGTAAAGTAGTTTTCTTGTTGACCAAATAATATTATAACACTATTTTTAGACTTATTAAAAAGTGCCTTTTTCTGTCCTCAGATCCAGACATTTTCTTACAAATACCAGTTAAGTATATCACATTTTCAATTCTTTTTCCATGTGATAAAAACTCATAATAAACTATCAGTGCATCATTTATTTTATGAAAATTCTCACATAGTGAAGTAGCTGCAAAATATCTGTTCTCAAGAGCTCTGGTAAATTAAGTTTGCTTGAATGTTAAAAAATTGCTTGACTTATGTTTAACAGCTTATGTCTGCAGTTCAACAGACAGTATCTCTATTATTTTGTTGAAAACTCAAAAGCAAATTTTCGTAGAATTATGCAATTTATGAATCATTTCCATCTATTTCAAAATACCCATTTGTTATTAAAAGATATTTTATCCTCAGAAAAACTTTTTTATATTTTCTAATGTAAACATAATTGAGCAAATACCAAACAGCTTTAACTTTACAAATATTAAGTTCATTACTGCTTTTATTTTAACATGTATATTTTTTGTGGATGATAAATTTTCCATTTTATATGTGTTGTAATCAATTTAATTCTCCCTCTTCAAAAAATAAAAACTAATTTGTTATAAGCTAACCTCTTTCAGCTCAGTAGTTTTTAGAACTAAACTAAGAGGGCTTTCATTAAAAAATGCTGTGATTATTGTTTGTTTAGCAACTTGATCGTGCAAGAAGTTTACAAATTTATAAGGTTGACATCTCAATTAGTCTCATTACAGTATCCAGATCATGTGATGAGGATAATAAATCTCATTCTGAAAGTCAGTTAAATTTCATATAAAAGAAGTTTCAAATAGTCCTTTTGAATTTATTTTGTGAAAGGAAATATTAGACTTCCTTGACTTATAACAACTTCCTCCTCTTATAACAACTTCTAAATTGAAATTTCGACTTAAAAAATTTTCAAGACTTAAATCTGTTCTCAGGAAGTAAAAATGGTACCCCTGTGTGTGTGTATATATATATATATATATATATATATATATATATATATCCAGGTACACATCACTAAATATATGAATTCGAAGATTTACTTATAAATTTGATGTGAACCAATATTTAAACTTTTTTCCCCAAATTATTCCTTGTGTTGAAGAAATGACCATTGAGCAAAAAATCAATATGTATTTTACATGTTAATAAATTAAAAAAGTAGTAAATATTATAATTTACTACTAGGAATGGTGTGAAATATAGTACTTGGTAGAGTTGCGGAAAATTTAGGCTATGGTTTATAATGAAAAATTACATGGATTTTAGTACAAATTTAAGTGCTACTCTTGATACAATCAGAAAATCTTTTCTAGTTGAGTATCAGCATGTGGATTATTTTGATTCTCTATCCCTGTTAAAACTGTTATAATTGGGAAAAATAGAGAATTGTAAAGAAACATTTCTTTAGATTAAAATACATTTACCAAGTAATCAGTTTTGTACTTACCATATTTTCCTCTATATAATTCTCTGTGGCATATTATCCGCAAGATCTTCTTTTTTTTAAGTGAAAGTGAAAAAACATTGCATAATCTGCAGCAATTTTTTCATTGAATAGTCCAAAATATATGCCTATGTGGGTGTCAAAAGAAATAAAAAATACACAGTATAGTAAAAAATATAATAAATTAAACAGAAAAAACATTTATCATAAAAAAAGATCTGTTTAGATCCACCTCATCACAAAATATGATAAAATGATATGAAAACACGAGATCGATCAAGAGTTAATATTCTGAGAAGGTTCTGATAAAACTTATGCTTTGATAACTTTTAAAACGATGTTAGATATGTTTTAAAATTAAAATATATTTGTTTTGTTAATAATTAAATGAAAGATATAGATCATTTTTGAATATCGCAATGGATAAAATATTTTCTTTTGTACTGTGCTTGCTGTGCTTTTCACCTTGCATTAATACGTTTCTTGCCGTTTTTTTGTCTTCCTTATAGCTTTTAGTTCAAAATTTACTGTGGAACTTGAATGTTTTTGCTTTCATATGATGATATACAAATTTGAATATCTGTAGAATAAAATAATTCAGTTCAAGAATGCGTAATTACATTAGCCAATTGCAACTTTAATATCTTAATGAAAAACTGAATTCATTCTTGAATGTAATTAGAAAAATCTGATTATAGATAAAATACGTCAATTGAGTTGTGGTGCCATTTGTTATTTATTTTATTGAGCACAAATGGCATTTCTTTCAAAAGTTTATTGTAAGCGTTTCTGATATAGAGAATGTTTAATATCAGATTATCTGCAGTGTTGTATTATATGCACAATGAAATTCAAAACTTTTTTACACATAATCTGTAGGTTACATACAAGAAAATACAGTAACTAATTATATTTAATTAAAAAAAATTTGAATTTCTATTCGATAAGTAGTCTTAGAATCTTCAAGTAAATTTGTGAACAGTTTTAAAGTATATATTTTAAACTATTTTACCACTCATCAAAAAGGAATTTTGTTTTAAGATAAAGTTTTGATAATTACATGAATGTATTTTCAAGTATTTAACATGAATATTAGTGTTTATTAAGATTATATATGTTCTATATTTATTTTAAATGTTAATGGTGGAAATCAATTTTTGTATTGTTTGTTTTTATTTTACTGATTTAAATTAAATAGAATTGTGTATAATTTTAGAATTAATATGTAAATTGTAAAAGTGAAATTCATTGTGAATGAAAGAATTTATTACAAACAGAAGTTATCCCAAGTATTATTATTATTAAGCAAATAAATACTTAATGGTAATTGTATTTTTATAAATATTTATTGTATAGTAATTTAACTTAAAAGGATTTTTACTAAATAACTTTTGAAATCAAATTAATATTGAAAGTTATTATATTTAATTTATCGTTTGTGTGACTTTCTAAAATTTTATTAATTCATGCTATGTATTAGTTGATTCAAAATTGACATCAAATTTTCCAATAGTTAATGTAATAAAATATTTAATATTGTACTATTTTTTGTTAATATTGTGTTTGGAAGCTTAAATAAAAGCTAGAATTCATTGTAGATTTGGATTTTTCATTTTATTAAATTCAAAATTGTATCTCATTACTTGTATATTAGAAAAGAACTAATTGATTATTATCAGTTATAAGTCTATTAATATTTGTATTTAAATTATGTACATTAATAAAAGACTAATTTAATTGTTTGTTATTGGAGCTGTTTCAGAAAATAAACTAAAATTTCAGCTTTGAATAATTTAACTCAATACTGTAGAAGGTAAATAATTTTTAGAAAATTTTGTCATTAAATATTTAGTTCTTATTAAATTTTTTGATTAAAAAGAAAAAAAAAAATTGAAATTTTACAAAAGAAACTGCAGAATAGAAAGGCACAGTAAAAATGGAACATATTCGTAATTATTTAACTATATATAACAATTATTAAAAGTAATCTATAAGTGAAAAAATGTCTTGTATTATATTCTTCACCTGTAAATGCTTATGTAATATTTTGCATGTCAATGTATGTATGTCAGTATTCATTTTTAATAAAGAAGTTTTATAGTTGGTCTTTTAAATTAAATTACTTTTAGCATAATTATTATTAGAGCTCTAATTGTTCACATTGGGTGAGTAATCAATTTTTCTTTTTTGAGTGGTTATACTGAAATGTATTTTCTGAATTCTGTTACACAACATGACTTACTCACAAATTTAATTTATGTGTCTGAGCATATTTTACAAATTCAAAATTAATTTTTATAATTTTAATTTAGCATGAAATATATTGATCACATGCTTCAATCGTGTAATTCATGTTGTAAATTATATATGTTAAATAGTTTCTGTGCTTGTTTGAGTAGAGGATAAATATTTCATTTTGTTTTCATATTATATAAGCTTTCTCTTCTATCAAAATAAACAATTTTAACCCGCTATAACTATTGAATACTATTATCTACTATTTAAAGTATGTATTAAATTCTTTGCTTGGAAATTTAATTTTTCTTATTTTATATGCATACTTCAATATTTTATATTAGTAATATTTGTTGTGGGGATATATAAATTTAAGTGTCTCATGCAATTTTTTGGGGATAAATTTGAATTCGTTACTGTATATTATCTTAAATTTATCTCCAATAATTAAAGTAATATAATATTTTTAATTTCTAAAGCAATACTATTTTAATTGGTAGAAATCTGAAACAACAAAAAACATTCACATTAAAAGTATTCATATTCAATGAAATGTCTGTCATTACTATGAGTGAAAATGATTTTATTCAAGCAATTAGTCCAATCCTATTTTGCATTTTTCAACTCTTTCAGAATGGAATAACAATAAAATTTTAATTGAAATGAAATGAATTAAATTAATATACAAAAATTGTATTTTATTTTTATTGATGAAACAGCTGTAAGAATAAAAAAGTTTATACCTATTCTATGTAAGACTTGTATGATTTCAGTTTTTGCAAAGTATTGAGATGAAGAGAAATTATAACTATTGATAGATTTTTAAGATATTGATCTTTGTTATACCCATTTTTTATATTTTTGTAAAAGAACTTTCATAAATATATCTATATGGAACCAATAGAAATGTTCATTAGACTTTTGTGCTGTGGGAGAAACTAATTAAAGGAGTACATTTTCATAATTTACCAATTCCTGCTTAATGATATTTATAATTTATAATCTAATTGAATTTAATAAAATGAATTTTCTTTGATTTCTTCATGTATAGTCACATTAGTTTGTTGCTTCAATATTTTTTTTTTTGGAATATTTATATAAATGAATAATTGAGAATATATCTTACTGAAAAAAAGACGAAATTTGAAAAAGGATTTGTTTCTTCATTCTTTAAATAAAAAAACGTTAATTTTGTATATGAATTTATTTAAATTATGAAATTCACAAGATCCAGTTTCTTCTTATTTTTTTAAAAGAAATAATTCAATCTTTTCACATTATATTGGATAGTAAGAAGGTTGTACTTTGGAGGAAAAATGTTAAATAAATAATCAAATCTGATTTAAAGCTTAAAAAAGGGGTATAAAGAAAAGTAATAAGTAATGTGAATTAAATAAATTGCAAAAATTGAAAAATGTAATATTCTTAGTTCAAGTACCACTTTTTCTATTTAAAATAAGCTTAGTCATCCAAAAGTTTGATTATTTTATAAACGTGCTAAAATAATTGACTGTCAGAAAATGACTGTCAGTAATGCAATGAAATAAAATTTTTTTTCTTTGTTCATTTTATTCAAGGAGATTTTGTTGTCTCCTACCTATTATACAGATTAATGGATTCTATTACAGATTAATTAAATTACAGATCCTAGTGGGCAAGTCACTCAGCCTTTCATCCCTTCACTGGGTCAATAAAATTGAGTACAAAGCATGCTTGGAAACTAAACACTATGGGTTCTACATAAGGCTGACCATCTAATCAAAACAAATGCATCACACCCCAAATCCCTCAGTCAAGGAAACAAATGGACATGTAGGCCTTGGCCCCATACAGGTTATGTTGTTGTGCCACTGAGTTTAGCTTCTGTATAGTGTTTGTGAGCAGATTTCATTAATATGTGAAACCGTTAATTAAAATATTTGATAATGTATCTTTGGAAAAAGAAATGTTTAGCTTTTTAATGCAATTTCTTTATGATGGGAAATGTTTTGATGATTAAAAATATATTTTTTGCAAACTTGCGAAAAGATTGAAAATTTATCATTCATTTACTGAATATCAGTTGTATTTTTTTCTTGTTTAAATTATAAGTTAAAGTAACTTGTTTTTAATATGAATTGCGGACTCTTATATCATGAAGAGCATCTGTTTGTCGATATTGAGCAACATATTAGATGTTAGCCACTGCTACTTAATTGTTATTCCCATTCACTTTGACATCTGTTAGTTTCAGCAGTCAATATTATATAATCAAATTAAATTTTTAAAATTTAGATTCAATAGAAAATATATTTCTTATTTAAATATTAAAATTTACAAATTGATAAAGTTTTCTTTAATAGTTTGAATTTTTATTTTAAATCAGAAAAGATTTGATTTCTAAATTTATCAAATTGGCATATGATCATTATATATGCAAATTATTGTGCAAAAATTTTTCTTCAGCTCTTTGTATCAAAATGTTCTTACAAGTATTTTTTAATTATTACTAAATTTCACTTTTTTTTTATAAACACTTGATTTATAAATTTTAAAAATGGTCAATATTTTGTGTAATAGACAAAATATTTGGAACTGCAATATATTTAAGACAAATTCATTTCCAGGAGAAAAAGAAAATAGTTTTGGGAAAGTCAACACAGTGAAAATTGAGGACTCGTTTTATATATCTCCATCATCTCCAACAGATGAGATTGAAAAGTAATGTATCATAAATGTCTCTACTTTTAATGTTTGAATATGACTAATCCCTAAGTAAAATGATTATTTATAGCAAAGGTAGTCAACTTTTTTTTTAATTTATCCCCACTTTTGCATCTATTAGTAGTAACATTCTCTAACTACCAACTTTTTCTGCATTAATAATAATCTGTAATGGTGGTGGTTGCTTTGAACCACGAAGGTTGGCATGCCCACTAGTAGACAATAAAGACCAGGTTGATTGCCACTAATTTATAAATATTGCTCACTTAAAACTGTTTCATATTGACTACAATATTGACTTTTTTCCTCTAAAATGTTTATAAATCTGTAATGAAGTATTTCTTGAAAATATGGGATTTGTATAATTTTTTTGTTAATATTTCATTCTGAGTTTAGAATTGTTAAAGGTCATGTATTTATATATCCATTAAAGATCGAGTAATTATTAGAAATTGATTAATTAGAAATATTAAGAATAATATGATCTGAATTCTCAAATCTGCCAATTTAAATAAACCTTTAGCATTATTAAAAATATTAACAAAATGGTGGCAAACTTTTACTTAATTATATAGTGAAAATGATTATTTGATAATAAAATGTTATGTTGTTGAAGCTTTAAATTTACTTTACTAAAAAGTTAACATTTGTTAATCATATTTTTTATACTGTTAAAACTATCATATGTACAATTCATATTTTTTACTATTAATAAACCGATAATCCAAGCATTTTGAAAATAGCATGTAAACCAAAAGGATTCAGATAAATACATGGAGAATTGTGTTAATTTTTTAATTATGAAGGTATAAATTTAAGTACATAATAAGGCAATATCTTTGAGAAATGTAGATTCTTATCTTTAAGGAACTAAATAACACTTTATTTCATTCCAAATACATTAGTAGTATATTATTTATGATGGCAATTTTAATAATTTCTATTTACTTTTTCCTAGATATTTTGCTGCTTTTCCTCCTCTTAATTCTACAGTAGAAGGAAATACTGAATTAAATAATGTAAATGTTAGTCCTTGGTATAGATCACTTTCACAAGAACGGAAACATGAATCTAAAGTTATATTATTAAATAGTCCTGATAAACAACATGCTACTAAAAAAAGTAGTCAACCAGTAATTCCGTATGGTTCATTAAAGAGCATTAAAAACGTGTACAAATGTAATATTTCACACATGTTAGCAACTGAAGTTAATTTTGAATGTATAAAGAAAGGAAATTGTTCTGATTTAAAATATCATTCAGAGCTCCTTGATATTAATTCTCCTCATAATGTGAAATTGATAAAATGTTTAGCACAAGAATATGTTTTATTAAAATTAAGTCATGCACTTTTAAAGCCTTGTCTTCAAACTTCGTCATGGAAATTTTTAGTTACCTTTAATCGACTCGAAGTGAATAAACAAATTCAGGAAATCTTCAAATATATGAAAAATAAAAGTATAAAAATTTTTGGGAATGCTATAAATGCTTTGTTAAATAATTCATTGACAAATTCTTGTGATAAATTTATTTTAAAATCAAAAGAAGATGCATTAACATTAGATGCAAAATTTAGTAATTCAATGAATGTTCTTCAGGGTGAAATTTCTGAAATAACAGTATCTGCTAAAATTGACCACTGCAAATGCTTAAGCTTATCAAATAAATTAACAACACAAATATTTTCAAGAAACCTATCTTCTTATGATATGAAGGGCAAATTTTTATGTTTTTCAGAAAGCAATATAAAATATGTATGGCCGTGCATTCAGAAAATGGGAAAAAATATAGATTTTCTTAAAATGAATTTTTGTTGCAAATGCATTATTCAACAATTGTTTGACTATGTTTCCTTTTTGTTTTCTGACTGCAATAACAGCAAATCTTTGGATAGAAAGAAAAATGTTTGTTATGAACGTATTCTTGACTTAAAAAATCCATTATATTCTATTAAAGAAAGTGAAGCTCATACCACTGTCATAAATGAAAATTTCAATATTTGTCATTGGTGTGAAGAAAGCAAAAGCCTTTGTAATTTTTCTTCTTTTTGTCTCATAAGATTTGAAAACTTTTTTAAAGTCCTTTGCCATGATGAATTTCACAATGATAAATACTTTTTGATGAAGTTAACATCATTTATAAAAGATATTTTTTCCTTTCTAGAAAGTTATTACAAAGATTCAAAGTACAATGATTTATTAAACTTTGCAAACTTTTCTGGTACTGTTTTAGTAAATGAAGAAGGTATTCCAGGTAACTCTTTTATCATGCATGATTTCCAAGTTCATGGGAATTTTCCTTTAAATGAATTTCAGAAAAAGAAAAGTATTGTTTCAAATAGAAACACACCTGATTTCAGTGATTTACAACGAAACATTCGTTTCTCAAGTAAAGTTTCTTTGTTCCCATTATTAAATAATAATGTTAATTGTTTAGAATACAAATTTTTTTCTTTAAATACATTGAATAGCCCATTAAAATATGTATATATTTTAAATGCTTATCTTAATGCACAGAGTTTTGCAACTGTTGGTGACAATACAATTTCAAAAATTAATCATGAAAACCATGTGTTCAATTATAAGGACTGGGAGAAGGACTTGCATCACAAAGAAAAATATAATTCAGATTTGTCTGATTCTGGATCAGTTGTTGGACTAGGTTCTTTTATTGGATATAAATCAAATTTAGTAATTAATTCTTCTGATGAAGAGATACAATTAAAGAAAATAATTCATACTCCTGAAAAAACAAATCTGCACATAACATCTGAAAAAGAAAATTTATTTGCATTGAAATCAGAGGGCTGTGTCATGGATGATGATTTACTTAACTTAATATTAAAGGATTCATCTGAAAAAGAAAGTTTATTTGCATTGAAATCAGAGGGCTGTGTCATGGATGATGATTTACTTAACTTAATATTAAAGGATTCATTTGAAAAATATTCAACTTTTGATAGCAGCGCTATATTTCCTGTGTCAGACAATTTAATCGAAATGTGTTCTAAAATTATCTTAAGGAACTTAAAATTTGGTGAAAATTTCCATAGGAATGTTAAGTTGAAGGTAAGTTTTGAGAGTGATCTGTTTTTAAATATTACTGATGCTATTCATGAGATTGTGTTATTAAAGAAGTCCGAGAGTAGCCAAAATGATCTTCCTTGTTTATCCACACTATCTGAAAATTTTAATAATGAGGAAAAGCTGAAAAGCAAATTTTCTTTTTGTAAACCGGACATTTTACCAAATAATACTTTTGGTGATTATGGCACTTTCTCAAGAAATCAATTTTATTCTGAACATGATTGTAATGTTCCCTACCAAGATCAACCTTATTCTGGGAGTTCTTCAGAATTTACTTCTGATCTATTTCAGTTATCTTCAAAACCTCATGTTGATATTGAAGGAAACTCCATGAAATGTGAAAAAAAATGGTTGTTTTATTGGGGAGAAAATCAGATTAATGTGGAGCGTACCTGGCAAAGTGATTTCATTTCTCCTCTAAAAAGAGATGATCGGTTTTATAGTTATCCACAAATTTTAAGCAATGATATTGATGTAGGAAATATGGGTAAAAATATACCCAGCAATTTAAATATGCTAAATTCAAATCAAGAAAATGTTCCATTTTCACAAAATGATGCCTTGCAAGAAACATTTGCTCTAAATTCTTCTCAAGAAGAAATAAATTTCCAAAAGTACAACTATGATTTGGTTTTTCATACTGAAAATATAGTTGATTCCAAAAGTATAAATATTTGTTGTGAGAATGAGAATCAAATTTATTTTCCAGTTAATAGCGGTCAAAGCAATTTCCTTAATTCAAGTGCCTTTTATCCATGCAGTAACTACAATATTTGGCAAACAAATGAGTTTGAAACAAATGAATTGAGCTATGATTCCAATGATTGTAGTCCTTTTCCATTTAATGAAAGTACTGCTGCTTTCAGTGAAGTTATGCCTATGATTGGCTATCATAACTTGGATTTTAAATGTGAATACAGTTTAGATAGTTCTCATGACTTGAAAATGGTGAGTTAAAAAATTTCTTATGATTCTTTAATATAAGCCATTTTTAATTTTTACAAATTGTTTTATGTTTTTTAAAATATTTTTCAGTTATTAATTTGTACTGTATTTGATTATAAAATTTAATTAAGGAATAAATACATTTACTGATGAAAAACATCATCAAAAACGATAATTTTTAAAATTTGTGTTTAAAAATTAATCTGGTGTAGTTCATACAATTTATATCCAGTTCTTTTTGTTAGTAATAGATTTCAAAACATGTCATAGATTTGAATTTAAAATGCAGTACTTTTAATATTTTGCAAATATGTTACTCTAAAAATTAAATTGATAATAAGCTTTTATTATTAAAATTAAAGAGAGAAAGATTTAAAATGCTGCAGACATTTTAATAAATTGTGAAGCTTTAAATGTTAAATATTTTCTGTGTATTTAATGAAAAAATAATGAACATTTAATATCATTACAATGTACTCTAAAAATACTTATGAAATTATATTCGCTGTTATATACCTTAAATTTAGCATTTCAACAATTGCAAAAACTATTGTAACTTATGTGCAAAGCATTAACAGTTTTAATAAAATGATTTATTATTATAATAAAGCCTTATAAATATGTTCAGTAAGTCAGTGCTCCAAAAAATTAGTACGGATAATTTTTTTGCTCTGGAATATGAAAATTACATGAACTGCATACATTTATTTATTAGATAAAATATTTCTATGCATTTTAAATTATGTATATCATTTGTTGCTGTAAAATTTCAATTTTTGAAATCAAAGATAGCTTGAAAATAGAAAACAAAAAAGAGAATGGTATCTTATAATGAAATTTCTTTGGTACTTAAAGATCTTTAAAAGAAGTGTTTAAAATTCTATAAACCTTGTTTTAATATTTAAAATGTAATAAAGTAATTACCTAATATATTCAGCCCAATATGTGTCTCAGCATCCAAGAAAGGTGTAATAAGCACATCATTTTCCATACCAATAAAATAAAAACTTAGTTTTTCATCCAAGGTCTTATTTATTTTTATGCCAAGATGTATTATGCTTTGCATCTTTAAATGAACAAAGTTTTACATTAGAAAATTTTTGTGATGGAGAATTAATGAAGGCAAATGTCTTTTATTGATAAAGATCATATTGATAAGAAAATTTTTTTATATAATATTGTACTAAACTGAAAATGAATTTAATGTTTTTTTTATTAAATTAAAATAGATAGTATGGTACCAAAATACTGTGAAACTTCAGTCAATAATAAAGCATAAAAGAGAAAAATATACAATTGTGAAAGTTCATGCCTATATTAGTGAATTGGAAATTTTGCTTTATTGAAGACATGAGGGATCACAGAACGCATATTAACATCCCTAGAGATAATTAGAAAGTAAATTCTTAACAAATAGGATTCTAAAACAATTTAGCGATTTGGTAAATCTTTGTTTAATTTTGATAATGTTAATTAATTTTAGTATTTACTTAATACACTACTTTTTATTTTTGTACATTTACATAATGTGGTTGCCATTATGCATTCATAAAATCTCTTTGAAAAGAATTGATAAGTTACACAATTTTTTGTAAAATTGATTATCGAACCTTTGAAAGCTACAATCAAAATCAGCTAATGAAAGATATTCTATAAAATGCTAATATTCATATTTTAAAAATATTTTAATATTTTTTGGACCATAAATAATTCTGATATAAGTTTATTTAAGTTTATCTCATTGTATGTTATCATTGTATAGTAGATATAGCTTTTTTAGTCAGATTTCAAATGCGATTCATATTTTGGACATGGAGTTCATCTTGATTCAGAATGGTAGGTCCTAGTGGAATTAGTTATGTGTTACAACTAGCATTAGAATGATAAAGTCCAGAACTTCACAATTGCATAAATTTTGCATAATCATGAATGTTTTCTTTCATAATAAATAATATTAATGACTACCATTGGTTTTTTTTCTTCTCTGACTTTAAGAGTCAAATGAAAATTCTTCTAAAAATATTTAGATACACAATGTAACAAAGGAAAGAATACTTTGGCATTCACTGTGTTTTTATACTAAAATGAATTAATGTTTTCAAAATTATATTTTAAGACAAATATGTCGACAGCTGATTAAAAGTTATATATTATGCAATACTACATAGTATAAAAAGTTATATAATTTCCAAATACAAACAGTTATGATAAATCAAACTATGCTATATATATAGCCTGGTTTGATTTATCGTAATTGTTTGTGTTTGGAAATCTTGGAAGTTTATCAAGAGAAAAGCTAGATGGAAAAAAAGTTACTTAAACTTTGTATATTTATTCATGTAATTATTATTTATTCATGTAACCATATATTATGTTATGTATGAGGAAATTTTTTATGATGAAGAGATTAAAATTAACTTTAGAATTAAAACTAAGGGAACTCGTAGTGACCACAAAATGTCTTGTCATAAAATACAAATTATTGAGTTTTATTAATGTGAGCCTGTGTCTCAATTGGTGTTATTGACACTATATCTGATTGTTAATGAAATCACTGAAATGAACAGTTATATAATTAAATTCATGATATTGGAATGCTATTAAGTAAAAACTATTGATCAGAATGTTATGAAATTTAATATGAACAATCATGGAATATAGTAAAATTGCATTTAAAAAAAGGTATAAAATCTTTCTAAATGTAAATGCTTCATTATGATTATACACTAAAGGGTTGCACTGTACCTATGAAGCATTTTTCAAAAATGAAATTATTTTCAGGAATTTCATTTTTGCAAAAAAGAGTCATAGGCAGCAAATTTTTTTCTTCATAAAAGAAAAAAAAAAAAAAAAATTGTAAACCAAAATTTCATTGCTTTATGAAGAATGAGGGTGTTTAAATTTTGAATATTTCTAGACAATTACGTTTTAGAGAATTTTGAAATCATAATTTTAATTATAATTACACTGTTATATGTATTTTGTTATGTATATTGTAGATATAGCTGGTTTACTTTTTCATTTAGGTTGTTAGAAATGATTTAAAAATGAAGACTACATACTTAAAAATAATCATTAGTAGAAAATTAGAAACTTTTTGATTTGTAATTATTTTTTGTGATATTATCTGCTTATACTTATTATTTGAGTATTTGATATTAAAAGTTTTATCACATGTTAATGTAAAAATGTTTTTCTCAAGCTTTTAATTGAAAAATGTAGTGATATTTTAAGGATTTAACAATAAAAATATGTTGTTTGTATATTAATGAATTAAGAATCTTTCCTCATACAATCCCAAGAGAAAGATATTAAAACAGAGCTGATATGCACTGCTAATCTTATAATGTAATTTAGTCTTTTATGCAATGCTAATCTCATTTTGCTAATCTTATGAGTAGATAGGTATATAAAAGTCATCCCAGCAAATAATTTTTTAACTCTTCTGTATTTGTGTGAATCTTTGTATTTTAAGCAGTGAAAAGAATCATAATCTTATGAGACAAAATTGAATTACCATGTTTTCCTGTATGTAATCAGCAGCGTATAATCTGCAGGACCATTTTTAGAGTAAAAAAAAAAAAAGTGTTGCATAATCTGCAGTAATTTTTTCGATGAATGGTTGAATATACGTATTAATGTTAATGTTGTGTTAGATAAAATACAACATGATTAAAAATAAAATTAAAGTAGCACTCTTACGAAATAGTTCAAGTCAAGACAAAATGTGCAATGATGATTTCCAATTACTGATACAATATCTTTCTGAGGAAACAAATTAGTTCTTAAACGTAATTGGACAAAGCTGATTATAGATAAAATAAGTCAGCTGAGTCATGACACCATCTATTATTTATTTTATGGAACATAAACGGTATTTCTTTCAAAATTTTACTGTATAATTTTTTGATGGAGAATGTTTTTTTTTATCAGTTTATCTGTGGCAGCATATAATACACACAACAAAATTTGAAACTTTTTTTTAGCACTATTAATATATTATGTAAAAGAAAATATGGCATTACTTAGAAATGTATTAACTCTTTTAAATTTTAGACTTTTGTGTAATGATTTCTGAAGTTTTATTACTATTTCTCAACCAAAAAATTGAAGAGTTGGAAGCAGATGCCAAAGTTATCCCAATATTCCTGTAATTTCGAATTTTTTTAAAGTGTTCTGAAATGGCCTTTATTTTTAAAAATAAATCCTGAAATTTCTGAGTTTATTTTAATTAAATTCTTCTACAAATTCAATTTTAATTTTACTCTAATAGTTAAATTTAATTAACAGCTAAATTATAACACATTTCTCAAGTGAATTGCACATTTAAAATCGTTAACGTCAACAAAATTGTTTAATCAAATATTACTGTCTATTCAAATTATTGAAGTAGTAAAAGAATGACGAACAGAGAAGTTTGATATTCATGTTATAGTGAAGGTGTAGCCTTGCACAGATGAATGATTTATTATCTAAGATTAATAGTAAAATAAACTCTCTGTATTAAGAATATATTTTCTTTTTTGAATACATTTTGTGTTACGATAAAAGAATATCAATTTTTTCTCTGTTCAAATTCTCCTTCAAACTGTAAACTGAATTGACTACTGTTTCCAGTGTGAAGAAAAACGTTTTCGTCATTACCAAGCTTCTTCTATTGGCCACAAACTAATGACGCATTTTGTTTATTCTAGCATGGCTTACACTTTATGCAGTTTTAGTTGAAATTTAAGGTCTGATGCTAGCTTGTAAAACCTTATGAATATATTATATTGTGAAATTAGTTTGAAATGTATTAATTTTTCTCTCAAGCTTGCAGTTTTTCTACTTCTTTTTCAGTTCGTTCTGTATACAAAGAGATTAAAAAAAATTACAGTCTCTATATTTGTTTTTTTAAAACTTCGTAATATTGTTGTGGATGGAGACAATTTCTTTGATTTCAAAATCAATTTCTATCTATTTTTAATGAGACTTGATTCTATTTATG
Organism: Latrodectus geometricus; assembly: GCA_026290005.1. Lineage (NCBI taxonomy): Eukaryota > Metazoa > Arthropoda > Arachnida > Araneae > Theridiidae > Latrodectus > Latrodectus geometricus. The sequence goes on along the minus strand of JAPDSC010135597.1, from coordinate 1,080,067 downwards.
ATTAATGTTGAACAATCAATTTAGTTCAATAAAAGATTATTCAATTAAATATTTTCTTTTAAAAGGGCACAAGTAACCACACTGTTTGAAAATAATCCATCTTACATGTATGAAATCTCTCAATTTTTAAAATTTTGTTGACTTCAAAAATTGCTATAAAACAATTATGTATGCACATAATATTAAATGCTCAGAAAGAATAGATATATGAGTATAATATGATAAATTTGTTTTATTTGTAATGTTAAAAATTTTGTAGAAAATTAAATGGGAATCTAAGTGTTTATAACAATTTATTTCACTATTAGAATTATCGTTTTACTAATAAAAAAATATCTTGGTAACTTATGCAATTCTGACTTTTATGTATTTTAATAATAGGAAAAATGATAACAATTTTTAAACAGTTTTTCACTGGAGCAATGAATTATTAACTTAAAAGTATCATGAATATTTAAGTTTTGACTAATAATACAAATTTGATATACATATTGTGTGTTAAATCTAGATAATTTCGCAACTCTTCAACTAAAATAAATTCATAAAATATTTGTTATATATAAAAGCAGTTAAGAAAATAGCTACAGTAGAAGTCCGATAATCCGGCACGTTCGGGACCGGTTCGGTGCCGGACTACCGAAAATTCCGGTCTATCGGACGGTAATTATAAGAACAATTAGGTTAATAAGTAAACAACAAATACAGTATGCAAATACGTACAACAAAGTTTATTTTAAATTTCATATAATGTATGTACACGTACTGTAAAACATATTTCACTTCGATTTAAAAAAGTCACGAATGTCATTTTGTTTTCTTGACTTTTGGTGTTTAGTATAAAATTTATTTCTAATGAAATGGAAATCAATAATTTTTGAAGCACTGTACTAGCCTCAGCAAAAGAGATAAACTTATTTAGTGATTCTGCAGCTTCTGCCCCAGCTGATTTTTTTCCTTTTCTTCCGTTTCGGCATCTGAGTCACTTTGTTTAGGCTTAGGTTTTGAAAACCTGGTCACTGTACAGTTAGAAAGAAAATCACTTATTTTTATAAACAGTTTCAAAAGTTACGTTTACTGCGATGTGAAAGGACGCAAAAAACAAAGCACAAAAAAATAAATGGCGAAGATATTTCGTGATTAACGGATCTACACTGCACCTGAATTTATTGTGACAGCTGAGACTAGGCGGCCGCTAATTGTTTCCGAACAATACTGAGCTACCCAGAAAACTTCCGAATTGCTCTTGAGCGTTTTTATTTGTTTTGAAGGCACACTTTTGGAGAAAACCAAAATTTTTTCAGTTTTCCGGAGTGATGCCGGACTATCGGGCATTCCGGACTGTTGGAAGCCGGACTAATGGACTTTTACTGTATAAAAAATAAGTTTTTATTAGGGGAATTAATGATAATTAATGAATTGATAAGTAAACTATTTTCTATGTCCAAATGCTTTATGAAAAAAAAATCTCTTTTGATGGATTAAAAGTATGCTTTGGCTTTTATATATATATATATATATATATATGTATATATATATATATATATATATATATATATATATATATATATATATGTATGTATAAAATATATATATATATTATATTTATTTTTTATTTTATATATATATATATAATATATATATATATAATGTATGTATAAAGTATCTGTGCTGTGCTTTTTTATTTGTATAGTTGAGTGACTGCATTTCATCTGTAAAACTACAGATTTTTTTAATAAAAAAAAATATTTTTATACCGTGCTATTTTTTGTTGTATATGTGTGTCGATTCCTGTTACTTTTTCTTTTGTTTTTCTATGCCTTAATTTACTATTGAAATCAATGCTTATAAGTTTTTTACCCCAACATTGAAAATGAATTAGTGTTTGTAAACTTTTTTCTTTAGTGTTTACCATAGTTTATATTTCTTAATAAAGAAATGCAGCAGAATTATTTCACTCTTAAATATACATTTCACTATAAATATGCGTTTTATGCAATAATATGGGAAAACACAAAAATTAAGTATTCAGAAATTTAAATTTCAGCATATATGTTGAAGATTGTGTTCAACTATTCATTCCATTATCCTAATTTGGTCTTTTTAGATTTGTTTGCCATTAAACTTTAAATTAACTAGTGAATTGCAGCAAATTAATTTTGCTTTTTTTCAAAATTTTGAAGTATGCTTGAAAAACAAAACTTTTAGCTAATTGGTTTGAACTCAAAAATAGATGCTTAAATAATGTAGATGATGTTTACTCTACTGAGTGCTTTGTCTCTAAAACAAAATTTAGCTTCTGAAATGAGTTATGTGAGTAAAATTTCTTCTGATTTTGTTGAAATGAATATAGAATGAATTCTGCATGAGGAGGAGTGTGACGTGGTTCCTAAATACATCTGATAACAGCAAAGCTGGCCGCCAAATATTTAGAACTTATTAGTTGCTTCTAATTCAACTTCTTAATTCGTTTTCCACCACTAAAACTGCAGAGAGTTTTTTTTTTAACGATTCTATAGTGACAAAAGAGACAGCATTCTTTTCGGTGTTGGTAGTACAGTATTTACTTGTTATGATGTCATTTGAATGTATAAAAACTCTATTTCATATACTGCATTTGCCAAAGAAATGATGCATATCAGTGCAAAATATGCTTGAATGAAAAATTCTGAATACTGTTAATACACTGGAGAAGAAAGGAAAGGGTGCAGCTGAAGAGCTCCTTCTGAAAGAGAAATCAAAATGTTCTCATCTGTTAAAAATATAAATTACTTTCAAAGAGAAAAAATTTCTTGATGATCCTTGTGCAGCTAAAAATTTCTGATTAATGCTTTTAGTATATAAGAAATACTATTTGCTGTTTGTCATAATACTCTTAATGTGAGTTATGAAATTAGATGAATGATGCTGTCTGTTATTAAGGAATGTTGCTGCTTATCCTTGATAAAATAAAAACTGCTGTATTAATCAAAATGATTAAAAATTCAAATTAAAGTTATAGAATAATATTTCACACAGATTAAAATAAATAATAGTGTTGTTTGATGCAATTATCATTAGCTGTTATGTCACATTTTTTTCAATATTAGGTTTACCTAAGGTAAATTTCTATATTCTTTTTAATATTATTCTGTTGCTAATAAAATCATTATTAAAAACATTTTTCAGAATTTCATTTCTTTGTAAACAAATATTAAATATGTTGTTCAGATTTTTAACTAAATTATTGTTTCTATTTGATTTTTTTAAATGTCCTCGTATTTTTGAAAATCTTGTCCTGAGGAAGGGGGGGGGGGAAACCCTCTTTATTCCTATCATTGTTTGAAAGTTTTCTTTGATAGAATTCAGAGTACATACCTTACAAGAAGATATTACCATTATCTTTCAAGTATAAAAAAATAAAAAGAAATGTATATCAAAATAAAACAACTATTTAATGCTACTGAAATAAGATTTGTAACTTAAACCAGATTTGCACTTTTTTGTGATTTTATTGCCTGTTATTTTTTTACTATTTTTGACATCAAAAGTTTAATTGTTAATACTAAATAGTTAAAATAAATTCTACTTTAAGCATAATTATTAATTAAAATATAAATCTATTTTTTTTATTCCCAGTAATAATATGAACATCGCTGAGAAATATTATTTTTTGAAACTATTTTAATCAATAAGTTTAATACATATTTTGTATTCTAAACAGGGAGCAAACACTCTTATTTGTATCGCTTAATTTTTCATAGAAACCAGAATATAAACTTTTTATTTTTATTGCTAAATTAGTTTCCAAAAAATATTGAGAATATTTTATATAAAGAATTTGATTTGGAATCCACTTTAGATCCATGTTCATTAAACCAGAGTTTAAAAATTGTTTGAAAAAGAATGATCATTGATCTACAAACTTGAACTAAACTGCAGATCATTATTATAAATTAGTATTTAATTTATGAAAAAAAATCATTATGATTTTTTAAAATTCATTTGTATCTAACTTAATTATCTTAAAAATATGTGTGTATAATCCTATCAATATATTAAATTCTAAAAATTGCAAAAATATGTCAAAATATTTGCATTTAAAAATAGAATTTACTGTAGAAAATTAGATTTTTTGAAGAATTTTCATGAATTTCAACAAATTTGTTGTTAAATTTTTTTTAAGTGTAAGATACATACCGAGTATGTTTGTATATATATATATATATATATATATATATATATATATATATTATTTATTTAAATTTTAGTTTCCTGAAAAATTTGAACTTGAATATTGTGATGAATTTGGCTTTATGGAAATGAATTCTTTTTTGGAATCAAATGAAAATGATGTTATTGGAAACTCAGAAGAATTTGTTGAATGTTATGTGGACAAACAACAAAAAAGTAAGTATGTATTTAAAAATACTTTTGCCCTGGATGCCTGGTGCTTTATTCTTTAAAGGTATCTGAAAAATAAATTCAAAAAATGTCTCAAATTTTGAAAGTTTTTTTTATCATATAAAAATAAAAATTTGTGTAAAATTTATAAAAGGTTATTAATTAAAAAGGAATTGTGTTTTGAAATGCAATTATTTAGTTATATTACAAATCAGGAAAAAGTTCATGATAGTATAGTGTTTTATATAAAACTTTATGTATGTATTTATTGAAACACACTTCAGTGAATCTTTATTTTGCTATTTTCACTTTCTAAAACACTTAATTCTCCTAGCATTAAAATTCCTTAACATATTTCAGAGGTTAAAATAAGGGTATTAGCTAATTATTACAACGAAACATTGTTTTAAAGACATTTGAAAATGGTTTTTGTTTCCACAAAATCTGAATTGTGGTTTTCTGTTTTATGTAATAGATTCTCATGGAACTAAGTTCAAACTTGCAATTCACTTCTAAAATTTAGGATTTTCAATAGAGTGTTAATTTATATTATTTTAATTAATCTGCAACTCTTAAATAAGAAAAGTTTATTACTTACTTTGTTATTTGATATTTTATTAAAGAAATGGATTGCTATTTATAATTTACACTTCATTTTATAATTTTACATTTTTTACATCATCTAGATGCGAATTCAATAGCAGATGTCTTGGTATTACAAAGCATAATATTTTTATCCTTATATTTCGATGAAAATCAATTATAGCCTACAAAATACTAAATTGGAACCTTGCTTTAAATGTAAGATTATTTGCTTGTATATGAAAAACCATTTAAAAATACTTGTATTTTTATATTCATGTCTTTCTCATTCACATTCATAAACAAGATCCACCTTTAGCATGTTATTATAAAAATCTTAGCGTAAAAAGAATAAAAAAAAATTTATATTTAGATTCTATAATATAATGTGAAGATTTTCTATTTCCTGTCAATTTTAGGTTTATTTTCGATAGAAATATTTCCCTCAGATTTTGCAGACTGTTTTTGAAATTTTATTCATTTTTAATCTCTTTGAAGGTATATTGTTGTTGTTGTTTCCAATCCCTCAGAGATCTAGCGTCAGCTATATCAAATCCATGACACCATGAACTCTAGCAAAGTCGAGCACCAGTAGTGGATTTACGCGAACATCCGGGAGAGTGAGCCCCAAAGAATCCAGGATGTGATCGGGGGAAGCCGGCTTCAGATTGCATTTATTGCACAATGAGAAGACTTTGTGCCCAGAATCGAACGACATGCATTTCAGATGCCCACTTCTGAGTCTCAAGATGGCCGTATGATCATGTCTGTCACCCTCGAAATCCAATGTGCCCCCGGGGTCTTACTGCTAAACCAGGGATGGGCGGGAGGGGCTAGCCAGACTTGCTTTTTTTCTTTTTTCTTTAAAGTGAAAAGTTCTTTGTAAGTTAGTGTGTAGTCCCATTGGACAACTCAGAACAATCTCTTTTAGCCACGATGTCTGCAGCTTCATTGCCATGGATGTTAACATGGGAGGGAATCCACTGAAAGTGGACTTCTCTACCCTTGGCAAGATTTTTAAGATGGGTGATTATCTGCATGCCCACAAAGTCGCACACTCCACTCCAGTCCTGTAGATATTGAATCGAACTTCGACTGTCGGTGAGGATCCAAATGTCACTAGATTTAGTCCCATGGAGGATGATCTTTAATCCTTCATTTATGGCAATTAATTTGCTTCTGAATACCGAGCAATTGTCTGGGTTGCATCTATAAAACTGGATAGAAAGACTCTCAATAAAAACACCGCTCCCAGTGTTATTCAACTTGTCTTTACTGCCATCTGTGTAAACTAAAGTGGCATCACTGGGAATTCCATCTATGACTTCTAGAGCCAACTGTCTCAGATAGTCGGAAGCATCTGAGTTCTTGTTCACGTCGGGCAAAAGTTCAGTGTGAAAGTGAACACCAGGTAGGCTTTCAAGCGGGCTAACACAAGGTCTAAGGAAGGAATGCTCTACCGATTGGGAAATTATCTTCATTTATCAGCTAGACTGAATAGGCTATTCTTCTTTAATCTTTGATTATTTATCCATTTACACAAATATTCAGATGTTCGATTTTGGTTTTCATAGCTTCTTAACTTGTTAAAATATTTTACCAAATTTGAGTTTCTTACAAAACCAAGTGGTGGAAGATTTGCTTCATAAAGTACCATGTCGTTCGGGCAGCTGCTCTTCAAGCCTGTTATGATACAAGCTGCACTCAACTGAAACCTTTCTAGTTTGAGAAGATTAGTTGATGAGCCGCTGAAGTATATTGGGAATCCATACTCTAAGATAGGCCTGATAAGAGCAATATACGTTGCCCTAAGTCTTTTTGCATCAGCACCCCAGTTTCTTCCTGAGATATACTTAAGAATATTCAGTCTTTTGCGACTCTTGTTGACCAAATTTAGTATGTGACCATTGCTCGTGATCTCCTGATCCAAAACGAATCCCAAGTACTTTGGATGTTTAATGTAAGAAAGAAGCTGGCCATTAAAGAGAATCTTTGGACGATACGAGTGCAGATGTTTATTAGTGGTAAAAAATCCTATATAAGATTTTGAGATATTGAAAACCAGCTTTTGGTCATTCGCAAAGTTCTTCACGTCAGTTAACGTTGAATTAAGTGTTGATTCTATAAGGTTCACATTGGAGCCGGAACACCACAGAACAATGTCATCAGCGAAAATTCCAACTTCACATCCTCCTTCAGATATTTTCCTCTCAATCCCAGCCATATACAATGTAAACAAGGTTGGGCTGAAGACAGAACCCTGAGGGACTCCTTGATGCATTCTATAGCATCTGGATAGGGCATCCTTATGTTTAACACGAATGAGCCTAACCCTTAGGAAATCAGCTATCCAAGAAAGTGCCCAGCCCTCGATACCAAAATTGTCATGAAGTTTTATTATTAGTAAGTTCCACCAGACTCTATCAAAAGCTTTGGAGAGATCCAGAAAAACAGCGGCGGTGTGTTTTGTTGGTTTGTTGTTTTGGGCATCTCTGATCCTTTGGCATAAATACGAAACTTGATCAGAAGTGCTGTGTCCTCTCCGGTAAGCAAATTGTTCTTTTAGTAAAAGATTTTTAGATGTGAGAAAAAAGGTAAGTCTAGAAAGAATAGTCTTTTCCGTAACTTTGCAGGGAATACTAGTAAAGGCAATAGGTCTGTAACTGTCAGGTGAGGTAGCTTTCTTGTCAGGTTTCCTTATAGGTATAATAGTTGCCTTTTTCCAGTTCCTGGGAAGTCGTCCCCTGCTCCAAGAGAGATTAATGATGTCAGGCAGTCTGTGTCTAGTCAGCTCACCAAGATGTGTTATCATCTGTCCATAAATGCCGCCTGGGCCAGGAGATCTAGAAAGGTTCAAGTCTCTAACTGCTTGTTCCAATTCTTGCAGAGAGAAGGCATCATTGAACAAGGGATCACCTGTCTTGATGGTGCAATATCTAAGTGCTAGGTTTCTTGCTCTGCGTTCGATAGACTTGTCTTGGGGCGTGAAGGACAGTTCGCTGATATTCTTGTAATGTAAACCCAGTAAGTCGGCTGCTTCTGTATCATTACGAGGAATGCACCCATCTGGGGCGAGAATGGTGTTGCATCTCTCAGCTTGAGGTTGACTTTTATCAATACTCTTTACCAGTTTCCACAGTTTGGAATCTGGGGTCCTTGAATCAAGAGTAGCACACAGTTCACTCCATTTCTGCTTCTTGAAAAGGGAGTACTTGCTTTTAAGCTGTGCATTGACTTTATTCAATTCAGCCTTGATAGATGCTGTATAATTGACAGACAAGAGATTTGACAATTATTCTCTCTTTTTCAAGAGTGATTTCAAGATATCAGAATTGTGAGAGAAAAATGGGGTGTACTTTAAATTTTTTCCCTGAGGGATCGACTGCTTAGCTGCATTAAATATGATGCCTGCAAAATTGGTCCAATTTCCATTGATGTTATCAGATAAGAGAGTAGTTATCACTCCAGAGTTTGTGAGAGCTTCGTTTTTCTTCCAATCTGCTTTTCTGAAATTCCAGTGTTTCCTTTGATCTGTGACTACCTTCTGTTTTATACCGACTTCAATAAGAATGGGAATGTGATCACTTCCTATATTATTTAAAACAGTCCATCTGCAGTGGGGATAAAGATCTGGACTGACAATGAAAATGTCTACAGCTTCATTGGTGTTGTAACTGTGTGACGAATGCGTAGGGGAGCCATCATTGAGAATCATAAAACCTTTGTCATCCACAAGGTTCAGGAGTTCATTTCCTCTCTGATTACTGTTTGAGCAACCCCAGTTAGTATGTTTAGCGTTCAAGTCATCCAGGAAAATAGTATTATTGTCAGACCATTGCAGCAGATTGTCAGGAAACCAGAAGAGTTAGGGGGATGGTAAGAGTCGAATACTTTAATGTTTTTACCTTTCCAAGGGAAAAAATACCCTGTAATTCCAGTTTGGTGTTATTTAACTCTGGAATTGCTATGCTTTGGTACTGAATGTTTCTGATGAGGAAGGCTAGGCCCCTGCCAGCATGCCCAGTGCCTCTATCTGTACGAAAGATGTTGTAACCCTTGATCTTCAGCTCAGTTGAATCTCTCAGTTTGGTTTCCTGTAGAGTGATGACCTGAACGTCGTTTGAATCAGCCAGTTCCAGGAGTTGGTCAAGTTCAATCTTCGTGGCTGCCGTACTCAGGTCGTTACTGTTACATTGCAGGATTTTAAAAGGACTATATTTGTATGGAGAATGTCGCATATTTTTCGGACGAGGCCCTCTTCCTAAACTCGGAACGCGTATTTGTTTATCCAGCGCGACAGACGATGCTGTATGACTCACTAAAGGCGATGATATCATGGAGAAGGTAAAGAGTAGCTTCTGTTAGAACCTGGAGCACCCTATTGTTAGCTGGAACACCCAAGGGTAGAAGTCTGACTTTTGCTTCAATCCGGGTATACCCCCGGGCACTGGGTCTCCATCAGTCGCCTCTTACGACATACAGGAGTGTGGTAGGGGTATTCTACCTCCCACTCCTACACGGGGAAGGTATATTGTAGAAACTTGCTTGGTAAATTGTATGCAGTATAAAATTTGAAGCAGAATTAGGCAAAACTATATTCAATATATTTTTTTTTTCAGATTGTAACTTCAAAGTTTCCGGAATAAACATAAGAATGTAGTTCCTTTAAAATTCAATTTTTTCTTTTTATAATGAGTCTGTATTATGAATCTATTAGGAATTTTCAAAAACAATTCTACCTTTTTCCAAGATTATTTCAATAAACCTTTCATGTAGTCCAAATAAAGTATTCTACTTTGATTAAATTTTTAAATTTGATCTCTTGTTGTTTCAAGAAGGATGTTGTGTATGTATTTTATTTATAATAAAATTGAATTTTCTGAAAATTTGTAACAAAGTACTAATTTTCTGTTAGAAATTTCTGAATTCCAGGTTCTTGTTTGAATGCATTATTGCTTAAAACAGCTTCAGCTTCCTTGAAATAGCTTTAGTCATATGTTTTGTTTATCTCATCCAGACATATTTTATAGATGACAATGGATCTTGTGTAATTGAATGAGAATTCTCTACCATACTTAAGACCAAAATTTAGTTTAAAATTATGTCAATTTACTTGTTTACCATGAGTGGCAATTTTCATACAAAGTCAACCATCTCACACCTGGTGCATTCTGCTACTTCATATGGTCAAGAATATAATTTTCATTTAAAATGTTCTTTTCTAATCACTTATGGATTTGATTTCGCCTGCTCTTTTGTAGATTTAAAATTATACTAGGAGAATTTTTTTTTTTTATTTATGTTTGAATATAATCAAATGATATTCTAGTTAAAAACAAATTTACAATTTGGTTGTGAGTCCTAACTTAATCTTTATGAACAAAAAATAATTCTCAGAGTAACAAACCAAATGATTATTACAAATTAATTACTGAATTATATTATATTTATTCATGCTAATCTTGCATTTTCATAAGGTTTTCATAGGAACATAAAATATGAAAACATGTCTCAAGTCTGTCTTCATCCAGTTTTAGATCCTTTATCTATTTGTTGGTATTTATAAAAGAATAGTGAAAATATCATTTTTTCATTCTTTTACCTGTCCATGAAACATTAACTCCTATTTATCTGTTGAATTTAGTGGTGTGGCTATTGCAGTTAGTCAATTTCTCTGATAATCTACAAAATTATGAATAACAGAAATAAACCAACTCAACTATGCATTTGCACAGTTTATAAACACAATAGGTAACATACTTATTATTTGTTAAGTAATAGAATTATTCACTTAAAATTTATAAATTTATTTCTTTAGAAAATTATTTTGAAATTTGTTATTATATAATATTAGAGATTGGAGTTTTTTTTTTTATGATTTTAGATACAGTGGATAGTTCACAATGCAGATAAACTAATCATGGATAGATTTAGCATATTTAGTTGTAGATTTTTATAGAAATTATATTTTAATTTAATTTTTTTTAAAACTCCAGTTTAATGTATGATTGAAAATTTACTTAATGAATTAATGTGTATGATTTTGATATTTAATGCACACAACATTTATTTGCCAAAAGTTTGCAACAAAAAAGATATTAAAACAAGTTTAATTTATATCTGATTTTTTCTTTAAATCTAAATTCATTTGACTGATAAAAAAATAAGTATTTATATGAATTTTTTCTTTGTTATACTCTTTAGTATAAGAACAAAGAAAGTAGGAATCATATAATATTCCCTTTTTTTTAATTAATAAGTAAGTGCTGAGGAATTTTCAAAACATTAAAACAGCTGACAATTTATTTAGAGACATGAAGAAAAAATTAATTACAAATACCGTATTTACATGTTTAAAAGCAGTACATAGAAAGAGAGGCTAATTTAATGCCTTACATCATGAATAAGAATTTGTATATTTTTAAATTCTTTTCAAATATATATATTTACTTAAGTTATTCTTAATAATGAAAATACTTAATCAGTTAATTGAAATTTGCACTATGGTTATTATCAATAAAAGTTGTTTTAACATACTTCAGTAATATTTAGACATATTAAATATTAAGTGATGAAAAGAAATAAAAGCATTATGTACAATAATGAATCAACAAAATGTTTCCATGTTGGTTCACCTTCTTTGAAAACTATCCTATGAGAAAATTTCTTGTTACCATAAAACAATGAAGCAAACAGTCAGCAAGAAATGCTGTCTAAGTTATTATAAATCCTTTCATTGAAAGTGATCATCAAGCATTTTGATTATTAGTAGTATTTTAATTTTCTCCAAAATTAACATTTGCTTTATATCCTTGATTTTAAACCATGTTTTATTGACATGGACTGGCTTTTTGCATTCTTGTAGCTGAATAATTATTCACAAGCTGTTTACTGTAGATCTATTTAAAGCTCTTAAAATTTTTGTATATTTTAATATTTTCCCTAAATATAGTACAATAACCTCTTCATAGTTCAGAATGTCTTATTTTGGCATTCAAAATATTTTCCTAAGTTTGGAGTGGATTTATATTGTTCGTTATTCTGTAGCAGAGCTATAATCATTCTTGAATAAACATTGAGATAATATTCCAATATATACTTATATTATATAATGTATACATTCTTTGTTTCCTTACAATTCTCTTACCAAAATTAGGTCGAGCTGCTGCTGAATGGTTAGCTCTCTTTCCTTCATTTCAACAATATATAGCTTGGATGCTTGTAGTGGTTTGGAAGTAGGCCCCAGTCTAATTAACCCTCATTTGTAAAAAATAATCATTTAATGACAAAATGAAATTTTTAAAATTAAAAAAAGAAAGTTAAGTATCAAAACCAGAAATTTTATTCTTCATAAATTTCAATAATATGATTATCATTAAATATATAATTTATTGTGAATTATCAGTGTCATTAAATGGTATTTTACTGGGGACCATTTTTCTGTCAGGTTACTGGAGTGCCATTTGAAAATTTTAAAAATTGTATGAGAGAAACTTAAAATAAGTCTATGATGTATGAAGTCTACTATACATCATCAATCAATAATGTAATAATTCATTTAAAGGTTTGTTGAAGATCAATCTTATATGAAATTGAATTAATCTACAGTTTATCGTCCTTTTCATACAACCTCCATACTATCTTATATTCTGATTAGACTGGCTATGTCCTCACTTGAGTACATCTGAAAAGTGATTTTCCCTTGAATCTAAAAATATCTGTTGGTATTAGTGGAGTTAAAAAACTTCAAATTTTATATCATTTCATTGCTTGATTTAAATATAAAATGCTTAAATGTTAGTTTTGATGTTACTTGAAATGAATAAACTGCTGTTTTCATTGCTGTTAAGATAAATACATGAAGAGCTATTTGAAAAAGGTGTGAATGAGAAGCTGCATAATGAGTGATGTAGGAAAGCGAAAAACCATGAATTTTGTTTTTTGTGCTTAAGGAAAATAAATTGTAACAATCGTTATCAAAATATAAGAAGTCATTATCAAAATAATGTAAAAATTGCTTAGTTGTATATACACAGTGGTTGCCAAAGAGTGGACATTTTTTGAAACTTTCATGTTTTTCAAATTTGTGTACTTGTAGAATATATTAATTTTCACTTAGATACAAATGTTTATATATCAAATTGAAGGTAATTTAATTTAAAATTTAATAACAAAAACTGTGTATTACAATATCTGTATTACAAAAAAGTTGTTCAACTAATAGTAAGATCTATCTTAGATTAGCATTTTTTAAAGTGATAGTTACATAATCAATACTTAGTAGGATTACCCTTATTTTTTTAAAACAGCTTCACAACATCTTTTCGTTGAGTAAATGAGTGTTTGTAGTTCATTTTTCGTAATCACATGGTGCCAAGAATCAGTTATAGATTCAATAAAAAAAGTTGTCTTCTATTGGATGGACATTTTTTTCGTACAAGAATTTTCAAATGTTGCTACAAGTTTTCAATTGGATTGAGATCAGGGCTGTTTCCTGGCCATAGTGATATATCTATGGCTTTATTTTGAAACCATGCTTTGCATACTTTTGCTATGTGGCATGGAGCTGAATCCTGCTGAAACATAAATGGTGCTTTATTGGGGAAAAGATCCCTGATAGAAGGTATCAATTTTGGTTCCAGAACAGTTTCGATGAATTTTTTGGCATTCAGGATGCCACCAATCACTTGAAATCGGCCCACACCATCTGCAGACATACATGCCCAAATCATGAAATTTGTTGGATTTTTCGTAGTTGCTTCAATGCAGTCTGGATGAAGTGCTTCACCTACTCTACGTCTCACTTCTTTTCCAGAATCGAAGAGCGATATTTTACTCTCATTGCTCCAGATTACTTGCTTCCATTTATTTTCTGACCATGTAATATATTCTTTTGCTCTCTTAACTCGTTTTTCGCGTTGCTTTTGATTTAAATATTTTTTCCTTGGAATTCTAGTTTGTAGTCCAAATCCTGATAACCTTCTTATTATTGTTCTTGAACTTACTGCAATACCCGCTGAATTCATTTTACATCTAATGGCATCTAATGACATTTTCCTATGGTATAGCCATTTAGTTTTTCAATCAGCAGTAGCACTTGTGCATTTTTTTCGGCATGATTTGGCCTTATTTTCCACTGATTTCCTTTTTTCATAACGTAAACAGAACTTTCGTATACCACAACAAGTCACTGAACCATCAACTTGTCGTGCAATTTCAACATAAGAGAGGCCATCTTCTCTTAATAGGACAATTCGACTTCTTTTAGTAGATGTCCAATCAGTTCTTCTTGTTGGTGACATTGTTTAAAATTAGTTTAATTGATAAAAAGGACCTAAAATATGCAAAAACAGCAATACTCTATTTAATTGTACTAGTTTGCATCATTCAAAAAAAAAAAAAAAAAAAAAAAAAAAAAAAAAACCCAAAACAATAACTCTTACCATCCAAATAACCTAAACTTGATTGGTCTTCAGAACAGTGTTTCTGATTGGCCTGTCATTATTCAAAATGATTTGTGTTTGTTTGTTCTACTAAAATGAGCATACTTTCTTTTGTAATTCAGATATTTTTAAATCTGTTTTTGTTATTAAATTCTACATTAAACTGCCTTTAAATTGATGTATAAACATTTGTATTTAAGTGAAAATTAATATATTCTACAAGCACACAAAGTTGAAAAATATGAAACTTTAAAAAAATGTCCACACTTTTGGCCACCACTGTACAATGGTAACCAAAATTGTGATCACTAAAATTTTTATGTCTTTTAAGTTTGCTTATAAATTTATTAATTTTCTGTTAAATACAAATGTTTGTACATCAAATTAAAGGTAATTTAGAAGTAAAATTTCACTGAAAATACAGAATGGAAATATCTATATTACAAAAAATTATGCTTTTAGTCTTAAAAACAAATACAATTTAACAAATACTGAAGTTTATTATAATGAAAACTTATTAGTCGATCACAATTACTGTTTAGAGATCCAATCAAATCTTGAAAAGTCCTTAATTTTAGGTCATAATCCTGAAATTTCTGAATTATTTTCTAATTTAACTTTAAAGTAAAAATATAATCCTATTTCCAATTTGAAAAGTAGGAGTGTTCTTTGAAAGCTTACAGGTGAATAAAGGACTCATTTTCTAATGATGTCATGGGAGAATAAATGAATGGTGAATGTAAACAACTGTTGTGAACAACATTATTGGAGGTTGTTCCATGGGTGGACCAAATGTCGACTTGTCATTTCATAATTGTTAAATGCTCATTTAAATTCTTTAGGATAGATGAATTTGATATTGATACATGTAGTTTACATATTATCAACAATGCCATGAAATAAGACATCAAATTTAAGTTGTGACTTAAATAGTTTTATTTATTGTCTGACTTGCTTAATTTGTCAGCAGCAAAAGGGAAGATTGTCACCATGTACATATTTAATTATTAGAGGATTTTGTTTCTCACCATCTATTGAAAAAACATGTAGATTCATGATTGTTCCTTCTAGAACCCACTTGTGAATGAATAATTAAACAATATACAGTTTTAAAAAAATAGTTTTTAATTATATTGTTGTAAAATATATTGGATGGGATAAAAAATATGTTATTGTTTAAGTTTTCAAAAGAGCCATTGAACTTACTGCATTTAGATTTTGCCATTTCTTTTCACTGTATGTTTTCCTTATACCTTTTATTTTTTCAGAAAAAACTCCATTAATATACTGTTTCTTTAATAAGCAAAATGAATTATAGAGAAGTATCATGCATAAATTTTTGGAAATCTGATGTTGGCAAAATAGGAGTGCCTCTATGCAATGTAAACTGCAAAGAAGTCGGACTATGGTTACCCATTGAAAATTTAGATGTTGGTTCTACAACTGGTAATTTAATTGCTTATCCTGAAAACAAAAGTTTTCTGCTTAACTTTTGAAGTAGTTGTATGATAACTTGTTATTACTTACCAGAGAAGTTGCTACATTTAAATGCTTTTTTGAATGTTGTACAGTACATCCATTCATCAAGAAAAGATGATAAACACCTTAGAGACTTTCATTTGACTTGCAAATGTACTAATAGTAACAGAAAATAATGCATTTTGTGATGAAATGAGAGGAGAAATTGAAATGCAATTTTGGAAAGACCTTAAACCTACAATCATAAATTTTCTGCAAAAAAATATTTGCTATTTCTGGAATGAAATTTCTAAATTAAAATATGTTTTTGGAAATTTTAAAAGTAATTTTCTCACAAAATTAATTAAATCATGTCTAATATCACGTGAAAATATTATCCCTGAACATGGGTTTTCTACCAATAAGACTAGTATAATTTAAGAAAGATGCCAATTATTGGATCTTGGTATTCTCTCACTAAGAATATTTAACGTAGAAATGAATCTGTTTTTAATTAAGTCCAACATGCAATGATACAGTACATTAAAAATGCTCATTCTTAATATGCCTCTTATTTGGAACAACAAAATAAAGAAAAGGATGAAAGGGAAAGAAAGAAAGGAAAGGTGTTGAACGGGATAAAGCATATTTCTGACTCTCATTGCGGAAGAAAATAACATTTTAAAAGATGAACCAGCAGCATTGTTGTTGATCAATAGCTCATTAGAAATACTAAGAAATGTTGTAAAAATTAATGATTTTCTAGAAGTAAAAGTTGCTGAGATAATATTAGATGCTTCCAATGATAAAATTAAAGTTTAAAAAAAAACTAGCTTTAATTTGGCAAAAAATAGCACAAATTAAAAAGAAATGAAAATTTTGGTGAGAGAATTTAAAATTTTTTATCTCTGAAAATATTTGTTATTGTGTGACCTAAAACATTGCTTATTAATATTTTTTTTAATGAAAAGATATTGCGTTTGACTAGTTTTTAATATTTTACATTAATACTTAATATATATATATTAGCAATAATTATAAGCAGATTATCTTTAAAAAGTTTTGTGAATCAACTGTTCAGAATTTTTATGTAGAATAAAGTTTGATTGTAATTTAAATTCTTTAATTGACCTTGACAAATGTAAAGCTTAGATGATATTAATGTTCATTTTTTCTTCTTTACTAAACTGTTAATAAATTAAAAGATTCTCCTAATTTTTTTACCCACTATTATATTTAGTAACCAAACTACAGTATATTTTGATTCATAATAGTGTCTGTTTTGATGATGAAAAGTGCTATTTTAATGGTAGTGAATTTTGCAGAAGGATGCATACTAATTTGAGAAAATAGAATAATCCTGTTTTGAATATTTTAATTTTTCTCTTAAAGAAAATATTGAAGCAATACCACTAAAAACTAGAACTGATTAGACATCAGTTAAAAGAAGCAGAATTGAAATTTTGAAAGAAAATGTTCTCTTTTATGCTGATAATCAAAACAAGTTGGTTGATGAATAGCTTTATATGACATATTAAAGTTGTATTTACATAATGAAAAAACTAAGCCATTGAAAAATAAGTCGAAAACAGGCCAAAAAATACTTAAGTGTTATTGACTATAGAAATAAAAAGGACATGCCTGATGGATGAAATTTTATCAGATGCTGTTAAATGTGTAATTAATACAACAGGTATTTCAATTAATTCAAGGACAATAAAGGTAATTCAATTAATTCAAGGAAAATCAGTTTTGGACTAAAAGATAGAATTACAAGAAAATTACCATATCTAAATATTAAGCAACACTAGGAATGAATTCATAATCAAAGGAACACATTGAGTGGTCAAAAAATCAGTGGTCCCAAATAATATGATGAGAGTAAAATATTGCACTCTTTTAGTGATAGTAGAAAATACATGAGACAATGTAAGGGAAGAGCTACATCCTCATAACTCTGAAGCAAATAGAAAAAACCCAATAAAAGTTATGATTTGAACACAAAAAATATGTTGATACTATTGTGCAACCAAATTAATATTTTTCACCAGGGATCTCTACCCCAATGAACCACCATTTATTTTTCAACAGTATTCAGCTTCTTGCCATTTGGAGAAAGTATTCTAAGAGTAGTTTAAAAATAAAGATGATCAAAATACCTATGATTTATTATCCTGGCCAGAAAACAACCTTGACCCTAATCCTGTTAAAAATTTATTCATATTTAAAATTCTTTGTATAAAAATTGCTTTCATTAATTAAAATGCAAGTTATTAAGGCTGCATTTACTTCTTGACTTCATATGATTAAGAAAGACGAACTTCAAACACTAGTTTCACTCGATGAAAAGATGCTGAAACTATATTAAAAAAATAATGGTTAGCCCAATTAATGTTGATTTTGTAAATGTAACTTTAAAATAAAGTGAAATCTAAGATATATCTTATTTGCAGGTTAAATTTTTTATTATATGATTATTTTAATTCTGTTTTTTTAATTAAATTCTACAAATTTCCTTTAATACATAAACATTTGCAATTAAATCAAAATTAATATAATTAGTCCCACTAAGTTAAAAAAATATAAAAATTTCAAAGAATGTCCATTATTTTGACCATCACTATATGTGCATAAACATAAACCTAAGCTCAAATGAGTGACTTTTCCTGGAAAATTCAATTAAACGATGCAATTTTTGTATTAATTGATCTACTAATCACAAAGCAATTAACACAGCATTTTTTTTATGATAACTTTTATTTTCACTTTATCTCCAAAGATCATTTAACTCACTTAGGAATAAGCTACTAATAAATTTGTTTGTCCATGTTTTTAAGTACTGTTATATTGAAATCGAATACATAAAAGTATATGAAAAATACAATCTATACAAAGTAATAACAGTATAGAAATATTAAACTGAGTTTCTTTTTTACTTTTTATTATGGACTTTTTGTGTTGTAGGAGAGCTTGGCAAAACAGAAATGTTAACATTCAAAGCATTGGCGCCAATATACTGCCAAGCCCATTTCAAAATCAGTCTAAACGTTATGAAAATTTGAAATATACGTAATCATACAATAGATGTATAAACTATAATTTAAAGTAAAACAATAACGTCATTTTTAAATATTTAAATAATAGAAAGTAAAATAAAAAGTAAAATAGCAATTTTGAAAAAAGCTCTAAAATTTGAAAAGATAAAATATCCATTTTTTAATTTCAACTTTACAACATGAATTGTATTATCAGTTCCTGGATAAGTATGTATTATTTTTGTGATTATTCAATTTGCAATTAAAAAACTATCTTCTTTTACTAATGCTACAGTGTTTGGTTCAACATTTATTTTATCAAATTGCCATTTGATATGCACTTGTAAATATTACAAATAATATCGTTTCCTGGATTTCAATACACCTTGCAAAAGTTTAGTGATTCTCCTGTATTTATCAAGTCTATTATATTCTATGTAATACAAATCTTGTTTGGCAATACCACAAATATCTTGTTCTATTAATGCCCAAGTGTAAGAACATCAAAATTATCAGCTTCTGATGAGAGGGAAATGAGCGATTTGGAATTAAGCATTCACTGTATTTGAACAGTTATTGTGTGGAATTATTTAAAGTCAACAATAACATGCAAATGATACATTTCAAATGAAATTTGAACAACTTAATTCATGCCTCCCAAATTCCACCAAAATTCGGTGATTTAGGAGGAATAAATTTCCATTTGACTTCTTCAGTGGAGAAAATTAGTTACTTCCTCATTTGGTTGCATTAAAAAATTGGGTAATTTTTTTCAATTCTCTTTGATGCCCTTAAAAAATTTGTGGCATTATCAGAAAAGATTCTAGCACATTTACCATGATGCGAAAAAAATATTTAAAAATAGCAATGAAAACATCTGATGATAAATCTGTTACTATCTGTAAGCAGTAACTCTAATCGCTTTTGCCACACAATAACAGTAATATAAATTTTGTTTAGGATACTCTTATGCTGGTTTTTAAATTTAATCAGAAAGGACCACACTAATCCACTCCTGAGTGATAAAATGGAAATGTTTCTTTTACTCGTTCTTTGAGCAAGTTGCTCTTAATTTGATTAGCTAAAATTGGCTTGTTCTTGAAACAAATAACATATTTGTGTGCATTGATTTCTACAAATAATCGGCCAAAATTGTTGCATTACAAGATAGAGTAGAGAATAGGGTCCAACATGCAAAAATTTTGTTTGAAAATAGTTCAATATCTTATATACAGTAAGCTTATAACTCTTAGGTAAAGTCCATGGTGTGAAACGTGTGACGTACCATATACTGTTTCTCATATTTTAATTTCATGTCCATATTTTAACATTTACCGTTTTAAATATTTTCGAACCGATCTTTTAACCATGTATGATTTAGTGGGGAGTCACCCCACCGAAACCTTTTTGCCTTTTTAAGGGCAATAGGTTTCCTTGATTTTATTTAAATTTTGAATTTGTATTTTCTTTTGTATTGATTTTGTTTCTATACTGGATTTTAAACATATGTTTACACTGTTTTTTTGTATTTTAATTTAATTTTAACGTTGTGTTTATGTTTTCCTATAATTTATAAATAATTTGCACAAAGTTTTAGCGCAGCTTGTACTTTTTGGAAGGTTCAAAAAGGATAAGCGCCATAAAACCCAACCAACCAACCAACCTCTTAGGTAAAGTTATAGCATGTTTAACATTTCCGATTAGTTTTGGAATTATGTTATCTACTTTCGACATATAAATTTAATTTTATCCAAAAAAAAGGGTGGAAGAATTTTAACTTATTGTGATTGGGTATGTTAATACCCTGTTTTAAAGCTGTTATCTCTGCTACAAACTCTTGTGCTAAGCATAACTAACTAAAACACCATTAGTATGATTAAGTTCAGCACAGCTAATAAACTGATCAAACGTTATCTTTATCTGCAACTTTCGAATGAACCTGAAAACAAAATTTGGAATTCAGTTAAGTTGCAGATAATTAATTGAAAGTTTATAGAAATTGTCAAAAAATTCATTGGGGGCAGTTAATTGAACATAGCTGTTCACAACCAGCTTAAGTTCTTTTATATGTGTAGCATCAGTAGACACACAGTCATAGTTAGTTGTCGAGTTTGTATCATAATGTACAATCTCAGGACCTAGCGTTCAACATTAACTCGTGTTATTCTAGATTTACAGCATAAAAAATGCATGCTGACATAATTGAAGCAATCTTTGCTTTGGACATAAATACAAGGTCCATATGCTTCTTCTGAAGTGATCTGAAAACCCATGAATTTTCTCAAGTGTTTCTTTTGGAATGACACAGCAGTGAGTTTTCAACAAGTCAATTTCTTGTATACTACGAATGAAATTTTGAAATTCTAATCTTTCTTTTGCATTAACTTCTATATCCCAGGGTAAACCTAGCAACCATAATTTTTGAGTTAAAGTTTTAACCTTGACAGTAAGACGACTGACTAGTCCCAAAGGTTCATATAATTTGGCAATTGACAGTATTCTTTTTGTTAAAATGATCGAGTAAACATTATTTGATGTAAAATGAAAGCCATGATTAGGATTCCAAGACATTCCTAATGTCTCACATTATATCCAAAGACATATTTTTGATCATTTGTAGATACTTGTGAAAGTAGTTTATGATTGAGTTCCATTTATGCAAATACATTTAACATACCTATTCATTGGTGCGGAATTTTTAAAGCTCTTTCTATATTTGGTGCACCACTGAGCACATTGACCTAAAAGTTATTTTTCCCTTTTGGTTATAACTAACAGAAAATTTTCCCTTTCATCTTCAGCTAATTGAAGAAGAGTTCAGGTAGCTAGAAATGGAGCACAAGTTTTTCCACATGTAACTGTAGTCAAATGATAAGTTTTCAAAGAGAGAGAGAGAGAGAGACGCATTGGCACAATGTCTCCAAACAATTCAAAGTAAATCTTGCTGTGAATGATGGATCTATATTTGTCTTTACATCTTTTGTACATTGGCTGTGAAAGCATACAAATTTTTATAAAATTGTAAGAGTTCACCAAAGTTCATCTTAAACAATTTCACGCTTTAATAATATATCATTCAACAATATACCATTAGCAGTTTTTGTTAAAGCATTAAACACAACTCCAAGTTTTCTTGTACTTTTGTCTGGTCTTAGTACAGCTTTTTGAGGAATATAATTCTGAGGATTTAGAAGAATACTTTTGTCAACTTTTTTTATGTGTCCAAGATTCTCGAATTCTTTGAGAAAATCGTGATTGACAAGAAAAAGTTCCGTGACAATTGGATTCTTATCAAGGCAAATAATAGTACTATTGAACCTTCTAATGGCCAAATTTTTGGATAAACCTAGTTCAACTTTGCTTTTTACCGAGGGCATTTCAACTATATAACAACTGTCAATGTCTATATAATGCGTGTTTTAAATTGTTCCATGCAATATTTAAATTCATCACTAATAGGAGTCATTTCTGTCAAAGCTTCAACCTCCCAGAGCAACCATAAGCTTTTGTCTATACTCTCTTCTATGACTAAATGACATTAGATTTTGTTTTTAGAAATACTTGGCACATTGCCAGTAATTAAATATCTGAAATAGGTATTTTGCAGAAAAATATTTTTATTTATTCTAATTTGATTAGGTTTAAAAATTTTAAAGGTTTTATTTCCAAGCAAAATATCAACTTTCGATGGTTAAAAAAATCAAAAGTCTGCACCTGTAGGCAGTTTTAAATTACAAATTTCTAATTGTTGCAAAGGTATCAATTTAAAAATTTTAAAAACAACTAAGAATTTGATATCTGTCACAAATTCATTATCTTTACTAGAAATTATTGTGTTTATTAAATGTTCTATTAGATTTATTTACAGAAATTAGTGTGTTACTAAATTACTGTGACCCATTTAATCGTCCAACTGAAACATTGATCTTATTTCTTTTTAACTCCAGGTATTTTGCACAATCATTAGTAATAAACAATGAGTGGGATCTACTATCCAATATAGCTCTGCACCTCTTAAATTCTTGATAATCTTTCATGCAAATAAAGCAATACTAACAAGAACATGCATTGTTTTTGTTTGAAAAATAAAATTCTTAATCATCTTCTCTTTCTTCAATACACCAGTTGTAGAGTCCTCATTTTTGATTGGTGCCGGGTGGGGGCTGAAAAGGGAAAACAGATTGCCAACTTTCAGAATTATTTATATTACATGTCTGAGAAATTTGTTTTGAGAAAAGCTTCATATCTGATTTATGCAAAAGAGAATGATGATTTTGGTGGCATTCAATACATCTAGATTTAAATAAGCATTCATTTAGTTTTAGTGATGAATTTCAGATAGTTCAAACACAGGTTTTTAGGTTCACAAAAATCAAATATTTTCATTTTCAAAAATAGTTGGCATTTATATAAGGTGCAATAATTATTTTGATGATTTGCAAAGTGCAATATTGTGAAGCAGATTTAATCAAAAAAGTTTTAAGATTATAAGATGGAAATAAGTTTTTGCTGTTAATATTAATAGGGTTTGAAAATTTAAGTTTTGAATTGTAACAAGCACCTTTTAAATTTTCTAATATTTGATATTATTTTTCTAAAAAATTGATGAAAGCATCCCAAGTAGGCATTTCATAAGACCAACAGTTAATTGAAATTGTCTATGAGTTTCTTTATCTAGTTTAGCACACATTAAATTTATCAACTGAATATCAACAAATTTATTCCTTTCAAGTTCTAATGCTTTTGAAAACTGAATTTTTTTGCAAATTGTGAATAAGCATATGAAGTTCTAAAGGTTATTCCTTAGTTAATGGCTTGCAATTAATTATATTTTATACCTGGCTTTGAACTATGAGTTTAGTATTCTCAAAATGAAGTGCAAGAGCTTTAAACAATGATTCATCATTTGATGACAACCTGTTTTGCTGCACCTTTAAGAGAAGCATTCAAATAGTAAAACTTCTGAGAGTTTTATAAAGTTGCATTATTTTCTATTAGATTTTATAACTGTTGCTTAAAAGAGTTCCAGTATTTAAGTTGACCATCATATTGTGGTAAAAGAATTTCAGGTAATTGAACTCTGTTCTCATCCCACGAGCTTTGTACTTAATTTCATCTGACTTGTAAAGGAAAAGTTCTGCACTAACCTGAAATTCTTGAATATCTTCATCAATTTTCACCAGTACTTTTCCAGCTTCTTTAAATTCAGTGTCATTTTCGATTTCAAAATATTTATTTTTGGAGACTTCAAATTTCGTTTTTATATTTTCCAATGAATCTAAAACAGCTTGAAACTCAGATTCTGCTGAATCTTTCTATGGTTTCAACGAAAGTTTAATTAATTGGGCTTGAATATTGATGTTTAATAATTTGATGGATGGCATTATTACTGTTTTGTTCTCCGGCTCAACAGATAAAAAAATGTAGTATAAAAAGTCAAGAATATTCATTTTTAATTTAATACAATCATTGTAGAAGC
Source organism: Latrodectus geometricus (assembly GCA_026290005.1). Classification (NCBI taxonomy): domain Eukaryota; kingdom Metazoa; phylum Arthropoda; class Arachnida; order Araneae; family Theridiidae; genus Latrodectus; species Latrodectus geometricus. The sequence goes on along the minus strand of JAPDSC010135597.1, from coordinate 1,055,690 downwards.
AACAAAGTAACTTTAAAGTGCTATTAAATTGAAATTGAATACATAAGAGTATATGAAAAATACAATCTATAGTCTATACAATGTATGAAAATGAAGTTATAGCTATACAATGACCACAAACCAAGTTTTTTTTTAAAATTGCTTTTTGTGGTGGTTGTAGCACTTGGCATAAGAAGTGCCAACATTCAAAGAACTGGCGCCAACAGTCATGCGAGAGAAAGATTTCATTAATGAAATGAGGTTTTGATGTGAGTTTCTATCACATTGAGAAAAAAGCAGAATGAAGTGTAGTTAAGTAATATACAAGTATATGAAAAAAATGTGTTTGAACAGAAAAAGGAGTTTCTAATCAAGCTGAGAAAAATGGTACTATTTTGGGAACAAGAAAAGAATATATATAATTTTCTTTTAAATTTATTCATAGGTATTTTACTGCAATTTTAATAAATTAGTGAAATTTCAGATAAGTATGTGTTTTAAAGATCCTGTAAACTAGTACATTTGGTTATGAAACGTTATATATTTAAAAAAAAAAAAAAAAAAAAAAAAACTATTCATAGATATTAAAAAAAAAACTTTTTATAGATAAAATTACTATATGAATCTATTTAAACAGCTTATTAGGAAACAATTGTGTACCTGATGAAAAACTTAATGCTTGTTAATAATTACCGTATTTTCCTGTATATAATCCGCGGATTATGTGTTAAAAAAGTTCCGAATTTCGTTGTGCGTATTATATGCCGCCGCGGATTATCTGATAAAAAACATTCTCGATCAGAAAAACTTACAAGAAAGTGTTGAAAGAAATACTCTTTATGTTTCATAAAATAAATAACAGGTGGTACCAGGACACACCTGAGTTATTTACACTATAATCGGCTTTGTACAATTACGTTCAAAAAACGAATTCGGTTCCTCTTAAAGATTTTACGGTTGTAAATTCGCTAACGTCATTTTGCAATTTACCTTGATGTGACCTGTTTCGTTTTGAAAATATTCAAATTCGTATATCGTCATATTGAAGCGAAAATTTTTAAGTTACACAGCAGATTTTAAATTAAAAGCTATAGCGAAAGCAAATAAAAACAATGGGGTCAAATGTGTTAATGTAAAGTGAAAAACAAAGCACGCGCGGTATAAAAAAAAAATTGGATAAAATACGCAATTTGTAAATAATCCATTTCTTTCATTTAAATATTAACGAAGCAAATATATATTCATTTAAATATATCTAACATCGTTTTAAAAGTTATTAGAAGCTAAATATCGATACGTTTTACAAGAATCTTCTCCAAATTATCGCTCTTGATCGATCTCGTGCTTTCATCTCACGTTTATCGCACTTTGCGATGAAGTGGATCTAGACTGATATTTTTCATAATAAATGCTTTTTTTCTATACAATTTATTAAATTTTTAATCCTACTGTGCATTTTTTTATTTTATGTGACCAGCTATTATCAGATATTATCAGCAATACATATTTTAGATTATTCGCGAAAAAGAAATTGCCGTGGATTATACGCCACTGCGGATTATGCTATGCTTTTTTCCCTTATACTCGAAAAAACGGCCGTGCGGATAATACGCCGCTGCGGATTATATACAGGAAAATACGATACTTGATTTACTTTTCCATTAGATTATCTTCTGTGATTTCTGAAGAAGAATTAGTTTATCTATGTAAAGAAGAAGACCATTGTAGTAGATGAAATGATAAATGAAATTGATAATATTAAGTTATACAATGGAGATAAAATTACTAAAAATTTAAATTTATAGTCTCGTGTCTTTAAAATAGCTCAAGATTATGTTCCCAAATATTATATCTTAACTATTTTAGTGAAAGATTTATGATTATGTTTTCTGAATCTTTAGTTAAAATTTCTTACAAGCTAATTTTCTACTTTAATTGAAAGTAGGTTTGTTCTTCAAATAAAGAGATCTTAGGTTAGTTTTCCGCCTATGGTGGGATGTTTATTTTATTTCAAAATCCATTTAAAATTGTAAACCATGGTGTCTTGGTAGAATAGCACTTGTGTTCAAAAAGTGTATGGAGTGACAAACTGTTGTAGTTATGACAACAGATATTTTCTATACAGTCTTTGTATAAATGTTAACTATTCTGGAATTGGAATCTCTTAGAACTCTCTGTCCTTCAACCTTAATAATAGCTTTGAGTCTCTTGAAATGTATATTTAACACAAAAATTATTTACAGCAGTAACTAATTTCAATCTAAAATCTTACATGTCATGCTTGCATACCTTTTTCTTCAATCTATATTGAATCATTACTTTATTTTGAATGAGAACATGTGTAATACCACTCCTCACTGCAGTCCAAAATTCATAATTTCTTATTCAGTTTTAGAGAGAAACAAATTATACTGATTTACTGTGGAAAATCCTACTTTCAAAAACTCTAAAAGGGAAAAGATGATTGGTTGCATTCCCGTATGTGAAATAAAGAAGTGACTTTATTTAATCATAGCGAGCATTGCTATTTTTTCGAATGTATTTTAGATTTTTCATTTTACTTATATATCAATTGCTATTATCTGTAAGTTAAAGAAGAAAATTCTGTCCTCTTTCAATGATGCATACTAAAGTTACTCTTTAAAATTTTTAAACTTAAGAACTTTGTTATGTTACTGAACCCTCATTTTTTTAAATAATTAGAAATCAAATACAGACATTTATCTGATGTGTTGGGGAAACCTATAAAAATAATTGTATTTAGGAACAATCTTAGAAAATTTTCCATGGAATTAGTATCACAGCATATTTTCAAAATAGTGGGGGAATGAGTCTTGAATCCTAAACATTTCAACATTGATGAAAATAGTTTGAAATTAATAAATCATTAGCAATTTAACTGACACACATTATAAAAAAGAAGTCTAATATTAAAAGTATCAAAATATTTTAATAATGACAATTCTTTAAGGAGTGTTTGCTTTCAAGATTTGTGTTTCTGACTTCTTGACTGGTAATTTTTTACTACAAGTTAATAATTTTGCTTTCATTAACTATAATGGTTTTTTTAATTAAAATTTCTTTTTTAAATGATTTATTTAAAACCATTATTGAGTAATTTTTCATGGCATTTAAGCTGACATATGTTAAAATTATGTTATTTATATTGTTTTTTTTTATTAATGTAGAGTTTAAAATAATTTTTTAATGTATCATCACACTTTATTAATATCTTTTCTTTCAAAAATTGTTAATGATTTAGAGCTGTTAGTAAATTGTTTTAAAAGTATCCATGGCTTTGTAGATGGGAAGCCAGATTTGTATTTTTAAATGAGGATAGACAGTTTTATTGGAGTGACTTTGAGTAATTGTTAAAAATTAGTAGTTTTCATGTATCTGCTTTTCTCATCTCATTCGTCATTTAATTTAATAATGCTTGTCGTAATCTTTTATACTACAAATTGATTTCAAATTTAATGACATTGTTTTAATAACACAGTAATTTTCTTCTTTTTTCATGCATTGCATTGAAATTTTACTATATAGTTTTTATTTGTTGGAGAATTCTGTAAATTGCTAAAGTAATAGTTAAAATTTTTAATGAATAACACAAACGTATGATCATCATAAATTTTGATTGTGAACAATTTGTTGCTCTAACAATGGAAAGAAGTACATTAATGTTGATGCATCTACAGTATAATTATGCATAAATCATATCTTTTCCATTGGAAAACAATTTTTTGGTCTGGCAAAAGATGTAGATTAATATAGGTAACTGTATTGTAATTACAAAGTGAGTTTGAAGTTCCAAGAGAGGTGCTAGTTCAATGATTAGAAAAACTAACTCAGCTAAAAAGGATTCATATCCCCCAAATAACCATTGCAACTGTACTCCTTTGTGCACGAGTGTTTTTGAAACATGTGTTTTGGGAAGTATGTAATGAATTTCAGGCTGTGTATTCTAATGTATATCTGAAAGCAATGTTCTTTCATGATGTTACACCAGAAAGAGGAAGTCAATAGTGGATCAATCATTGAAATAAAAAGGATAGTTTGTCATTATAATTCTGTGTTTAACCAACTGTTTTGTATGAGTATCACAGTATAGTTTTGGTTTGTTGTGTAATAGAAATCTGCTTCCTTTTTCAAAGTTATTCCTTCATTCGTGGTATTCATTTTCCTCAGCTGTTTTAATGTTCAATAACCGTGATTGATAAATTTGGTTGCTTTAAATGTTTTTATTGTCAAATGACAACTGCTTAGGCAACCTAGCACGCGAGATTATAATTCATATTCATTATATGTATGTATTCATAATATGTAGATAGATATTTATACATTCATACATATGCGTTTATTTATGAATGTGTATACATATATATATTTTAGAGAATGGGGCAAGACATCCTTATGTGCTGTTTATAGAATTTAAAAAGTTTTAGTAGATGCTGTTTTCATGTTTGAAATAAATATTCATTGAATCTTGTTCCCATTATTACATGCATTGGCAATAAAAAACACATATCTCTTGTGTATCAACTTTAAAACCACCTAAGATGAAATAACATCTAAATCAGTGTTTCCCAACCTTTTTTGTGTCATGCCCCACCTAAGCCTTTCTAAAATTCTTATGCCCTCTTATGTAACATAATTTTTAATATTAAATAACTGAAGTTTTCATTTAAGAAATTTAAATGATAGGTTTTAGAAAGGAATTACAAAAAAAAATTTAATGAAACACTGTAAAAATTTTCAAAATGTAATGAAAAACTAAAATTAAATTCGAAATTTTAATAAAGATTTTTCTATAATGTGAGTTTTTAATCCTTACGCTTGATGCTTGCTGCACAGAGATCTTATGTTAGGTTCCAATTTGGCTAACTTCGGTCTCACGTCTCCCTGTTGTTTTGTATCTAGGCGATTTCTTTTTTTTTTTTTTTTTTTACCAGTAAATCATTTACAGCATTAAATCTACATTCAGCTAAATATAAAGATGGGAACAGTAGCAACAGTTTTCTTGTTTTATTTGGTTGAATTTGGATATTTGATTTCTGTTTCATCTCAGAGCCATGAGACCGCTCTTTTTATATTAAATAAAATTTTAACTGACTCATCATTCTTCATTTCTGTGAGTTCTTCTTGATATTGAATATTTGATATATCAGACAAATCCACTAGTGTTGGCTGTATCATCCATGTTGGAAAATCAATTTGTTTTAAATCTGAAAATCTTTATTTTAAATCCACCGATAGAGTTTTTAGATGATCGACAATAACAAGTACAGCCTTACCATTTACTTCACAATTTTGGGCCAATGAAACTGTTCAAAGATTTTAACACATTTCTGACATTATAAAATATGAGTAAAGAAACCAAATATCTTCTCTCTTGCATCAACTAGGGTTTTTTTTTTTTTTTTTTTTTTTTTTTTTTTTTTTTTTTTTTTTAAGTTTCTTATTTAAAATATTTAGTTTTTCAAAGATATTGGCTAAATCACAAATTACTTACCATTGACTGTTAACAGATACTTCATTTCAGGTTTCTTACTTGAAATATCACTAAGAGTATCAAACAGTTCCATAAATCTTTTCAAGTAGTTCCCGTTAGAAAGTCATCTTACTTCAGTTATAAAGTTAGTCTAGCATGGTCTGCATTTTAATCTTCATGAAAGAGCTTGAAGAGATGCTTCACATCTGGCATTAGATTTAATAGCATTGATACACTTTATTACTGAATGTAGTACTTCATTTTGAACAGGCGAGATAATAGCTAAAAACAAATTTTCCCTAGTGCACAAGAATCCTTTCTGGATTCTCATCTTTTATCAATTTTAAGAAGCCATTTCTCTTGCCCATCATATTAGGAGCATCATCTGCAGCACAAGATGTTATATTTTAATTAGTATTTCTTTGACATCTAAGTAGTTTTTTAGTTTATTATATGTATCTTTGTAAATAGTGGTAATTTCTAATCTCTTACAGACATATATCATATTTTTAACATGTATGGTGTTGAGTCCATTTTCGAATTGCCCCCTTAACAATCGAACTTGCCCCCCCTGTTGGGCGTGGGCTCCACTTTGGGAAACACTGATCTAAAGGATTAGTGCTCTGGTGTTCAGTTCAATATATCGTGGGTTCAATTTCCACATTGAGTATGAATGTTCATAATTATCTGGAGTCCATTCTAAACTGTTGATTCAATTGCCTCTCATGTACCAAAAGTTAGTGTAGAATGTAGCAGACTGGAACTATTTAAACTATCAGTATATATAATTACTGTCACCTTTACACCTGGATTATGTTTGTACATATTTGCATTTTTCACTGCATTTTTTTTTGTTTTGATATTTAATATAAGTGCATGTTTTTCTTTAATATTCATTGAGCTAGTTTCCCGGAAATTTTTGTGTCTATGCAGGTATTGTTTTTATTTCTGGTATAAAATTGGTTAAGTTACTTGAATTATTTTAGGAATTTATATATATTTTTCTAGAAAAAGTTTATTCCTTTTATTTATATTAAAAAGTTCATTGCTTTCCTTTTATAGCTGATAATTTCTTATAAATGAATGTCAGAAATTAATGTGTCAATATTCTGAGTCTAAACAAATATTTTTGTTTTGGAACTAATGTTCTTCTAGTTCCTTTTCAATTTAACCATCATCATCATTATTATTCTATTTATTTATTTTTTATCAAGAATGCCAGTCTCAACAATCAATTTATTTTCTTTTATTCTCTTTGGTAGAGATTTTACATATTAGAAATACCTATTTATCTCCAAATTAACAATTGTTAAAACAAAGAAGGCACTGTCTAAACTTGCTAAAAATACCTATCATTATCTGACTTTAATTTTTTTAGATAATTTAGGTTAGGAAGCAGAATAAATGACAATATTGATGTATTAAGATATATATATATGTATATATATATATATATATATATATATATATATATATATATATTGATTCAAGCATAACTGCTAAGAAATATCTCTATTATATTATAGAACATGGTGACACTAATCAATTCTATTTTTTTTATTAAATAGATTTTATAAATATCTTCTATTTGAAGATAGCCTTTCTGGTAGTTGGTAGTCTTCCCTATTTGTCCAGATATGTTGCATTATCATTGATCTAAAAATTTTGAATTTATCTTAAAATGTAGTTTTTAAAGCTTTTTAACCATTTTTATGTGTATTTGTTTATTTAAAAAATGATGTGTATTATGAGCAAAGATTTTGAATAATTTTAATCTTTTGCTTTTTGTTAATTCTTATTTTTGAATCTTTTAGAAATATTTGACCTTTATAACTAATTTTATGTTCTTCAGGACATCCACACTTAAAACGTCCATGTTGCTTTTACTTGCAAGGTAACTGTTCTCGTTCTGACTGCAAATATTCTCATGATATGTCACATATTACTTGTCGATATTGGAAAGAAGGGTCTTGTTTTAAAGGGGAATTATGTCCTTTTCTACACGGATATGTCAGGTATACACAAAGATTTTGTTATGTATATGTAATGCTTATGCTTGAAAACCATTAATGTGCACATTACCATAGTTAATCTGCAGATTAATTTCCTTCATTAAATTCTGGAATCTAGAGTTTTCTGCATTTTTTCTTGGTAATATGATTTTAATGGTTTTAATAAAATTCAAGCTCTAAAGGTGGTTCTTAATATGAATTTGTTGATAGTTTTTGATTTTTATATTTTGAAGAATATTCTGTTAATTTCCTTAGGTATAATTAATGTTTTAAACTATTTGATTCTTTGTATTATAGTTTTAAATGTTTGATTATTTATACTATCAATTAATTTATTTATTGTTTGATTATATTAACTCAATTCTTATTAATGTCAAAAAATAAATAGCATGTTAATTTGAATGTCCAGAAACATAGCAGATTTTTCAGATAAGTTCTTATTATCACTTTATTGAGTGTCCTGTAAAAAATATGCTGTGTATCTAGATTATTTGAAAAATGGATCAATTTTAAGTACCTAAATAAATTACCAGTTTATTTTTGTGTTAACTAGGTAATCTGAAAAATTTCTCTTTTTCTACACTTAAGTGTTAGCATTTATACTAATTTGCATTTTTATTGATCTATTTATTATTATTTTAATTTTAGGTATACTGAGGAATCTTCATTGGATGATGAATCTTCAATGCACCAACCATATTCTTTGGAATCAGAAAATGATTTTCCATCTCTAGGATGTGTTAAAAAGGAGGTATTTACTAATTTTGGAAGTAATTATCTCAGTAGTGTCAAGTACAATTTTACATTTAAATTGAAGTAAATAAAGTTTCTACTTAAAACTTTAAATATATTTTATAACTTAAAACTAATTTATGGCAATTTATTCCTGCAAATGTTTTGCTAAGATACAAATTTATATATTATTCTTTCTTTTTTTTGGTTTGTTGTAAGTGTAAGATACCAGTTCTCTTAAAAACATTTTAAAGTTTTATATCAATCTATTTATAATATTAAAAAAGTTCATGCATTGTTTATAAGCAAAATCCATGTCTAAAAAAGTTTCATTTAATGCTTTGTAAATTAAAAGAATATGAAAAAGGTAGATCTGAAAATTTTCAACTCGTGAATTGGGATGAAGAAGAAAACATTTTGTGACTTAAGGTTTTTACTTTTTCTGGTATTTAATTATTTTAGATTTTAAAAGGTAAGCAATTAATGAAATTATTAGAATTTTTAATAAAAAATATTTACTTTTAAGATATTAACTACAAGAGTAATTCCATTGGAATGATCTTCCAGATTTACTAGTGTCGATATGAGTTAAAAGATGAGATGAGTTAAAACATTTAATATTATGAAGAATTAGCAATTTCTCATGATTATTTTTTTAAAGATGCATACATTATGTTCTAGATATACCTTTAAAGATAGGTTTTAATATCTTTTCTTTTAAATTATGTAGGCCCCTAAAGTTTCCAAAGAATCGAATCCTGTAAACATTGTTCAAGATAAATTATTACGCAAGAAGCGAAAGAAAAAACTTTTCACAGATAGTTCATCTATTTGAATAAATTTCATATACATGAATAAACTGAAATGTAACTGAAATAGGAGGTATTTCATCAAGTTCTACACATTTACTCATTGTTTAATACTCTCATCATTGTATAATCTGTTAAACTATTTCTATTTTCTGTACCTGAATTATGTTCAATAATTTTCATTTTTTTTAAATAATTTATCTCAAAATCGTGTATTTTAATGTAGCTGTCTTTTGCAAAATTATGTAATTTTAACATATACCTGTTGTTTTCCATTACATGATTTAAAATTTATTTACAGTGCTATATAAAAATATGTTGGCTTTTAGGTTCATTCATTGCATGTAAAGCTATCAGATTATAAAATGTGGATATCAATTTCTTTTAGAAAATTTTATGACAACTTAATTGACCAAGTACCACATTATTTAAACAGCTAAATACCAAAAATGCATTTTTCTACATGATTTAAAATAAATTCCTGTGTGATTCAAATAATTTGTATATGTTAAATTTGTTAAAAATATAATAAATTTATTGAATATAATAAATTAATTATATATGTTAAGTAATTTAACAGATTATTCATTATTAGATTTAATAATGAATATATAATTTTATAGGTTTATTGAGTCTTCATTTTTTATTGAAATGTATAATTTTACATACTTATAAACAATTTGATTATTAAGTTTTTTTATAAAAATTGTATAAAAGTTTATTAATTATATTACTTTCCTTAAATTTGAAAATATTTTAAACATAAACTTGTGTATTATTGCATCAGCACGGAAGTAATTCATATTTTCTTATTGTTTCTAATTTTTCTAGTCAGACTCATTTAAATGAATCTGTATAACATATTTTCTTTATCATGTATCCATTCTTGTAAAGATCAGTAGTAAAACCAGAAAGCAAAAGACAGCTTATGATATGTAGTCTTACGTGTGTATACTCATTGTGTAAAATAATTTATTTATCTGTGATTCATACTATGTTAAATTTTATTAACTAGTTACAAACTGATTATTGTCATTTATTGGTTCATATGCACATTGCATTATGGTGCCTCTTAATATTTGAGCATTTACAATTTCTGGAAAGAATTCAGAAAGGAATTTGATCAAAATATTTGTATATTTTGAAATTGTTGCTAAGTGTTTGTCATACCCTTATGAGTATTACATCACATACTTTTATGATTTATTTTAAAATACAGTGTATACTCTAAGTCTAAAATTTTATATATTTTTGTTGTTAGGGGAATATTTGAAGTGTTTTTTCTTTAGCAATTTAATTGCTTGTGGTTTATTGAGAATATTTGAGTTTATATGTAACACTTAAGTAGTTTTGCAATATTATTAAATTGTTAATAACAATTTATAAGTTACTATTTAATTTTATGAAGATAAATAGCAATTTTATTTTGAAATGTGTACTTTTTATGTTTAAGATATTTAATTTTAAAGTTTTATAGTGTCAATACATATTTCTATGTCGAAGTTTTAAGGCATGTTCTATTTTAAATATTTTTAAATTTAAATTTGTTATATATTTAAGAGTTCAAATATTCTAGTCAGTTTTATGTGGCATTATATTTTATTAAATTATTTAATTTTATTTTATATATTTAGCCAAGCTTCCATTTTGTAATAAATATGCAATAGCTGTTTATCTATGAGCACAATTTTTGATGTTATTTAAAAAGCACAACAATTTCTGAAGAAATTTGCGGCTAAAATATTCGTGAGGGAAATAAATTTGATATAGCATGACTTTTATGTATAGTTTAAAATTTAAACTTTTATTTATATAGAATTTTAGTTGCATAGTAACATAATCTTGTTGTTTTCGGAAGGAAATTAATTTTCTACTATACAAGATATATATTAAGAATTTAAAAATTGTATTTTATGTATGATTTAATTTGTATGTATGTAAAAATTGTAAAAACTATTATTAAATTTCAAGCTCTATAATGCTTAAAATGCATTGATAAGTTCATTGGAAAGTTGAGTATAGGGACAAAATTTTTGAAGATCAACTAAACAGGATAGTAGTTTATTTATGAATATTCATATTTTAAGATTATTTATGCTGTATGTTATAATAATTCGTAAAAAGAGCTTTTTATTGATTACCAATGTGTAAAGCATTGGCACATTATACATAAGTAATATTTGTCAAGTTTTAGTGTCTAGTTTCCCATTTCTGATTTTTTTCTTTAAATTATCCTGTAAACTTATAAAATGGTTTAATTAAATGTTACTCATTGGCTATAAGTTACTTGTGTTGATAACTTAAAGTTTCGTTGACTAATACCATATTTTCCTGTATATAATCTGCGAATTATGTGTTAAAAAAGTTCCGAATTTCGTTGTGCGTATTATACGCCGTCGCGGATAATCTGATGAAAAAGATTCTCCATCAGAAAAGCTTACAAGAAAGTTTTGAAAGAAATACTGTTTATGTTTCATAAAATAAATAACAGGTGGTACCAAGACACACCTGAGTTATTTAAGCTAATATCGCCTTTGTCCAATTACGTTAAAAAAAGAATTCGGTACCTTGTAAAGATATTACAGTTGTAAATTTGCTAACGTCAATTTGCCTTGACATGAGCTGTTTCGTTTTGAAAATATTCACATTCATAAATCGTCATATGGAAGTGAACACTTTTAAGTTACATAGCAGATTTTAAATTAAAAGCTACAGCGAAAGCAAATAAAAAAAGTGCGAGAAACATGTTAAGTGAAGTGAAAAATAAAGCACGCGCGGTATAAAAGAAATGCATAAAATACGCTTTTTGTAAATAATTCAATTTTTTTCCATTTAAATATTAACGAAGCAAATATATATTTTTTAAAATATGTTTAACATCGTTTTAAAAGTTATTAGAAGCTAAATATCGATAAGTTTTACAAGAATCTTCTCCAAATTATCGCTCTTGATCGATCTCGTGCTTTCATCTCACGTTTATCGCACTTTGCGATGAAGTGGATCTAGACTGATATTTTTCATAATAAATGCTTTTTTTTTTTCTATACAATTTATTAAATTTTTAATCCTACTGTGTATCTTTTTTATGTGACACCCATATTATCAGCAATACATATTTTAGACTATTCGCCGGGAAAAAATTGCTGCGGATTATGCGATGGTCTTTTTTTGCTTTTACTCGAAAAAAAAGGCCGTGCGGATAAAATGTCGCTGCGGATTATAGAAAGGAAGATTCGGTAAATTTTTTTTATGTAAGTTTAAATTACAAGTATTTACCTGAAAAGTCCTATGATTTTATTGAAAATTTTATGGTTCAGAACTATAAAGTTGGAAAAAAAAAGAACATTTATTGCTCTTTATTTTATAATTTAACGCATTAAAATTTTTAATTTATAAAAGAGATAAATCCATGATATTTTAGGATTTTAATTGAAATATAATATTTTTCATAGCAACAATTTATGTACTAGATGGTTTTATTGAAGTAAAATTATAAAATTTTATCTTTTTTTCATTTTTAACTTAGAGAATTTTCTTAAAGTTTTTCTAAATTTTGAATTTTTTATTGCTAACATGTGGGTATTTTTTTATTGCCTTTTTACTTACAAAATTCTTAAATTTTGCCTGAAATGTTAAATACATATTCTTATTATTTTCACATTTCATTGTGTTCATACTGAATTATTAATTTGTTTTATCTCAACTCATTCTATACTTTTTATGTTGTGTAATACAGTTTGTTATTCATATAAACTTAAGATTGTTCAAGATCTGATAATGTTTTGTGATAAACCTTAAATAAAAGAAAGAGCTTACATTTAAAGTTGTTGCTTGTAAGTGATTTAATTATTTAAAAAACGTTTAAATTAACCATAATATGTAAAATGGAGATAATTATTTTCACCAAAAATAATCTTGATGAATATTACATAATCGATTTTACTTCTTACATCTTTTGTTTTTTTTATTTCCACAAAAATGTGCTGAACTGTCATTTGAACTTATAAATTTTGTACATAAAAATATTTGAATCTAGGTTTAGAAAATGTTTAATTGCAAAATGAATAAACACAATAGTTATGACCAGAATAAAAATTGATTAGCTCTTGTGCACGTGAGCAAACCATTTAGATAAGGATAAATTATTGATACTATATTAAGTTTCTAATAAATAATATAGAAAAAATTTCTTGAGACTACCAAATGAGAAACTAATTAAAAAAAACTTTAATTTGGAAATTTAGTTGTAATAACCTATGTAGTTTGTATATGAATATAAATTTTAGCAAGTCGATTTGTCCCTACTTTACTATGTTTTTAATTGTTCCCAAATAGTACATTCAAATTACAAATAATAACAATTTTATTACTGCTATAAAATTAAATTACTTGTATCTTTAAACTCTTATTGTTAATGTCTTTTATATATCTATTGTTAATACTTTTTTTAAAAATCAAAAAGTATTAACAATACATATATATAAAGGCATTAACAATAAAAGTTATGCAATCCAATACAGTAACTGTCTGTCATTATTTGTTTTCATGCTTTTTAGAAATAAATTGAAGGAAGTACCGTATATTTTCATTTAATCTCTAAACTGTGTGGAAGAATATAGAACACAAAACTTTGAATTACCATCATTAAAAACTCATCGTTTATGAGCTTTCGGGAACTTATTCACTAAAATTGTGAAAAAAATTATGTACTTTGAATAAATTAAATCCAAGAATTTTGCTTTGTGCTTTTTCACATCATTCAAACAAACATTAACTGAAAATATGTATTACTTTCATTCCGTTTCTCCAATTGTTTTACAATAACTTTTAATGCAAATCAATATTTATTGACAGTTACTATATTTTCTATTAGAAAATACTTATTAATAAATGACCTGTCAATAAAGCACAAAATTAAAATATACTAACCTAATAAATATATGAAAATTTTATATCTGGTAGTTAAAATGGGCATGTTTAGTATTATTACTTATATTAAGGTTAACTTTCAAACAAGCGCCTCTATTTACTATTACAATTGAAATGTAACAAAGAAAACGTCTTTGAGAATGTATGCTTATTTTTGATAAGAAGTTTCTCAATTCAAAGAATAACCATTAGAGTAAGGTTTAATTTAGAGAGAAAAAAAATAGTCTGTGTGTGGTTGCTATTCATTATTTATTGCATTAAGTGCTGAAAGATTTCAATATTTGATGTATTTTTAAATGTTTGTTGTTTATATAGAAATAAATTCAACGAATTTATTTCTATATACACAACAAACATTTTAATTTATTTAAATAAAATGTTTGTTGTGTATATATTGAATAAAATTTTACATAATATTTTTGAATAAAATTTTTTCATTTAGGTAACTTATCTTTAATATTCTTAACTTTTTATTTTCTTAACTTCCAAAAACTGAATAGCTTATTTATAATAATGAAGTGCTAAAATTAATAACTAATATTCACTCATTTTTTTAATTTTTCTGGAGTATTGGTTTAATTTTTATATTTAGTTTTGTTTTTCAGAATTTTACCTTTATAGTTGTATTGTAGATTAATATTTGCTTCTCAACTTAGTAAATTATTTTTTTATATTTTCTAGGGAGTAATTATATACGTATATTGAATGTGTTTGATCTGTCCGAGATGGTAATCATTTAATTTAATTACTATCTCATTTTTAGAGTTCCTTATTTTTTGGAAGTAATCAGTTATTGTAGAGGCCAGCACCCATGTTCATAGCCACCTTATATTAATCAAATTATATATATATATATATATATATATATAATTTGATTAATATAAATGTTTATATATATATATAAACATTTATCCTTTCAGAACTGTAATGTTTGCTGCTAAATGTTCTGTACGAGATTTAACTTGTAAATTAAACATTAATATTTCTTAAATTCTTCTTATAGAGACGTTATCTGACATCTATTCGAGTCACTACTTTTTAGGCAGTGTTCCTTTTTCTAGGCGAAGGACGTGTTTCCAAATGGTTTCTCCATTTCAGCTACGTCTCTTTTAATCAAAAAGTTCATGAATCTTTACATATTCAATTTTTTTTCAGTACTAAAATGTGAACATTAAATGTAAAATTGGATCTGAATGAAATAAAAGTGAATCTTAATTTATTTTTGAAAGTTGATAAATGAAAGCCTAGAAAATCGTCCCTACTCGAGTGTTAACTTCATTATGTGATTGGTTCAAAGCTGGAATGTATAAATATTTTTGTCTCCATTACCAATAGCTCATGTAGTTACTAAAACATATTAATACATGTTATATCAAAAATGTTATTTCAAGAAATAATAATACAGTTAATTATGTAATGTTCATTATGGCATATAGACAATTCAGTGGTAAGTTGTCCCTAGAATATATGGGGGGTTTATGAATGCTATGTGAAAAGAGTGTATATTGCAAAAGTTAAAATATTAAGCCATTTTAACAAGTAATTGTTTCAGTTCCCCATATCAGGTAGCAGTGATGAAAAATAAAATTTATCAAAATTATTTTCATTATATCTATAAAATGTTATGTTTTTATTATCTAATCTGAAGACTCACACATAAATATTCAACATTTCTGTTTGTTTATGGATGAATTTTCTGATTAAAATTCGGTATGTTTATGTCTTAAATCTAATGGCAGTTGAAATATTTCTAAGAAATTTTTTTGCAATATACTGCAAAATTGAACCAATTTTTAATACAAATCTTAATAATTATTTGTATTATTCGACAACAGCCTTAACTTTGGCTTCAGTGATATTTTCCCATTGAAAAAGTTCCTTTGCGAATGTTTTATAAAATTTGATTTGTATAAGATTAATTGAATGTAAAACATATTCATCAAAATATACAATCAATGTTAAATATACCTCTTCAAATTTCTAAAAGAACATTTTTCTGACACATTATTTTATTATCTTAAAATTACTTATTGAAGGTAAGGTGGTTCTAAAAGAAAAGTTCCAACAAGGTTCGTAAACCCTAATGTATAAATTTAAATATGTAAGTGCTTTTGAAACAGTAGAATTCGCGATATTTTTCCCAATTCAGTTTCTAGTATAATTATCGCTTAATGGGTATCATTCTAGGTTGCATTTCTTGGGTTCAACTCTCAAATGTTTGTAGTTAGGAATCGATTTTAAAGCGTTGCTTTGTGTTGAATTACCCATCATGTGCAGATAATGACTAACCAATTACATTTCAAATTTCTCCTTCAAAGTGTATTTTAAGGGTCAAAATTATTCATCATAAGTTTTATCAGAAATGAGCTGTATTTTATATTCTCAAATACTTCAAAAAATTATGCTCAAATGCTCTAATTTGGCTTTGAGTTCATCGTCCACTTCGAAAATGAATGTTTTTAGACCTCAAATTTTAATGTAAATGTCCAAGACAATGAAACCAAATTTTCACATCCTATTTCATTTCTATCCTATTACTATTACATTTACATTACATTACTAAAAAAGTCTTATTGAGAGTAAGAAGTTTGCAAACAGCAATTACCATATGTTGTAAAACCATACCTACTTTTACACTTCCATGATTGCTATCCGTGAGTTAGTAGAAATGTGTCACGAGTATTTACACGTAATATTCAAGCGTTGTGTTTGTGACAGTTAAACAGTAGAAATGCTATTGCTTCTATATAGAGTAACCGAATTAAAAAAAAATACATAATATAAAAATAACATTACAGTATAAAATTAATGGAATTTTATTAGGTTGGGGAAAAAGAAATCCATTATTTTTACGTTAACTTATGTAACTTCTTTTGGATTCACTTTGTAAAAAGGTTTAAAACAGCTTTCATGTAGAATTTTGGGTCTTGCGCGTTACGACTGCTGACATGCGGTTAACTTCGATCATTTTTTATATTTTATAGACATTTTCGACGATGCTGTATCCACATGCGAGGTGCATCTCTGACATCAAGAATACCCGAACGGAATCGACGAAACAAAAATTTAACGTAACTGGTTGTTACAGTCTTATATAGGACGATAAACACCTTTCACAATTTTAGCCACCCGGCTATCTTTTTCGCCGTTAAAAGAGAAAAACGAAAATGTATCGAATTTTTTGTTTGTTGTCTTCCATTTTTAAAACCTTGTACTCGTAACTGAATTAATCAAACAGAAAACCGCAAGAGGATATTTTAGTGTCAAATGTTACCTTTCCAACGAGCATAAATCTGAAATTGTTTGATAGATACCTCACAAGATATCGGTCACTACAGAAGTCTACCGAAAAAATAATGGATTACTTTTTCCCCAAACTAATATTAGTAGTCGAGTTACTATTCTTATCCGATTACAGTTTATTTTACCCGATTTGTAAGAATAGCATGTAAAATTAAAATTGGAAACGTTTTTTTATGGAAAGCAAACATGATAACTTTCGGGATTTCTCTGTATTCGCTAGTTAACTATGAAAAACTGCAATCTAAGGAATTGGTATCTAAGCTGTGACTACGATTGATCGTGTTTGCAAAATTCACGATCAACTTTTGATAACTCATTGATACAATGTTTAACGTTTCATTTCACTAATGCTGCAATTAGTTAGGAATAAGCTTTTTTGAATTTCGATCATTTTCAACTGCCTTTATTCATGAAAAGCCGACCAATGGATGAGTGGTTAGTGTTCTTGACTCCTGGGCTGTTGGTCCCGGGTTCGAATCCCAGTTTGTGCATGGACGTTTCCTTTCTCTCAGTATCTTTGTCCTTTCTTCTTCTAATATGAGGATGAATGTGGCCCACCCTATAAACGAGTTTGTGGTGGTGTGACATTGTCAATGATGCTCGTAACTCCGTAACTTGGTTCACAGTTGCCCACTGGTAAGGCTAAAATGAGTTGCAGTTTCCGGCCTTGTTGTGGGTGACGGGTTCAGTCACCCAGTGTGCCCGCTATTAGAAAAAAAAATTATTCGTGAAAAACTAATACCGTAATGATACAGGCATAAAATTGTCATTATCTCATGTCAAGGATTTCAGGAACCTTTTTTTTATAGTAAAACAAACGTTTTCTCATAAAAAAAGTTCTAGAAACACATGAAACATTTTTCACTTACATACTTACTAACAAAATCCTACAGATTTAGTCTTAATCAAGCATTTAAGAAAATAGAGACAGGATATCCTCTAATGTTTAGCAAGTAAAAGCATTTCATCGTCACTTTGGTAGTAATATTTGACCACAAATGCCTCAAAACTTTGATTTTACAATTTTTATAGCATGTACTGTACCTGTAATTGAGTGCAAATATTTTTAATGTAATTTTTTGAAATAAAGAAAATTTAGTAGTAATTTTGTAGCATGGTTGAGAGTACGTCATTAATTCTTATTCAGGATATTCTCAGTTGTCAACAAGAATACCTACCCTTTATCTGATTTATTGGAGTAAGAAATCATCGTTTCATCTGCTTTACTTAATATTTAGCAGCTTTCGTAGCAGATTTACAAATTATAATTTTATAAAAAATACATAGTTTTGCTGTCTTATCAACAGAAACTTGAAATTCGCAACAAATTAGATATTTTTATTACCAAGAACATTCACTGTGAAAAATTAG
Organism: Latrodectus geometricus; assembly: GCA_026290005.1. NCBI lineage: Eukaryota > Metazoa > Arthropoda > Arachnida > Araneae > Theridiidae > Latrodectus > Latrodectus geometricus. The sequence continues at coordinate 1,037,064 of JAPDSC010135597.1, read as the reverse complement.
TTTTATTTTTTTAAAAATTATCAGGTCACACACTGATACATTATAAATGGAATATTATCTCATATATGGTTATATTTATGAATTATTTTATAATTCAACGTTACACACACACAAAAAAAAAAAAAAAGTTTCAGGTAGCCAAATCACACACACACAGGACTGATATATTAATATAATTTCTGAGCATTATAAGTTAATTTATCTACCACCAGATATTAAATTCAATATTTTCTTTAGTTTAAAATTATTGCTCTCTTACAAAACAGTCCTTGATATAATCCGAGAAAAAATATGTAACGCATATTTAAATTTTACATTACTCCAGTAAAATTAAGCACATGCATTGTCAGTCATCAATTTTCTTTCATCCTATCCAAAGAGTACATTTCTATAAGCAAAATAAAATTAAAAAATGCTTTGCGTATATTACGTCTTAAATTTTGATTTTTATTGAGAAAACCTTATAATTAGAGCTTATGGTTTCTTTTCTCTTATCTCTAAAGCATTTCTCTAAAACAAAAATGCGCTGAGTATATATATATATAAATCATGGCTTAAATTTTAATTTATTGAGAAAACCCTATAGTTAGAGTTTAAAAGTGAACTTGCTGCAGCGTCGTGGATAGTCTGCCAGTTATGTCTTAGAACATTCGTAGCGTCTTTACCTTCAGAGAAGATCTCAGGTAGTTTGTAGTATTCACATGTCGAAGAAGAGAAAGTCAAAATATTTCCCTTGTACCCACCCTGAGAGACATACTTGTGAAAGCAAAGGCTCAATGACCATCTTCTGTTGTCCTATAATGGTTACGATCAAATCCAAGACCTGTCCACTCCGAATACAACTACTTAAACTTATTGATAAAATAAGTTTTCCAATGAATTTAAATTTTAATCTCTAGTTGAACGGTGTTAGTATGAAGGTCAAAAATTTTGGGTACTCAAGAAAGGAAAGTTTTCTTTGCCTGTCTTCTTACTTTTGGATATATCGAAATCAGTAAATTACCAATGCTGTAGAGTGATATAGATTCTATGGTTTAAGATATCAATAATTATACTAATCTTTAAAAAAATTTTGTAATAAAGTTTAATGCTTTGGGTTCCTGCAAAGATTTAGTTTGAATTCTCCTTTTATTGGATATTTTAACGAAAAATTAAAAATTGAATTATCATAAAATGAAATTCAAACCTTGTTTGAAAAACAGTTAAGGATGTTTTTTCTTGAGACATAGGTTAAATTTATTTTTGGTTAATTGTATAAATATTAAAAAAGCTGGTGAATTTGTTACGAAAATTTTAATTTCATAATTTATATTGTAATAATTAAAATATTAGCATGTTTTTAGTCTCAATTATACTATTTATTTGAATTTTTTATGCATTCAAGAATAAAAGCCCCTGGTAATACGAATTGTGGATGTGGAATAAATTAAGATGAGAATTAGTTTAGATGTTATATTTGAGTGCTATAAAATAGACATTCTTTTTTTGCTGCAATAATAAAGGGAAAAAACTCATACGAGAAAATTTATTTTATAAATTCTTTTATACGTTCTGTTGGATGGAGATCGTAATGGTGTCTTGCAAACAAATCACAATGTGTGTGATGTAAAACTATTCTTGCCAACTTATTAATTTAATTTATCTTAAATAACTCCGTTAAAAATAACTTAATTCTAAATTCTTGTTGAAAAACTTTGTAGTTAAGACTTTTGAAAATGTCAAGTATACTTGATAATGTTTGTATAAGTGAAGAAGTGTAGCAGGTCAGATCTGGTTGGCAAGCCTCCAATAGATCTGTGCAAGTCTAGATAAATTTTTTAAATAAGAATTGCAGCATTTAGAATATTTCTGAAAATCAAACCACATAACATAATGGCTGAAATCGGTGAATTCGATATTAAATATGTTATTTAATGCTTAAGTATTTCATTCAAAATTATTTCTAATTAGAAAAGGAAAGAACTCTGACTTGTTCAAGACATATATATATTTTTAGACCCTTAATAAATAATTTTTTTTACCTATATAATAACTTAAATTAACTCTTTGAAATCAAAATAACTCCTCACTTTTTCATAAATCTATGGTTCTTTGTTATTTGCTTCCCAAGAATATTTTCTCCACCTCAACTTATCTACACGTTTTCTTATCTACATTTTGTTTCAATAACCATTGTTACTAATGATGAGTGTTGATCAGGGAAATCTGTTTCTGTTAAAAACAAAGTAATGCATTTGACTTCACATTTTATATGATACAAAATTTCAACACTACACACATTTAAATAATTTATTATGACAAGTGACAAAATTTTTTTTGCCATCAAATAATTCTAGAAAAGTTTATTATTGTTAATATTATTTTTGTTTCTCGATGAATGGAACCGCGTAAAATACATATTCATATTGATAATATGTATTAAAATACAATAGAAAAGCTTTTTTAACTTCTTTACTTTCAATATTTTTAGCATTTTATGTTATTCTATTTATTATCAATATTACGTATTGTAATTCAAGTTCCCAGCAAAGACTAAGGTAATTGGGTGGTGTTAAAAATCAGTAAATACAATCTTAAGTTTATAAATTTTAAGAGTTTTGGATTATTTGATGCATAAAATAAGATGAACTATCTTAAAAATATAAAGACGTTACAGTTCACTAGCTAGATATAGATTTTCAGATTTTTACAGTTTGCTTATTATTATTATTATTTTTTTTTTAATCTAAACTTTGACTTGTATAATTTAATGATGCATAATGTCTAACAAATTAAGAATCAAACAAAGCCAGTTTCAGTACCTTGGAATAAGGTTAACCGTCTAAAGTGGCAAGTGTCGGATGTGTAAAATTGGAAAACTAAGTATATTTAGTGTGAACAAAAATTATAAAACTGCTTTTTCTCTCAATAACTAACTACTGAAATAAGCTCTCATTTGAAGCAATTCCTTCTTGATAAGAGTTAAAAAGACAAGCATCAATTTGGACTTAACTGAATGAGCCATTCGAGTATAATAATGAATGTCACTCTGATAAAGTATAACGAAATATCTTATCTTTTTGTAATAGATCTACATAGTTGTACTTCATGTAAATACTAATTGAAGATAGACAGTCACTATGCATTTTTTTATTCCTAAATTTCCTGTGAATATATTGGTTTTTAAATATTTATTCATTGTGTTTAGATAAACTGAAATAATAAGAGTTTAGAAGAATTAAAGATATAATTAAATATTAAATATTTTGTGTTTCACAATTAACAAAATCTAGATATTGGGGAAACATTTTATTTCGCTCAACCTAAAATGTATCATTTCGTGGTGATGTGCCAAAATACTTAGAGAAATGTGAGTTACATAAAAACGCACACTGGAAACATCTCTAGTTTTGAAAAACATTTGTCAACTACAACCGGTGTATTATTGCGTTTATACGTGAGATCACTATGGCGATGTTTATAATGTGATTTCCAGTTTCTGTTCGAAATATGTTCTGTTGCTATCGCAACTCAATTGAAACATCTTTCTAATCATTGAAAGTTAAGAAAATAATTCTGTTGTGAGAATTCACTAACAGGAAGTTTTATAATGTTGAAAGTTATATGTTTATCACTAACGAGAGGAATGATGTTGTAAAAATGTTTCAAAATGTCGTTGTTTCAAAATCGAAATATTTTAGAAAGAAAAAAAACAGTCATGTGAATATTTATGAACCAATCTTTAATAACGAGTGACACTCTCTCTCTCTTAAAAATAAGGAGAATTCTAGTCAATACGGATTGTTATTCTTTTACTGCTTAAAACTCAACCAAGCTTCAAAGATTAAAATAAATTATTAAAAATGCCGTAAAGTGAATTCAATCTAATCAGAATCAGTTTCTTTCCCACTCAGTGAAATACCAAAAATGATTTATTTAATGTTTTGTATAAGTTTGACAAATCTGACTCTCATCACTAAACAATCATACACTAAATATACAAAAAAAAAAAAAAAAAAAAAAAAAAATCATCGAGTAGGAAAATAATTGGATTTTTTAAGAGTGTAAAATATATTACACACTGTTTTTATGCAATTTCTTTTTTTAAATAATATTTTATTAATATTCTTGAATCATAAGAAAAAAAATTTCACTTATATATGAATAGACTTATTTATTTATTAAAGATAAGCAGATGAACATTCATTGTATTAAAAATAGAAAAAACAATATTAAGGTAATCAAAAAATAATAATAATAGAAAATAATTCGAATCATTAAACCGAATCACCTTTTAGATTAAAATTGAAATTATTTGACAATTTAATTTGTAATAATTTTACTTCCCCTATATTTTTATATTGATTTTTAAATTTTTCATTGAAATTGATCGTAATATTATTCTTAGACCTTGAAATTTATCGCACACACACACACACATGCGTTTTAAATTTCATTTTCTCTTTTCCTTAGAAATTCATCACATAGTATTTTTAAATGACTTATTGTTATAGGTGCTCGAAATTATTTTTTAAACATGGCGAAATATCTTTCAATCAATGAACTTAATTTCGAATGAGTTATATGGAATGTAGTAAGATTTTAGAATCCTTAATTATAAATTATTAAGGTAATAATATGAAAAATTTCATTTATGTATTAGTTTTTCAACACACTGAAGTTTAATGTGAAAATTTGTTTAGCTTACCAAATTGTTTTACCGTGTAAAAAGTGGAAAGTGCTATAAAACTTAAAAAAGAATGTTTTCTTTCCATTCGAGTTGAATCTCAAAATTTGTTAATTTATTGGTGAAAGTTACCTTACAACATGCATTAAAATTTGATTCCCCAAGTATAGTAAAATGTTATGCATAACTCTCGTTGCAGGTGGGGGAAAAAATTGCGCCAAATTAAATCAATCAATTTTCAATCTAATTTAGTATGAATATATAAACGGAATGTATCTAAGCGTAAGCCTAAAACAAGATTTTTAAGTTTTAGTTTATGTCTTGCTTTTTTTGTATCGTGACTGAAACTGCATTTTTTTGATTTTTATAATTTTTTTAAATAATAAAAGCTGAAATGCGTGAATTATTTTTAGCGTAAATATTGAATGTATAGCAATGAAAATAATCATCACTTTCAATATACGAATAAATTATTTTGTTTTTTATTTATTATTAAAATTTCATGACTTTCTTTGACTAGAAAGATATTTGTAGCTTTGTCATCTTTAAAATATGGAGTGAAGAAGAGGGAAAACTTGAATGAGAAATCTATTTTAATGAAAGAATTTATAAAAGTGCAATTTACATAAATTTGTTGGAAGCTTAAAAGACTTGTATTCCTTAAGGTTTAATTAATTATTATTATTGTTGCCAAGAAAATTTCCACTGTCCAAATTCTATGCATTCGAAAAGGCTGTTCAATATTTAATATTCATGCATTATTTTTTTCGATAGATGGAAAAGATACGGAAATTTTCTCCTGTCTCGTCTTCATTTAAATGGTATCTGGAACACGACATTTTAAGTTTTATGTGTAGCGATGAGGTTGAGAAAATTGAGGAATTTATCTACAGTATAATTAATCATTCACCCATTTCAAGAAGATAGTTAATAAGAGGATATACAGATGAGATATCAAGGCATGGAGAGTAGAACTTGAATTACAAGCATCTTCAGAGCAACTTTGAAGACAACCACTTACGTAACGGTTGTCAAAATAAAATCCACCACAATGACTCATTCTAACTATTTCTGTGTCAATGGTTAGGGTGCCACTATCTAATGCACAACCACGAACAATCATTTTCTCCCCAGAATCCTCTAAAAAATAAAAGGAATGAAACAATAAAAATTTTTTTATCAATGTGGTAATATAATTGTTCAGAAAAATTAATATATCATAGAAAATTTAGAGTTTTAAGAAACTAAATTTTAACAACATTAAAAATTCCTAAATTATTAATATTTATGCACTACTTATGTATAAATATTGAATATTGTAAATTCAAACATTTTTAATCTTAAATTTTATCTGATATTAAGTTTAAATACTCTATAAAGAAATATTAAAAAAAAAAAATCTGTAAGAAAGGTATCTTGAACAGAATTTATTTTTGAAAAATGATTCAAATTTTCAGAAAAATAAGATAATATATTGTAAAAATGAATCGTAATTTGTTGATTGTCTTAATGAAAGAAAAAAATATCCCGTAACAAATTCGTTAAAATTTTATAATTAACAAAAAGAAAAAAAAATTGAAACAGTTGGAAGTATCTCGTACTCTGATAATTTTATTGATGCAATTATTAGTTTTTGACTGATACAGACACACACACACACTCTGTTGTTTTCAAAATTTAAGTAACAATGAAATTTTTTTGTAAATGGCATGAATTTGCTGAAAAGGTGTTCTTGTTCAATCAATACAATGAACAAGAAATTCAATAGAAAACTCATGGGTATGAAAATATCAGAAAAAAAATATCACAAAACGTAATTGAAGATATTCGCTGTAAGTGCAAGTGAGTCTCTTATGACATATGGCTTAAAAAAGAAATCACCTTCACGGCTTCACATATTGAAGAAAAAATCAGAAAGCTGGAGGAATGTGACCAGTGTTGCTGAAGAGTTCGGAATCAATGAAAGAGTCATTTCGCTCAATTGAAAAATCTTTCCAAACCATATCTGTATCTGTAACCAAACTGATATCAAACCATATCAGTTTCTGGTAGCCAGCACAGGAAAACAACTGCAGAGGATGATCGATATATCGTCCTGCAGACAAAGAAAAAAAAAAAAGAGCCCGAAATCAGTCAGCTAGCACCATTGATTAGCAACAGTGTATAGCTAAGAGGCGACAAGCAAGCATCGCATTTTACTGTGTTTAGATGCCTTCGCAAAGGCAACTTATTTACACGCCGTCTTGAACGTTGTAACCCGATGAAAGTTGGCCATCGGCACCATCGCTTAGAGTAATTCAAGACGTACATAATCTTGCCAACAATGAGGCTCGTCCACTATACGAATAAGGGTCATTTCAGTGCCACAAGCTATTTTCAACGCCAGTTGATTTGGAGAGAGGTCGGGGCACGATTTTATTTTAGTAACATCGGTGTAAGGCACGGTGTCCTGGAATGATCGGCTGGAGAGGCATCATGTTTAACGGGTGGACTGAGCTGTAGGTTTTCGACAACGGTTCTATAACCGGAGATCTCAGTAAGGAAGTAATCCTTCTCAATGTGATCTGTTCCGAAGTGCTTTTAGAACAAACTTCGTTTTTTATGCATGACAATAAATTGTGACTCTGGAATACAGTTGTTCATCAGCTACTAGAAGAAGAAAATATCATTCGAATAAATTGGTTAGCATATTCACCTGAATTAAATCCCATAGAACATGTGTGGGATGATTTGGAGAGACGCTTTGCAGCATGAATATATCCTCCAGGTAACAACAAATAATTGAAACAAGTTCTGACTGAGTACAGATCTGGAGTACAGATTGTCCAACAAGGCTTTCGTACCCCAAGAATTGTTGGGCAATCATGAATATGGAGACTATGCGAAGTGTCCATTAGAGAAAGGAGAGAACATTTGTTGTTTGTTCTTCCTCTTGGACAGACAATCATTTGCCACGGAACAATGAAATAAATACAGTCTTTTATGTTTTAATTGATATTGTGTGTATTGCATTTGTTTTTGTGTAACCATACCTTCTTCATTGTTTAAATCCGAAATGCCGTCTATTATTTCTGAACTTCATGTTTCTATGTTTCTCAGTAATTTCTCGTGGAATTATAACAAAAAAATATTTTTTGCTTAAGTTTTGCACACCAATATATATATATATATATATAAATAATACATACATACATATATGTATATACGGTTGGGTCAAAATTTGAATCCACTACTTTCCAATAATGAGAACGAACACCTTAACCAACAAGGCCACTGCATCCTCTAGTTCCGAAAGGTGAAATATTCCCTGTAGGTGGATATTGAAAGTATCTTTTAAATATCATCAACTTAAAAAAAAAAAAAAACAGTTACCTATATGGCTTTTTAAAATAATATATATAAATATGATTTCCTAATAGTTTAAAAATTTTTTTCAGGGGCTTATGTCCAGAATATTTTTATTATCCATATTATTTTGATTGGAGAAACAGTGTGAATTAAAAAATGTTGGTATATTTTATTTAGTTTAAAATACTAAATCTGAATGAAAAATTAGGTATAGTGTTGGTTCAATCATGTTTACTTCTTGGCATAATTGTTGAAAATTTAAATTATTGAAAATTGAACGAAGCAATTATGAAAATCACTTTGAATCCTTTTGATAAATTAATTTGATAAGAAAAGTAAAATTCATAATTTTTTATTAAACTCTAATTTGATTTTGAAATCGGATTATTTAAATATATTAAAATAATTTGAGAAAACATAATTATTTTTCCTCCAATTGTTTCGTCTGAAGTGGTTAGAAAATGCTATAATTTCTTTTTAGAATCAAAATTCTCAGAAATTGCTAACTTGAAATGAGAGAAATTATTCTTTTAGATTTCCAATAAACTATTATCGTAGCTTACACGGATAACTCTAATTCGAATGACTAGTTTATATTACTTTTAGGGGAAACATTTGAATATGATCAAATGTTTCTCCTAAAAATGTTTCACTAAATTTCTTAATCTTAATTATTAATCTTTTCCAAAGTGAGAAGACACCAACATCTTTCTTTGAAATATGCTAATCTTACCATAAATCCCAGAAAGTTTGATGCAAGCTGTGGCTGGAAAAACTCCGTCTCTCTGTTTTCTTCCGGCCCAACAGGGAGCTTCTAAGATGTCTTTTGTATAATTATTATGAAAGGGATCTTCGCATGGTTGGTTATTTCCACCGACTGAAACACATTTGAAGCAATCCAAACTCTTACTACCTATAGAAAAACGTCAGTTTTATTCATCAGATATTCACTAATATATTTGAGAAATTATTCGATAGAAATCAAATAAGAGGTTCAAATAAATCAAGAAATCAAATAAGAGAAAGATTGAAATGTTGGCGAGAAATTTGAAAGTTTTTTTTTTTTTTTTTTTTTTTTTTTTTTTTTTTTTTTCCCTAATTGAATCCCTAATCCTTTCTTGGAATTTTTAAGTTAGTTGCATCAGAACAATAAGAAGAAGAAATAAAGCAACTGACTTAGCACGATTTCAGTATTAATTAGATCAATTTAGTATTTAAAAGTAAGACTCTGTCAAATAAAAACTGTTATAAAAATATCGGTTTCCAAAAATACTATATCAGTTAATTTAAAAGATACAAAGGAGATTTACAAAGACAAATATAGCAACATTTCAATTTCTTAATTAGCAAAATTAATTTATTTCTAAAGTACAACAAAAAAAAGTATTTTTATGCCTGAATTGTTTTAATTTACTAACATGAAAGCAGTCGAAATTGTTTAGATTTCGGTAACGAGAATATTCGAGAAATTATATACACTCATCACTACTGCATTCAAGAAGAGTCACGTGCAACGTTATGCGTGGCTTTTATTATGTTTTTGTGATTCCTGTGATGATAATGTCCTTCCAACTTAAATTCATTTATCATAATAATATTAGCTCAAAGGTATACTTTAAATTAAAATATTTTCGCTAAAATTGTGCATTAAATAATCAGCAATATTTTAGCTGGTAATTAGAAAGATTCGATGTGAGAAGTAACGAACTAATCTGTAATCACTGAGAAGTAGTAATGTTTCACTGAGAATTCAAGGTTTATGTAGGGAAGAAATTTAACTTTAGTTTCTTTTTATTTTAAATTTCTTATGATTAAAAGAAACCAGTCTAATAAATAAAGTTTTAAAATAATGATTATAGTTTTATCACATTTATTTTAACATAGAGTAATTTGCATCTTAAATAACGATTAAATACAGGATTTAAATGAAAATGAATTATTAGTAAATTATTTTAACTGTTAATTTAAATAAATAAATTTATTTATAATTTATGATACATTTTTTTAATGAAGGTCTTAAGGCTGAAAACTTTGTGGATCCATAAATAATATAATACGAAAAAATAAATTTTTCGATTTATTTTTTAACATTACACGTTTTTAACTTGTGTGGTTGTTTCCCTTAATTAGGATTTGTGTACAAGATACAACTAATGAAAAATTGCAAATTCATTTTTTAATGTTTAGGTAAAAATTTCGTGTTTTACAGGTTCATCCTATTCGTGACGAAATAAAATTATGAAATAATGAGATATTTTTGATTTAATAAAATAAATTGTTTAATGTGTTGTCAATAACATTTTTTGGAATATATTTTTAATTATATACATAACGATAGATTTTTCATTGCTTAGTAATTAATTTATCATAAGTGTATTAAAGATTAATTTTTACACACACAAGGAATGTAAAAGGTCTTCTTTTATGCAAGCGGTGAATTTTAAAATAAGTTTAGCAAATATAAAAAAGAATTTTTTATTAAAAAACGTTTAGCAAATATAAAAAAGGATTTTTTATATTTGCTTAACATGCTTTATCCAGAAGAATGAAGCTGATGCTGTTAAGAAATTCCTCTGAATTGTAATGAAATATTATATTGTAAAATTTTCCTCTAATAGCATTGAATTTTTAAAAGACGTTACTAGAGTTAAGAAGCTTAAGGAAAGTAAAATAAAAGTACTTTTTATCCTGTATTTGGAACACGTGATAGTGTATTTTGCTTTAAAGCTGTTAACAGATGCTTCACATAATTTCCCATTCTTTTTATGCTAACAGGAGCGCTTTTATAAAGTTGCACAATTGTTTTTAGAAAAATGATAAATTTAGTTTATAGATATGCATACAACTGCTTAAATGTAAATCTATATTTAACTTTGATTATAAAATATCAGCTCTGAAAGCTGTATTGTGTCACATTTTTTCATTACGCTTCAGCTATTGTTTTTTCTATAAACCGAAGCCATTTATCATTGTTACTTGTTTGGTAATTTGGAACCTCGATTAAATGACGAAATCGACATCTGAGAGTGTATTCAAAATTTCTCTCCATGTGTGTGTGTGTGTCTATGTTAATTCTAGCAGAGGGAAATTAAACTCTTTGAATGTTTAACATTCATAACTATTCTCTACGCCATAGTATCTTGATAGCTCAGGCATCAAACTGGCAACTTTCCGGATACTTAATTGGTTCCTTTTCCAACACTGCTATTTGTACCTACAAGTTAATTGAAAAAATAAATTAAACATATCCACAAGTTATAATAAAATCTGATGGAAATAAATGAACCAACAAGTTCTGATAAAAACTGAAGAGAATGAGTTTTTTCTGATATGAACTACGAAAGAGTATATAGATAATGATTGGAAGTATTATATATTTTTAAAATTTTGGCAAACCTTCATTTTTCTAATTCTCTCAACACGGATTTTTCACTATAAATCTACTATTGTTTATATAGTTTGCTTTATAACTTTTAAGTAATTTACAAGTTGAAAGTGATGAGCAAAAGAAATTTAACTCGATTTAACTTACTGGAAAGAAAAGATAAAAATTTCTTCATTTATAATGAATACAATTTTCTTTATTTCTGAATTTGCTTAAATGAAAAAATACTTGTAAATTTTTTTTTCTTGCGTATTCCAGCCAATAGCATGTCCAATAGCAATCTGTGGTTATACTACGGACTTATTGGATACATGTGAGAAACTATCAGTTACTGCAAAAAAATCAATAAGTAGATTTGGAATATAGTGATTATATATAAAGTTATAACTTATATAGAGAGATCAATAAGTATAGACATGAAAAATCTACTTATTGAATCTCTATATGGTAGGAATTCAATAAGTAGGTATGGAATATAATGGCTATAACATTATCTCTTATAAATAGAAATGATTATGTGAAAATATTATAATTTACCAACTACACATGAAAAAGTCAGTGTAGTTATTGTAAATTAATTGTCAACTTATTACTTGACAAAACATATATTTTTTAAAATAAAGTGAGAGCTTGAGTATTTCGAATATTGATAAATAGAAAACTTACTCAAATGCTATAAAATTATAAAAAAAGTACTTTTTCAAAGCTCTTTGTTTAGCATTTAAATTTAATTTCAACGAATACACTCTTAAAAAAATTGACGCTCCAAGAAGGAATCATTCCGATTGCAAATAATTAAAATTTGGTGTCAAATGAAGAAATATTGCGATCTCCAGCTCATCGGTACTGCACATTCACAGATGAAGTATACGAGGGTTACTCTGAAATTTTTGAGATACGCGCAGATGAGAATTTACAATATAAAAATAACGGTTTAATTTTAAAATACAAAGTATTTTAACACAGAAGACGATTTTTTACTGACTTACTTCAACTTGTTTAGTGTAGAATAAATTTTAAACAGAAGAGAAAATGGAGTTGACGCGTGAACATTTTCGCGCTATGATTTTCTACGATTTTTAAGCATGATTAAATCAAGAAGAATGCGTTCAACGGTTGCAATTAGCATTTGGTGATGAATCTCCAGCTCGTGCTACTGTATTCAGATGATTTAGAGAATTTAGAAGAGGTCGCAGTTTTCTTCAGGATGAAGAACACACAGGAAGGCTGCCGTCGGCAGTAATCCCGGATAATGTGTCTGCCATACGAAAAATATGAATGGATGATAATCTCTGTACCTATCAAATGATACAGAAGGAACTTAACTTTGGATCCGCACCCATACACAAAATCATTCATAAAGAATTACATATGAAAAAAGTAGTTTTCCGTTAGGTTCCCCATAATCTAACTGAGCACTACAAAGAGGAGCGTGTCAGAATCAGTAAAGAAACTCTTAAAGTGCTAAATGATGGTGGCCACCTCATCATTTCTAAAATTGTAACAGGTGATGAAACGTACATATCGTTTTTTGACGTTCCAACACGTCAAGAAAGCAAAGTATGGGTCTTGGAAGATGATCCCACGCCGAAAATGGTGAAAAAACAACGCGCACTAAAAAAAAGTTATGTTTGCCGTTTTCTTCAGAAGTACGGGATTGGTCAAAGCCATCAAGTTCGAAGGACAGAAGACAGTAACAGCAAACTGGTATACCACTAAATGTCTTCCAGAAATTCTACAAGAACTGAATATTAGGGAACTAATGCTTCACCATGACAATGCATCTTCACCTACAGCTGGATTAACAGTTGAGTTTCTTCAACAAAAACAAATTAAAGTGATCGAACATCCACCGTATTCACCTGATCTAGCTATGTGCGACTTTTGGTTATTCTTTAATCTAAAAAAGAACTTACGTGGACGTCGTTTTCATTCAGAAGAAGAGATTGATGTGGCTATAAATGCATTTTTTTCATCTTTTCCAAGAAATGAATGGCTTGAGGCATTTAATCTATGAAAAATTCATCTACAAAAGTTCATTGATGCTGGAGGAGACTACTTTGAACACATCTAAAATTTTGTAAGTGTAACTTTAAAAACTTAGTTGTATCATAAAAATTTCAGAGTGACCCTCGTATAAGGAGCTATTCTTAAACTATTGTTAAAAATTTCTGTTGCGTCGCTATTTTGGAACTTTACAACGATTAAAAATGCCTCGCCACAGGGTTCCAGCTCATTACGAGCAACTATCAGAGTTTGAAAGAAGTCGAATTATTAGATTGAAAGAAGCAAGTTGGGTGAATCTGAGAATTGCACGTCATATGGGTCGTAGCGATTTGGTGATTAGCATCAAAATGGTAGCGGTTAATTTAGAGCCACAACAGACCGGGAGGACAGAGTGGTTGTGAGATCAGCTATCACAGCGCATGATTCATCACCATCAACCATCAGATATGCGACTTTCTCACGAGTGTCCACCATAACCACTCACTGATGTCTGATAGATCGAAATTTATGCTCATACCAACCGTAACGCTACTAGCCAATCACATCTGCACACTGTCGAGCCAGATTACAATGGTACTTGGCTCGGTCAGGTTGGAATAATGTTGACAGGGAACGCATAATCTATACTAAGGAATTCAGCTTCCAGCTGTCGATCAACAAAAACGTGTCTAGAGACGCCCAAAACACCGTGCCGATCATGCTTTCACTATTGCACTCTATGCAGGCCTTCAACCAGGAGTTATAGTATGAGGTGCCATTTCCCTTGATAGCTGGACTCCTTTGGTCGTTATTAGAGGCTCAATTATAGCACAGCGGTGATATTCTGATGCCTGATTTTCTACTGTTCCTTTTACAGTACCTTGCTTTATTTTCCAGTAAAATAATACCAGAGAGCATATGGTACGTGTTCCTATGAAATGTGTGTATGTTACTATGAAATGAATATGTCTTAAAGTTTGCCAAACACTTCCTTGGCCACCCAAATCATCAGATCTCTCTCCCATAGAACATATCTAGGAGATGTTGGGAAAGCGACTGCATCTCTAAGGGAATATTGTTGTCGTAACCCAACAATTGGAGCAAATTTGCCAAGAAATACTGTAGGAGACCACCCGGAAGTTTTATCAGTTTATAACACGCCGTGAAGCAGTTTGCATCCAGACTAGAAGTGGGTAAGCATGTAACACTAAAATATTTTGTAACTATGTAACACTGAAATAATGATTCAATTACTCTGGAATTTTAATAATTTTTTATTTCGTACATAATCTTCCTATCCATCAATTTTTCACTTTATCAGAAAATTCTTTCTTGGTGCATCCATTTTTTGGTTATAGAGTGCATATGAAGATCTTACAGCACCACACATTAGCATAGTGTGGCTTAGAGTATTTTCCATACGATCACAAAAATCAAGTCTTGTGCTAGTAGGTGTACTTGAAAGAGTTCCTACTTTGTTCATTTATAGACATATTATGCTTTCTAAATGTAATGTAAGCGTAGTTGCTAAATAATCGCTTTTTTTCCCATCATCAGAAATCATCGTGTTGACAAGATGCATATTAAAGTTATCAAGATTTAATATCGTCAATTTTGTATTTTAAACTTTAGGTCTCGGTCTAATAAACTTATTTATGCCAAAAATGGCTGTTGAGTGACAGACAAATCAAATCAAACCAAACCAAAAATTTTCACTTTGTATGGTGTAAAAGCTTGAAGAGAATAATATCATATCAGAAGTATGTTGTCGTCATTTTCATTAGATAGTGGTTTAAAATTGTGCAGCTATTTACTAACAGTCGGTAGAAATACTTAGCTCTAAATGTAAGGCTGGTAGCAAATGAGAAGCGATTTCGCCAGTAAAACCTTAGACCAGTGAATTCACGCCGAATTCACTGTGACAAAACTATAACCCAGATATGTGACGTCATTATGCTGTTCAACCAATGAAAATTTATTTACATCATATGTAATTTTTGTTTACATTTTGACTAATGAGCAATATCAGTTTTGAGAAATAATCACTGCTTTTTTAACAAAACATTTGATTTATGTATACATATAATTTTTAAAATTTATTTATATTGAAACTCAGAATGTGTAATTTCTTGACATGTTTCTAAAATTTGATAATTTTTAGAGAGTATTGAAAACCATCATTATCCAACAAATCTTGTGTATATTTATTTTATTAACATACACAAGTGTTAAGTGCAAGAAACCAAAAAGTCTAAATTCCATCGAAAGTCTTAGTGACGAGATCGGCTGATTCCGGAGCCCGGTGGCCATGGAGGATCTCAACTGCTGAAGCTCCAAGTTCGACGAGGCAGTGGATAATGGCTTGACAGTTCAAGACATGATCTGCAGTAAGTTGCGATTGAGAACAGTGCTTACAGTTGGGATAGGATTTAATACCATCCGGTGATATCTTCATGCCCTTTAAATGTCCAGTACGTGGCCAAGCTATTGTAGAGAAGAGGTTTCTTGGGCAGTCTAGATCACGAATCTTTACCTTGCCAAAATGCTGAATGTATATCCTTCCCCTGGTAACAGCATTTGCGTCTGTACAGGTGACTGTACGAGGTTGCTCTTCATCACGTGCTTCTTTTGCGAGGGCATCTGCAAATTCGTTCCCCTCGATACCCACATGAGCCGGAATCCACTGGAGAATGCATGGTATATTTAGTAAGTGAAGAAGGGTATCAATTTCAACCGTCAGTGCTGACTCACCGTTTCGTATGGCCTCTAGAGCTGATTTAGAGTCTGAGAAAATAACAATTTGTTCAATCAAGTCTTCAAAGGGATTAAAATAGAGACAATGGGTAAGAGCCTCTTTAATAGTAATTAGTTCACTAGTGAAGTTTGAAGAAATCTGCCCAGTGGGTATTTTAGGCTTGACCTTTTTTGAGGGGTAGACGATGTAGATGCTAGCACTTTCTCTAATTACAGTCAATGCCAGAGAATCCGCGTAGACAATTGCGCTGTTATTTTTTGTCAGTGAACAAACTGTATTTTTACCTTTCTGTAATAAAGCTTGAGATGGTCCTTTTTTAGAACATGGATCCAAAAGGTTTGTATTGATTATAGTATTCTAAGGAGGCTAGATAGGTTCAGGGTTGCAAGTTTCCTTCTGTTTTCAAAGGAAACAAGCCCATTTTCAAGTTCGACCTTGATGTTATTGGTAGAGGATGCTGCACCGATGATAGTTTTTGATGCTCCATATTGGACTGAAACTAAAGTGCCTTTAACAGACTCAGATGCATGTGCCCAGATGGGCGAGCAATATTCAAGTTCTGGCCTGAAGACAGTGCAGTAGATATTTTTTAATGTCGATGATCTTGAGCCCCAGTTTGTGCCGCAGAGTTTGCGGAGGATGTTCATTTTCTTAAGGCCCTTATATGCCATGGTTTTCATGTGTTTTGTAAATTTCAGTTCTGGATCCAGTACCACTCCTAGATACTTAAGATTGCCAATGCGTTCAATAATGGTGTCTTGAAATTTTAAGTCCAGATAGAGGGCTATCCAATTTTTCCGACTGGTTGAAAAAAACACAGTAATTTGATTTATTTAGGTTTAAAGAGAGTTGAGGTCATCAACCCATATAGCTATACTCTTCAAACTAAGATCCAGGAATTTCTGAAAGTATATATATATATATATATATATATATATATATATATATATATATAT
>JAPDSC010135597.1:998823-1014058 GCA_026290005.1 Latrodectus geometricus | reverse complement strand
AAAAAAAAAAAAAAAAAAAAAAAAAAAAAAAAAAAAAAAACGACAATATTAACATTTTTCTAATAATTTCCACTGTTAAGAATTTTTTGCTGTCATCTTTCATTAGTGTCATTATAAATTTATGTGCAAGTAATGCTTGTAAAACGCAGACAATTTTTAAAGGAAAAACTTACACATATATATAACTTTTAATAGAATTTACCAATAATATCTAATGTGGAACTTATTCAGAGATAAAATTATATGAGCACAATCGTTTTTTTTATTAAAATAATGTAGAAACATTTGAATTTTCTATGAATAGACATTATAAGTTATGAAAGGTGAAACATTTCAATTATGTTATCAGGATAAGGACATAATTCTGGATTTTATTGACATAGAATTTATTATTTGGCATTCAAAATATTACACATATATATTTATTCAAAGCTACACTATTCCAGACATAAATTATTTTATTTTATTAAATTTAATGTTCAATTATTTTTAAAGATGGTACTTGTCATTGGATGCACATTCCAAATTTTCTCTCATAAAATATATTCTCAAGTTTTCATTCTGCACTCTTTACGTGGATTTGTTAGTGAAGAATACTGGCTTCCATTATCTCCAAATTTACTTCATATTCATGAGTGCTGAATTTACTATTTCCGTTTATGGTATAAACTTAATGTAATACCCAGTTCTAGTAAATGAACCATTCTTAACAGTTGAGGTTTACATCCTACAGAGTGATGCTTTTCAACAACACATAAAAGTTATTCTGTATTATTTTTCTCTTAGTAAGAGTATTTGGATATTGTGAAAGACGCAATATAATTTATTATTTCCAAAATTTTCATTAAACATTCTCATGAGTAAATTTTTAAGTATTCCTTTTTGAAACATTAACTTAATTTTAAAAAAGAAGTAAACTTCCTTTCACATCCAGCTTCTCACCTTTTTGTCTAACCCATGTGATTGAACAAGATTAAAAATTTATACAAATCGATATTTTTTTTATGAAAGTTAAAGTAATTCCTTAAACTAAGTAACACATTTATCTATGTTCAAACAAACAATATTTAGTAGGAATAAAATGAAGATGCACATATTTATAAACTTGCAGTTAATAAAGACCAAAAATATCAATTTTATTCATTTAAGATGTTAGAAATTTTTTTACCTTGCAATATAAATATATTATTTTCTTTCTTATTTATTTATTTCCAAAGATTTCATTCAGATTTAGGATCATCATGCAACTGAGCTATATTGAAGATTAAATATTAGGTTAAGTGTTAAATATTAGTTTGGGGAAAAAGAAATCCATTATTTTTACGTGAACTTTTTGTAACTTCTTTCAGATTCGCTTTGTAAAAAGATTTAAAACAGTTTTCATGTAGATTTTTAGGTCTTGTGCGAAGCTACGACTGCTGACATGCTGTCAAGTTTGATAATTTTTGATATTTTATAGACATTCTCGACGATGTTGTATCCATGTGAGGTGCATCTTTAGCATCCAAATACCCAAACGGAATCGACGAAACCAAAATTGCGCGTAACTGGTTGCCACAGTCATATAACACACACAGTCACGAGAACTTTTCACAATTTTAGCCACCTGGTTAGCATTTTCGCCATTATAAAAGAAAAACTAAAATGTATCGAATTTTCTGTTTGTTGTCTTCTATTTTTAAAACCTTGTACTCATAACTGAATAAATCAAACAAAAAACCGCAAGAGAATATTTTAGTGTCAAATGTCACCTTTCCAATGAGCATAAATTTGAAATTGTTTGATAGATACCTCACGAGATAGCGATCACTACAGAGGTCTACCGAAAAAAATAATGGATAACTTTTTCCCCAATCTAATATATTAGTTAATATTATAATGATTAAATATATCATCTAATTTTTGAATTTTTGCCAGTCACAATGCAAATTTTTTGCAAAAATTTCTATTTAAAAGTAATTTTTTTCAGTTTAATTTTAATTGTTATATAAATATCATTAAAAATGTGTGTGTGTGTGTGTTGTTTGAAGCGAATATTTCCAAACACATAATGGTATTTTCACTCTGAAGAATATGTGATTAAATGACTAAGATAACATAAAAAATAATGGAAAATTTCTCAAAAATAAATACATTACTTTAAAAGGGACAGAAAATTTATTTCAATATTTTTTAAATTTATTAATTTTCATTTTTCATTAATTTTTTAAGAGTCAGAAAAGTTCAAGAACCTATTTAAGAAATAAAGATAAAGAGTATTTAGAAAGTATTAATTAAAAAAGGAGCTTTCGCTATCCAAATTTTGTATAAAAAGCTCCAATCAAAAATTTTTTGAATGAAATTTTTAATTATATATTTAGAAAAATACTCTGTAAAAGATTGAAATCCATGGATTCAATGTATTTTCCTTTTAACTCATATTTGCATTGTTGAAGTAATGGAAAGTTGTTAAATTCTTTTTTATGCTTCTGTTCCTTTTTTATGCCAATTTTCCACTAGAAAGTTTTTAGTGTTCTTTATGTATTAAAATATATAATAGTACACATAGCGTCTGACTTCGGTTTAAAAATTCATGTATAGGTATCAAGGTTTTACAGTATTATGTTTTTCTAATAGAACAGTTGTGTTTTATTACGCGGAGATTATATTTTCCATACTTCATGTGAATCAAATTTTTATTATAGTTGAAACTAATGAGTAGATATTCATTAGACAAAAGAGCTATTTCCTGTGAATTGGCTAATATAACTGAATTTTACAACAAGAAATATAACACTGAGATTCATTTAATTATACAAATGAAAAACGTGAAAATATATTGTATGTATAATTATGTTGTAAGTTAGATAATTTGCAATAATTCTTCATTTAACACACACACACTACATATTTAAAATAATTAAGTTTAGTTAGATATAAACTGCTTCATGATACAATTTAAGAGCAAAATATAAAAAGTAAAGGTACAAAATAGTACATGTGAAAATAACTAACAATTAATTGAACTAATAGAAACGAAATATTTTAGGTATTAAATTTGTTATGCATTAAAGCAGAAAACATCTTATAGGCAGGCTATCTTCCTGTCAGAATCGGAAGACTTGCGTATCCAATACAGATTTTCAGTTTGCGTTTTCGAGAATCCCCCGAAAGTTCAAGAACTGAAGAGCTGCGCGTATTGTTTGGGGAAACTATATAATCTCACAAGGGAAAATTTACGCTCTGATGCTTTAATTCTACGCCTAAATTTGTAACGCTTGTTAAGACGAATATTCTGTGAAATTCAAGCTAAGTAACTTAAAATCAAGAGGAAATATAATGATGTTATTAATAATAAACTACTTTTTACCAGGAGCAAGAAGAACTATTCTTAATGTGTTTTATTATGAGTTTTCTTAATAATTTTTAATATTATTCATTTATATATTGGTTCTCAATATAATAACAAAATTTATCTTTTCTGAAGCAATAATAACAATACTTATAAATTAATAAATATTATGACAAAGAAAAGGTGCATTATAACAAAATTAGATAACTTGTATTTAACAAACTATTTATTAGCCAAAAAATACACTACATAGATAATATGATAAATAAATTTTTAATTTTATATATATTTGCTTTTTCAGATTAAATTAATTTCTTTTTCTCCCTTTTTTGAAAAATTAAATTATGATAAAACTTTAATGTTTATCTTTCACACATGCTTTTATATTAATCCGAGCAATACTCATGAAATGCATGAATTATTTTTAAATTTTAAATGATTTCAAAATAAATTGAAGTTATTTTCTTCAAGTGAAACTAGTTTGTCTAAATTTAGATTAAAATAGTGTATGGCTTTCAAGTCTTAAAGAAAAATCTATTATTTCTATAAAATTTGTATCATGAAATCTGAGTAAAAATGTAGACTTGTGTTCATAAAAAAGTGCGTTTGTCTTAGTTTCACATGAGTTTTACTTCAGAATAAACTTCATAAAACAAAAAATTTATAATTTTATTTGTAAGACAATGTTTATCAGTGAAAATTGAGATTAGTTTTTCAGAACCAAATATATACGATATTTTTTCACGTTTATTATGCAGAATAAATTTTTGGAATAACTCTCTTTTTTATTTTGTTAATATTTTAATTTTCGGAATACAATTTCCTTGCTGAGTTATCTGCGTTCTGTGTCGAATTTCTCAATGAATTAATTTTTGACATAAACAAAAATCTATTTAAAATAAACAGAACATACTCGATTTACCACAATTTATAAAAGCCAGTTCTTTTCTAACCGGACTTATATAAAACTGAGGCGGCTATATTTTTTACATAAAACTACTTTTCTCAAGGCAGTATTTTTATTTTTTATTTTGAAACTACTTTAAATTGCTCTGGAAATAATTTTATGTAGCATTTTTTAATGATTATATATAGTAAGCTCATGTTTAAAATTTGACTAATTTGTTACCATTAATGTGGTAATTTTTTACACATTATTCATCAAATAACAGCGGTAGAATAACTTCAGGGAATAAGTTAATCTGGTGGTGATTAAATTAAGTTTATTTTCTAGAGTCTCTTTGTATGGGTCTAAATTGTTTATTAATCCCCGTTTTTTTCTTAAAAGTGAAAGTTACTGTAAGGCAAATACAATCTAAACTAAAGGTATGTTTTGAAAAACAAAGGTTATAATTTCTTGTCAGCTTATGTTTGAAAAACAGTTAACTAGACTAAGAATAAAAAGGTCAGTAGTTATTAAAAAGTAATGTAAAAAAACTATAATGCTTATAGGAAAATAAATTATTTATATGTTTTACGACAATTTCATTGCAATATATCTTGTCATTTAACAAATCAGATATATTTAATGACATTTTATGAACGTTTACAATGATTTTTAGACATTGTCAGGCATTAAATTATTCCTAACTGTTGATGTTCAAAAGCAATATCTATATATCTATTTTTATCATGTTAGTACAGATTCTTTTTAACTGAAGAGTAAACTTATTGAGTTATTGTAACAAATGGTAAGAAGAAATTAAATATTTTGTAATTGAAAAGAGAATAAATTTATTTAAAAAAGGAATTGCGGGGGGGGGGAGATTCTTTTTTTCTTTCTTTTTGTTCCATAGGGCAAGAACGAAGTTCACATATACTATTCTTTAGTTATACGTTTAGTTAAATACTAAATTAGGCAATACCATAGCTTAGTATTTAACTAAACATGAATCTGAAATGTAAAAAATGTAATTCTGAAAACATACAGCCACTGCTCCTATCATATTTGTTTATACATACGTATGAAAATTATTCAAATTTTGTGAAGAAATTATTAAAAACTTAGATTTTATATTGTAACAAATTTTTAATATTTTATCTCAAACTTAATTATATTTTGGTAACAGAATAATATAAACAGGTAATCAAATTAATTGATTTCAATGAAACAATTATTGAAAAAAATTTATTTTGATAAAAAAATAATAATTTGTTGTGCTTAAATAAAATGCTTTTATCATCCATCTGAAATGATTTTTAGAAAAAAATAAAATGAAAATTTTAATTTGCTTAAAGTGGTGAAACGCCAGAAATGAATTTATAATAATTTATAAAAATTGAGTTGAGAAAGAAATTAAAGTTAATCAATAAAAACTGACACTTTCAAAGACCATTTATTTAGACGGAGCTAACTCATCACACTGGAGAATATTTCCTCTTTCAACAAAATGTCATTCTGGATGATATCCAAATGTCTTGTCGTAAAAAATTGGTTTTACGCAGGTGTGACATATCAGGTCTATCCTGGCAAAATAAATTTGATGTGCCTAAAGTATAGATAATTTGAAAAGATTTTTCTCTGAGATTTATTGTAATATGAATAATTTGTGGTGGCAGTTTCAACGGTAGAGAAGAAAATTTCTATAAAAACTTAGATTGAAGTGTGTAGAATTCATGATGAGAATGGCAGTTGAGATTTTGGTTAAATATGATTTATATTAATCAAGTAAGAAAGATTTTAAGCTATTAAACTCTCCTCTACGATGCAGATTTTAAAAAAGAATATCTGATGTTTTTACATCAGAACATTCGTTATTGTTAATTTTCTATCTATTGTTTCTTCATTTACATATATACGAATTATATCTTGTAAATGGTTGAATTTTTTCTATTTTAAAAAATAAAGGAATCCTATTTATTCTGGTATGAAATGAACATAGATGGCAATGATATAATAGAATGTGCAAGAAAATTATTGTTTTTATAAGTTATTAAATTTGCATAATCTTCTTAATTGTATTCATTTACTACTTAAAATATAACTGCGACCATTGTACATATTTTCGAAAGACAATTCTTCTTAAATAAATCTATTGCTTTTCAACTTTTATATTAGTTTTAAATATTCAAAATAAGCATAATTTGTCATCTTATTGAAATAAATAACGGAAGTATTCAATATTACTATAAATTTTAATAATTTAGGGTTATCATTACGCATGTTGAGATTAAAATTTATTGAGTGTGTTTTCCTAAATCAATTACATTTTTTATTTCTCATAGTTTCAGTTTAAAATTTAAATTTACAATAAGTATATTAACTTATTTTTCAAAATTTAAAACCATGACATTTGAAGTTACGCGGGCTAAATTAATAAGTAAAAATTATGAAGTAATAACTAGAGAATGACTTTTTCTAATTATAATTAGGGTAATTAATTACAATTAAATAATCTTTTAAGTTTGTGCATCTATATTGCATTGGCTTTATCTTTTTGTTCTAAACCCAATATTGCAAAATTAAAATTTTTTTCAGTACGGTCATTTTTCTTGTATTAATTGCCTGTGACGAGTGCTTTTGCTTCATTTATTTCCTTAACTTTTGATGAAAGAATCGAACCTGATGTTGGATTCTTATGTATAACAATTTTGATGGAAATTAACTGCTAAAAGTTCTACATCTGACCGTCCAAATACCTGACTCTAAAAAACACAATTACATGTTATATATACTTTGAAATTCCTTTGTCAATTTTTATGTAAAAAGTTTATTAAAGACATCTAAAGATTTTCAAATTAATTCTTGCTTTAGCACGATTACATCTGCTTAGCATTGATGGAAATGTGTTAAATATATTTACATTTTCAATTATATTTCTAGAACAAACTATTTTTACTTGAGTTGTTAATTTAAAATTGAATTATCACTCAAAATAAATCAGGGCTAACCAAGAAATTTAAATGTGATCATTTATTTAAGTATAAAACACAACATTAAATAAAATACAGAATAATGCGGCTTATTTTGTAAGAAAAGGAAGAATAAATGTATAAGATTTTCTGAAATTTATGGTCAAAGTTACATTTACTTATGATATTTTATCAATATTTTACTGCATTGTAAGATTTTAATTTATTTAAATATTTTTTCTTTTGCTGTAAATAACTTATTTCCGATATTCAATTTATGTAAAGCCCCCGATTTGACATTCAAAGACTAAGATTTCGTCATGAATATACTTTACATAACTTAATCTATTAGAATGCCTACAGAAATTCCAAATCCACTAGCTTAATTTTTACTTCTAATTTAGAGCAACTTAAAAACATGAGTTTTACAGTTGAAAAAGTGAAGTAG
Organism: Latrodectus geometricus; assembly: GCA_026290005.1. Classification (NCBI taxonomy): domain Eukaryota; kingdom Metazoa; phylum Arthropoda; class Arachnida; order Araneae; family Theridiidae; genus Latrodectus; species Latrodectus geometricus. Next base: position 1,006,427 of record JAPDSC010135597.1, on the reverse strand, counting down.
CTTTTCAAAAGCTTAGAGAACAATTATTGTCAAATACTTGGGATTAACTTTAATAGAAACACAAATGAAAATTTTTGTGAGTTGAAGAAATTCTTTTAGTTATATGCTAAATATTTAATAAAATACTTTCAAAATAATTCACAACATGATAACTGAGCTGGCAATTAAATAGTTAGGGCTTTTGTTGTTAATTTAACTGTTAGGAGTCATTTTCAAGCGTGGATTTTTATAGCATTTTTGAATCTCTTTTAAACTATAAGTCTCGATTAAACTAGTCTTCGCATTCAAAAAATATGTCTATAAAGCAAATGAATAAAATAAAAAATAAATGAAGGAAACTAATGAAACCTCATTACAATTATATAAATTATGCTATTTCCTAATATTATACCTAGATAATAAGGCTTAACTATATCAATAGTTTTTTGATATAAACATATATTTACATGTATATCACACAAATTTTCTATCTGAGGAGACAAGGGCTAAAAAGAATTGCCCTTGAAACATTATTAGCATATTTTACAAAACATTTTTATTAATTAACTGCATGTTATATAGTAAATGTGCTAATTTAATTGAAATTCATGCTTACCAACACAATGTTTTTGCAAATTTAAATACGCTTCAGTAATTAAAGAGCACTAATAAATATTATTAAGTGAATGGTAATTAATTCATTAAGAGTTATTCAAATACCAATTAGCCACCATTAATTGGATTTATTAAAGAATAAAAATTTTACCTTAATATAGATTCCTTATTGTTTTTATGTACTAACACTATTCGCAATATCAATACTTCTCTGAGTGTTTTTTATGATTTTTTTATATAAATAACATAATAATATAGAAAATTCTTTAAATTACTTTCCCTCGTTGACATCAAGCACTCATGACGTCATTCGTAGTTTAATTTAACGAGAAAAATGCCATCAAATTAAACACGAAAATTTCATTAGTGATATATATATAGTATCTTTTAGGATTAAATGAACTATTCATGTACATATGCTAATGTTTTACATGAATAGCCTTACAAATTAAATTATATTTGAATGATCGTTTACTTAAATTTCTATATAAAACGTTTTTATTTTTATATTTGTAAATTAAAAGAATTAATGTTACTGTAAAAATATTTTTCGACATCATAGCTTGAATAAGTTGACTAATTTGAAAAAAAATCAATTTATTAATACTGAAAGAGTTAAGTAGAAAAAAACTTTGATGCTAACTCCAGGAAGGTATCGTTTTAAATTTTACGTCACATAATATATTTAACATAGTTCAAATTTTGTTCAATGGCTTTAGTTCTTCTGAAAAAAATGTGAGTTTGGAGGACAGAAAATTTTTTTTGAACAATCACCTATTAGAACTTTTCTTACTATTTATGAAGTTCTAATTACTATTTATCTGTAGTTGAAATCTTGGAGCTCTTATATCACACTTTGAATATAACGGCCAATTTGGAGCCACTGAAATAAGTTTGGATAAAGTCATAACACATTATTTTAAAAATGAGGCTCAAATAAATAATTTATGAAATTTAATTTTCCAATATATCTTTTTTGAAAAATTAATACAGCAGAGCTTCAGATACCTAGGATATATTTTTATATTTAACTGCTTATTTATACTTAAGACGTATTAGTTTGATAATGAAGATAAAACTATTGTTTAATTTTTATATTTACATATTGTATTTAATACAAATACTTGAGTATATCAATTAAAATAAGTTATTTCAATATCTATATTTATCTCAATGGTCAAGTCAAAGAAATCTTGATGATTTACATTCTAGATATCAAGAGCTTTAACACTGCGTAGTATAAATACTAATGATTTATGGTTCTTGTAAAGCACTTTAATGTCCGCTGAGTAAATAGCCTTCCGAAGGTTTTCTCATAGATACCATATTTATGTATCGCAAAGCAGAAAATTTGAGTGATCTGAAATATTTAGTTTTGACATAGCTTAATGGTCCAAGGCTGTTGTAAGGCATTTTTTTTTATCTTGCGTGTAACCTTCCGAAAGGATGTATCTAGAGAGTGGGCATCATTCACTAAAGACAAAACCCAAATACTCCCAAGCAACCAGCCCGACAGGTGAGCTCGCATACATCTTCAACAGTCTTCTTTCAACATGCTCTTCCACAAATATGTGATCCTCAGATATTTAGAGTTTAAAAAATTATGTTTTTAAATAAAAATAAGCATTATAAACAGGATTTGCTTTCTTCTTAATAGAAATTGCACCGAAAATCTACATCGGAGGAGACCATAAAATCAAAAGTACTTTTTGAAATAATTCTGATTTTTCAACGAATATAAGTTTATGACATTCTAACTATGGGCTTTAGTGTGACCCTGAAACAACCAAAAAATCTTATTCAGTATGCCTTTCAGTGAGAGAGATATTCATTGCAATTTAATGAAATACGATACAGAAATCAACTTTGCTTTCCGGATTTTCTTAATTAATAGATCGTAGTACTGAATATTACCTTAAAAACTGAAATTGTAGCAATACGTTCTCATAAAAATTGATTTTTTTATTTAACCTTTTTAGACAAATGTTTTTATCTTCATATGTTATTGCAAACGTTGGTTGACAATTGTGATTTTTTTATTGAACATTATCTATCTATAACCATTATTCATTAAAATAAGAAGGTGTATTCATAAATATATTAAAAAAGTTTTGTAAAAGCTTTCAAATGCTCCAATACGTGAAAGTTTTTTTTATTAATAATTTTAATTAATTGCACTAAAATTGGTAAATAACGTCATATATGAGTTACATGTAAATTCATTGTAGCTAATCTAGAGAGCAAATTAAACTTTCTTTTCTAAGTAAGTGCAGTTTGATTTAAAATATTTCCCTGTCACATCAGAGTTAAAAAATCAAAATATTTATAGAATACCTCTAAGAGAGAAGCAACTGATTTGTCGGTTTATTGCGCAGATCTGAAACAATATTGTTTTCTATTTGCTTGTCGAAAAATATTGATCACTGTATTTAAGTTTCTGTCAATGAAGCTTTAATTTGAAATTTAAATTTGACTAAAATTTGAAGTTGACAAGTTCCTTCACAAGCTTTGAAATACATTCATATTTATATTACTTAATAATATAAATACTCATTCCATTAATTAATATAAAAACTTATCCCATTAATGTTTAAAATGAAAATATTTATACAAGTATAATTTTTAATTACAAATTATTCAATTAGTTCTTGTCAATTTAAAAGTCATTAAATGAAATACAACTCAATTTATATATTAAATAAATTAGATGCCTTCATTAACTGAAATGCTGTGAAAATTTAAAATTTTCGAAAATTATATCAGAAACTTTTAGTTTTAAAATTCAGATATATTAATTATTCTATGGATTTTCTTCTACATTTATTAATCTTTTTTGTAAAAATAAATGTTAAAGAAATTTTACATTTCTAGCACAAATTTTTTAAAGAGAGACATTCTTTTGGACAGATCCACTTCAGCAGGAAGATTTTCGTATTTGCATTTGAAAAAGAAATCGGATTAGAGACAGTACATTGACATTTTTTAAATATTTCATTTCTCTTCTCACCAACTGTTTTTAATTCAAATTTTTATTTGGAATAGGTTAAACGAGTATTACTTTAACACACTTTGAAAGTTTAGTTTGAGTTTTTGTATAGTAGTCTTTTTTTTAATTAGACATTTTTTTTCAACGAAAAGTAATATCTTAAGAGAAAAAAAATCATCCTAGAGTAAAAAATATTTTTGCAAAAATTATATTTTTTAAAGCAAAGATGAAGCACAAAATATAATGAATTGGTTTAATAAGACAGTTTATTTATTTATTTTTTTAGAAATGCAAACATTTATGTTAAGTGAATTTATTTAGATAATGGGTCGATAGGTTTAACACAACGAGGCATCTTAAGGATAACTTGCACAACATACATTAAAAATTGTTAAAATCTTTTAAAAATACATTTTATTTATAAATTTTAAGCTGTTTCAGTAGCATGGAATAAATATTTTTGATAAATTTATTTTGTGAATTCTACAATTTGATAAATACACTCACATAAACGAAATGATGGTTTTCCTCATTTGATATTATTAATTTAATTCAGCTATTTTAACAGATTATATATATATATATATATATATATATATATATATATATATATATATATATATATATATATATATATATATATATATATATATATATATATATATATATATATATTATGTGTGTGTGTAGCATGTAAAATAAAAATATTGGAAAAGGCCTATGATCCTATTCATGGATACTCAATTGATTATTAGTATCTAGGCAATTTTTTCAGATTATTTTTAAGTTCAAATAAGTGAGTGTAAATCTCTCCAAGATAAAAATGAACTATTATTAAACATTCATTATCTAATTTATCTACAAAGAGTAATAGCATTAATTTTTATGGCAAAAATGCATCGCTCTGTACAGTTATGTATACGTAGGATGTAATCAAAAATAAAAAGCAAAAGACTTTTTTAGATGGGAAAATAACATTAACAAATGATAATTGTAAAAAGAAAAGTTTATTATATTCATTACTTAGCATAATATTTATAAAAAGTAAAATGCATTACTTTTTTATGAATTAAGCCACTGATATAAGTTTATTTAATTTGTTTTATAAACACTTTTAATTTAATTTGTGCTTTGATAGGTACAAATAAATAAGTAAATTACATAAATTAAAGGATATGCTCTTGAAAACTAATCATTCATAACAGAAATCTATATTTACCGTATTTAAACATATGATTGAATCTAAAAACAAGTTCTGAAATAGGAGTGATATCAAAATCAAAATATGAACTTGTTATTTTAATTAAACTAATTATTCAGAGTAATTAAACAATAAAAATAAGTTCTATGATTAAATGTAAATAACTGAAATCATCATTTAAGTATCATTTAGTTCTTAAAATAAATTTACCAAGCAAAACAAAGCCAAATGAAGTAAAAATGAAAATCCAAAATGTATATTCAATATCACTTTCAATAATAAATTTGATATTTATTTGAAATAAGCTGCTACAGATGTGATATTGAATAGGGAAAATAAAGGTAAATTTGATTCAGTTTTCAGATCATGAAAGTCACTAAAGAAAGCAATGAGTTTAATATAAAAGAGCAGAATTCACGTTCTTGTCACAATCATGTTTTTTTGTTTCACGAGAGTTTTGAACTATCTTACAGAATAAAAATGTACAGGATTCAAATCAAAATCTTTATCAAAAAACATCCTGCATTAACAGAAGAATACATTCAGTACCCAATTACTGAGATTATACGTCTTTCTGATATATTTTAAGTAGATAAAATTTTAGTATAAAGTTTTTATCTTTTAATTTGAAACATTCTCATTTTAAATAATCTTTTCTACGCTTTACGCATAATCGTTTTTAAAAAGATACTAACGGTAGTAATTATGTTTATATTCTTTATAATTACAGTTTTTTAGAGAAACGGAAAGTAAAATGTATATCATGTAAGAGTTACGAAAAAGGGACATTAATTTTTTTTAACACTAATCTGGAATTTCAGTTGAAAGTTTCATAATTTTGTGAAAAAAGCTTAAGAGATTCAAGTTAAGGGTTTAAAAAATCTCTGAAGAAATTAAAATTGCTTTGAATTTTTTTCACAAATTATTTCAAAGTTATGATCCTTCAAAAATTATTTCTCAGCGGTTAATCTCAATCATTGCTTAACATATTCCAGTTTTATTCCAAAAATTATTCTGCTTTTTCAGGAAATTTATGCAATTAATTTTCTGTAATTATACAATAATTTGCATGAAAGCGGCTTAAAAAAACAATTTTATTTATGTGTTTACATTCCATTAATTTTGAAATAAAAAACTAATCATTATTTTTCTTGAATTACAACGGTCTTTAAATTTGTGAAAATTTGGCTCGATCTTGAGAAAGATTATTGATAACAATTCCATTCATGGTTTGCTATAATACTATAATTTCTTTTTAATAGGTTATAACAAATACAAATATGTAGTAATTATATATTATTGAAATTATGATATACAATCACTATCTCAAAATGAATTTTGTTACTTACCTGAAACTGTTTAGTATTTTATAAATTATTCAGCAATTATTGCTTAAAATGTTTAATAATTTTTGTAAATTATTTGCTAATACTTATTTTAGTCTCTTACATGTCATTCGTAAGAAATTTTAAAGAACATTATAAATTTTAAAACTGAATACCTTATATTATTTCTCATAAAATAATGTGTTAATGAATTTATAAAGAGTAAACTCGGATTAGCATTAAAGAATAAATTGTGGGAATGAACTGCTATTGATATCATATTTAAACAAAAACCACAATTTTCCACTTTCTTCAAAATCTTATTGTGTTATAAAGCAAATTCGTATATCAATTTCTTTAAGCAATATCTATTTCCTGTCATTAAATGTGAGTTACTTCTCTTGTAGCATTTAAATATTGTTATTTACGTTATAAAAGGATTAATGTAGTACTTCTTAGTGTTTCCTTCATTTTTCTCAATAGCAAAAACAAAATAAAGAATACTGTATTTAAATATTTCATTTCAACACTTGAAATATAATCATAAATTTTGATTATTTTTTTAAAGTATCAAGATTCGCCAATATTATTTCTCTATCGTGAATCATATAACTCAAATGGCAACAAGTTGTAAACTTTTGCAAGAAGCTAATTTTAAATTACGGAATACATTTGTACAAGAAATAAAAGGCATGGCTCTTTGTATGATCTAAAAGTCCCTGCAATGATATTTAACAAATTTTGTTCCAATTATTGTAAGATTATTATTGTAATTTGATCCAATTATTGTATTTTATAATTTTATTATTAAAAATTTGTTTTGAATAGATGTATAATTTATCAAGTTATTAAAATTTAAAGTTTTATACACACAAATAAGCCTATGAATATTTTAAAATTTTTTGGAACTCATCTAAAATTTAATATTTTTAAGAAAATGACGCAAACATAATTATAAATTGTCATTTATAAAATGATATTTACAATTTAAAATTTCTTATATAACTTATAAGTTTATATTTGAAGATGTAAATATAATATATAGCTACTAAAGTTAGTTTTTTTTTAGAATTAATCTAAATTAAAGTTACATATTACGTAGCAATAAATTCAACTGAAATATAATTTGTATAATACAGATCCCAGACTGCTTCTATTTCATTCATATTGAAATAACAAAGTGGAAAGATTAAATATTTCATTATATTGTATGAAAAATTATTAGAAGGCCATTACCATACATAAGCTAAATTTAAGTACCTCAAATTGAAATTTATTACGAAATGAAATAAAAGTAATTTAAACATGGTAAATAAGAGATTGTTAATATTAAAGATAAGTTAAAGAAGTTTTACGTTAATGAGAGAAATATATACTTTTGTGAGAACTTAAATAATTTCATAAACACTTAAATTAATAAAATGAATATTGTCAAAAAATAAAACATTGATTATATATATATATATATATATATATATATATATATATATATATATAT
>JAPDSC010135597.1:968717-998813 GCA_026290005.1 Latrodectus geometricus | reverse complement strand
ATATATATATATATATATATATATATATATATATATATATATATATAACGCTTATTCTTTGTATTCAAGAATTAATGTACAACCTAATTGAGAAGCAGCTGAGTGGAAGGTATATGGAGTAAATATGATTTACAAGACAAATAACTGAAATTGAATTGATCGAATAGATATCAAGTGATAGTGGTTGGACGTTTTCTCTTTAATTTGGTATTGAATGAACGTTAAGTAGAGGGTGCTACGTGTTGTTCAAAGTATGGAAAAGGTCTTAAGTGTCAGCAAAGCGAGAATTTGAAAAATAATTGAAATTTTTTAGTTCTTATAAAATTAGTAAGCTGTGCAAAAGCTAACGGTAATTATATATATATATATATATATATATATATATATATATATTCAAAATTTCTAAGCTTTGTTTTTAATAGGAGTAAGTTAAAGAAGTTATGAGGTTAAGGAGAGATTTTTCAGAGCTTCATAAACGCGCGCGTATTGAAAATAAGTTCATTTACACTGCCGGTTACCCAAATTGCAACACCAAGAATGACAAGAGATATCACAACAAAATTTATTTCGTAAATAACATGTTGACCAAGTATCAAATGATCAATGTATAGACATTTGTGAAGTATGGTTCCTGCCTCAGTAGCCCGAATAGCCACCATTTTTGGAGATCACTGCTGACATACGCCTTGGCCTTGATTCAAAGAGACTTTGGATGTGTTCTTGGGTACAGTAGGTGAAACAGCTTCAACACATTGCCAAAGCATTGCCATTCAACACATTGGAACACATATTTTCTTTCGGTGATAGATCCGGAGAGCGAGCCTGCCAGGGAAGCAATTCAATCTGGTGATTGACGAGGAAACCTTGGATAATGTGTGCCACGTGTGATAGTTCATTATCCTGTTGAAATATGGTTGTAGGCTAGCCCTAAAGTTAACGACTAAGAACTGTCTTTAACACCTTGGGCATGTAACTCTGACTGTTTAAAGTACCGGCAATGCTTACTAGAATAGTGCGAGAGTGATATCCAATACTGCTTCATAGCATAATACACGGTGCCGGACCAGTGTAGTGGTGCATAACGCAGCTGTTCAGCACCCTGTCTCCACGGTGTCTCCAGACTCGAATAGACCATAGTTGTTTGCGCCAGAAGCGTGACTCGTCAGTAAAGATTATTTCATTCCATTCTGCCGTCCACATCCTTCTTTCATAGCACCATTGGCGGTGTAGACGTTTGTGGTTCTGCGTCAAGGGTAGACGAAGCAATGGATGTCTTGCGGACAGACCACTCTGCTGTAAACTTCGTCGAATGGTACGCGCAGACAATGGATAATGCGTTAGAGACTGAATGTGCTGTGCTATGGTTTGTGATCACGTGAAGTGGTGGTTTGAGGTGGATGCGATCTAATACGTTGGTCCATCATACTTTCCTGCATCCAACGATCACATTTCCGCATTACAGTTTTTTGGTTTCGCCCAACACGATTACCGATTTCCCTGAAAAATTATCCACAATCTTGGAAGGGCACTATACTTCTTCTGTTGAGCTCGGATACCTGCTAAAAAAAATGATCGTTTTTTTTTTGTACGAGGCATATGTGAACGTTCATTTTTAAATAAAAACCACAAGGAAAACAAAATTGCTGAGCTTGAAATCGTCGAAATCTCTAAGCCTTAAATAGCGCTCATGATGGTGACCGCGCTGAAATTTTAATCACTTGTATATCTTACCTCCGCTAATGTATTCTTTAAATTTCATGTTATTTGCATGCTTCCCTTAGGGTGTTGCATTTACGGTAGTCAGTATTGTAGCAAGAGAATAGTTAAGGTAATCCTTTAACGATAAATTGAAAGATAAATAATAAAAGCAATTATTTTTCATTAATTTCTTCATTCACGGATACTAATATAAAGCTTGGAAATATTGACTTTTCAACCAAATTTTTACTATATTACCTCTTTCTTGCCTAAAAGGCGTGAAATGATTAGAGAAGTGACGCTTACATGTTTCACTTGAGAGACTCATAAGAAGGGAGAATAATTTTTACAAACCACCTAATTATATTCAAGGGAACGTTGTGATTACAATCTATAATGGACTAAAATATATTTGTTAATAAGTTACGTAAAATATTTTATTCGTCTCTATGAGTGTATAAATTAACTGCTGAATAAAAATCAAAAGGTCACAGTTGCTATAGTTCCTTATTGAAATCACGAATAAAATAATTATAAGTAAAATAAGTTAATTAACTCGTTTGGAAAGAGAATTACTAAGGAAAAATATATACTTAAATTAGAAGGGAAGCATAAGTTTGATGAAATAAATTTAGAACACAGTTTAAAAATAATGAACGTTTTTCTTAAAAATTACACATTTTTATTTTCATGATATTTATATTTCATTATTTTCTTTGGAGTTTTTCCGCTTGAAGTATATCTCATGATAACATTTTAATTTTTGCAATTTTCTTCTTTTTTTAACATTATTTTATAGAACGATATTCTTTCAATTCTTCATATTATTCAAAATACTGAAAATGGAAGTTTGAGAATATAATTATCGAAAAGTGAATAATTAAGAAAATGAATTTTATTCTTATAACAGTAATAACAGTATATGAAAAGCCTCAAGTAAATTATCGATTAAAGTCATGTTGAAATTGACTTAAGTAAAGATATGAGCTAAAAAAAGCGATATATTATAGAATTAAGGGTTGTCTCAAGGCCAATGAGAACTATGCGATATTAGATTTTTGACATTATTCTGAAAAATTCCATTTAACTTCTATTATATTTATAGCACTATTCAACTTTAAATAGCTTTATACCATGGTAAACATAATTATCAATCATTTTTCAAGAACACGAAAATGTTCTTACACAGTATATGCTATTTATAAATAATGTTAGTTAGCAATAACAATATTTTAATATCTCCTCATAAATTTTTAAATAATTTTAAAACATTTATCAATAACAAATATCACATGAAAATATGAATACTAGCTATGGGTTATAAAAAGTGCTCTTAGGCATTTCTGTTAGCTGGGGTATTTCTTTATCATAATTTTTGAATGGTAAAAGGAAATAAAAATAACTAAGTGACGTAAATACATATCAAAGATATATTTTCTTATAAATCAAAATATAAAACTTTTTACAGTTTATCTTGTCAGTCACGTAACAAATATTCATATCTACTTTCACAAGTTTTAGAATATGCATAAAAACAGTCTTCCTAATTAACTAACGAATACTATCAATGTCTGGGCACGTTAAAGTGTAATACTAACCTGTTAACCACTTTAACAGATTAGTTCATCATGTGTTATCAATATTAATGGTATTCTATCTTCTAAGCTTCGTGATGATATTCCTACAACTCAGTGTCAAGGTCCATTGGTCGATATCGTGTAATTATGTTTTGGTAAGAACAACTAAAAAGCGTGATTCTTCCCTGCGTGAATTGCCTGTCCCTGTGCCAGGTGGAATGAAACGTTTTGTTAGTCGTGAGGTTGCCATTAGCAACCTTAGCAAATGCCAGAATCTCTTTTCTTTCTTAACTGTGTATAATCGTAGAGAAATCAAATGGGGAAACTTCTTTGCACAGACATTCCAATAAAACTTTGCATTCACATAACTGGGAACTTTCGGAAATCAATATTTTTTTTTTTTTAATTTATGACACGCCATTAAAACGGCCATTAGGTGTTTCAGATCTAAATATTTTAAAGACAAATGATTAAAGGAAATTTAAAAACGATGATTGTGTTGTGTGTGAAATCTCGACTTGTGTATGAAAATTTCCTTTTAACTGAAACTTAATTTTTTCTCGAAAAATAAAAGCAATATTTACAGATTACCAGATTTTTTTCTGTACTTCTATAAAAAAGTCTTTTACAGGATGCAAAATGGGGAATTTTACGATTTAATTAAATATTTACTTGGATACTCATTTGCTTAAATTAAAAAGAAAACAAGACTATGGAAATAAGACTTCATTGCTTATAACTAGATCATTTCTAAAGAAAAAAAATCTCTCGCAATAGTAAATTCTACAAGTGCATCTATTTTTGTAAGATTATTGTTACTAAATTATTTCACGAAATAAAACAATCATCAAATTTTTGAGTAAGATATTCACTGAGGAGGATAATTCTTCAAGGAGTAAGCAAAAGGGCCCTTCAAACATAATTGGCAATAAAAATTTGGGACATTGATTGATCACCATACTTGTTCAGCCTAACCATGTTCTTATTTTGCGTGTGCTCGGTGAAGAAATGGCCCCTGGGAACATTCTCTAAGTAAATGAGTCATATTTAGATGTCTCTTGGGAAAAATTCTCGGAACAGTATCTTTGTAATCTTAATACATCAGAGAAAGCTGTTTTTTGTTATTGTTAACCCAAACATTTAACTGACCATTGCTAAATCACTCTGTATATTCTAAATTTTAGTTATAATAAATACTTTTTTAATAAAACTATAAGGAATATATATAAAAAATATAAAAGAAAACATCAAGAAAATTCCTCGCTTAGTAAAGTTTTGTGATACCTATTTCTTTCTAACTGGTTCAATTGAATGTGAGATAGTTTCCGCAGTTTTTAATTAAAATATGCAATGTGATAGAAAAATATCACACCGTATGTCAAATATATTTATTAGAATACAGCAGCTACATGAATTGAGTTGCAATTATATTTTTTTACAATTATATAATTATGTTATATAAAATTTAATGAAAGTTATATAAATATATATAATGACTACATTCTCTTATTTTAAATCCTTGAAAACTCACAATATTAGTATGATAAAACGCAGTATATTAAATATTGAAGGAAAAATGGAAAATTTATTTATATTTAAATAGAAATCATAAAACTAGGTAAAGTTAAAAAATTGGGACATTTTCTGAGAGAGATAAAAATAGAATAATTTTGATATATTATTAACACGAAATATGATTGTTATTACCAAATTCTTTGATCAAAATTCTATCTAAAAAATATTAAGAAATTATTACTACTTTCATTTTTCTCAGCACTATAATGATCTTGAATAAGTATGTACATGTATTAATTAAAATTATATGTTCGTAATTACTCTTAAAATTTCTTAAGATATGTGGATTCTTAATGTTCCAAGTTTTATAATATATTAATTTATAGTGATGTTTCTGCTTTATTAATTAATTTATGTGTTTTTGCTTTTCAAATAGAATGTAGTAGTCTATATATGAAATATATAATGCAGTATTTAAAAGTCAGATTCTTAAAACTGCAAAGGTAACTTACTTTTAAGACATAATTTAAAAGTGTAGAAAATTTTAATTACATTAACAGTTTTAAATAATAAGATTTGAATATACTCTGATTCAAAAATTCTATTTGAATCAGAGTATAAAAAAATTCTATTCTTTTAATAATTCTATTTTTTTAATAAATTGGTTATATATGAACTTCAGAAATATTTATTTTAAATACGTGTGAACATAATTTTGAATTGAGAGTATGTGGTAATGAAGATGTACATAACCTGAATATGAGAGAACAATTGCAAAATACAAGACTTCCTATTTTTAAAAGAAACATTTTGATTTTGAAATCAGTTATTCAAATAATCATTGCCACATTTAACCAAATGCAATTTTTACATTAAAAAATCTTATAATAAAAATATTTACAATTATAATAACAGAAAAATATTTTTATTAATTTATCACTTTATTGTCTATTGCAGAATGTTTGTGACATTTGCAATGCAATTAATGTACACTAATGTGTTGTAGATTAGCGTAAAATGCTTTTGATGAATAGAGTACACTAGAACACTCTTATTATAAGAAGTAAAATTTTGACAGATCTCATTTATTTACACGAGTGATTGACCATAAGAATGGTTGTGTCAGTTGCTGGATGTGTTCTTCGGAAACTTTGAATCTCTGATACATATTCATAAAGTATATAAGCAGTGTGGTTTACAATGAACATTTCATACTTTACGACAGGCTTAAATGCCTCATTTAAGATAATATGATATTGTATGACAAATCAGCCTATTTATCTCACATTTTAACTATTGAAATGGTAAAATAATGCATATGTGAATAGATTGGTGGGGAGTCTAAATACTTGAGGCTTATTAGCAAATATAATTAGAATAATTGATTTTTTTAAAGTAAATTATACACCTTCTTCCATGTATTTCTTCTGCAATAATATCATTTTTTACAGATAAAGTCTCTGCTCCATTTAAGCTGATACATTATTAAAGATAAATGAGACAGAGATGCTTTTTGAGTTGGGAAAATAATGTGATTTTAGTTTGACTATCTTTGTTAGCAAAATTTATATATTTAGGAAAATTGTTTTGATGATTTTCATATTAAATAGATATTATTTTTCTATTAAAAATAGCTCGTACTTAATTTATAAGAAGTTCTTTGATTCATTTAATTAATGCAATTTTATTTGTTATAATGAATAGAAAACTGTAAATTCTATTGTAATGAATAGAATATAAAATTACCATTTGAATCCCAAAACCAAGCGAATGGATTTCCAGATACAAAATATCTGTTACGGAATCAAAGCTACCTAACAAATAAAACTTAAGTAGTTGCTTTCGGTGTCGAAGTTAATTAACATTTGTGCCTTCTCACTCTCTCGAAGCTATAGATTTTGTATGCTAATAATACCACAAAAGTACGTATTTATTAAACAAATGATTATTTAGAAGGATTTCTTTGGCAACAATGGCATTACAGTTCAATAGCAAAATAAAATGCAATTTTACAAAGTAATGAAAGAGTGATAATGATCTGAGAATATACCTGCTGTCATTGATTATATGATTAAATAGCAGCAATTATTTAATTAGGGAAGAGAATATTAATTTAACATCATAATAATCTAAATTCTTAAAGTTATTTGAAATACATTAAAGTAATAAAATTTGTTTAAAGTATTGTAAATGTAGTAGCAGCTTAAAAGGTATAATGTATACATCTTTCTGATTTTTTGATTTTTTTTAAGCAATCACAAATTTTGACATAGATAAATTTAAGTTTTTGATTATCTTCTAAAAATAACAAAATGAACATTATTAAAAGTTAGAATTAATCACATAACAGCGTATTAAGTACATTATTAATTAGATGTTTTAAGTTTTATCTTAATTAAAATACATTTTTAAAAATATTTTCAAAATTTCATGTAATTAAAGTTATACTTATGTAAGAAAAGAAAAGAAAAAAAAATCGTTAAAAATTAAGAAAAAGAAAATTAAATATTTTTGAAGTTGTTTTAGTTAACAATTTTCTTTAATCATCACTGTCAGTTTGATTAAACTTTCTACTGCGTAAATAAATGAAAAACGATTAACAAATCCATCAAAAGACGAAACAAATGGAATCACGCATCACTTTGGAACTAAAGAAATTATCACACGACATAGGGTGATCACGAAAAAATTATCTAACCTGCAGAAATCTGGAGAAATTAAATGAACATATAGCATTTTATCATTCGTTTCGTAAGATAGGACACTCACTTTTTATCATAAAAAGACTATTCAAGGTCACAACAGTAAGAGATGCAAATTTTTATGGGAATTATATTTCTAGCTTTTGTTATATATAAGTTTTTATTTTAGAATTTAATTTTATTTTGTCATATATGATTTTAAATTTAACCTCTATTATTTAAAAGTAAGCAATTTAAAATTTCTTTAGACTAAATTCTTGTTTAGGAACATTTATTATTTTGAATCATTTCGAATTCAATCTAACTGTTCGATTTTCTTATGTTTCTGTTAATATGATCTCTAAACATAGTTGTAGTTACTTTAGTTAAGAAAATTGAGAAATTGGCTTAAGATTCTGTATCTTATACCAATTTAATTTTTAAACAAACAAATAGTATGTTTAAATATTTATTTAATTATACTATTTGCATAAAATGTTTTGGTATGGGTACCAGAAACTCTCATGTACTTTGAAAACCCTTATTAGTAACCAGGACCTAGGCATCCAATTTGTTCTGCAATAATATATAAAATAAAACTTAATTGGACAAGTAGTAAGATCGCACTTCTTTAGGTAAAAGTTTTCAGATTCGATTCTAGGTATCAATGTAAGGAGGGCCGTGGGATGATACGTGTCTGTTTATCTCATAAATCTTCAACTGAATTAAAGTGGGGATGTTTTTCTGAGTTTTTTCCCTTGAGACACAGTGGCAGTCAAACAATGAACGAATATCTATGAAAAGTTCTAGGAAATGCATTAAGCTATGATTATGATTAAAAGTGTCACAAAAGTTTTCATTTATAACGTTGTTCGCTGCAGGATGTCAATATCAATTACAATAAGTCATTGAATGAACAATTGTATATCATTCAGTCAAAAAATGTGCATTTAAAAATGAAATAAGTGAAATACATGAGAAATTAAACCTTTGCTATTATTCATTGACTGACATGTTTGAAACCTAGGAAAGAAAAATTTAAAGGTAAAGCATAAATAGGAAAATTTGTAAAGAAAGAAAAAATTATTTAAAATTTTCATTTTGTATCTTGTTAAAGGTATTTTGAAAAAGCTAAAATATAATTAGCCTGCATAAAAATGATACAATATATAATGTTCTGATAATGTCACTATCTATTATTGCATGATTATTATTTTCTGCATAAAGTAGAATTTTTTTTATAGAATAATTTTTATTTGTAAATTCAAAAAAATCATTTGTAAATTTTCAAGATTACAAATGATTCAAGCGCAACCCTATATAATTTTATAAAAAATTGTATTTAGTTTATTTTACTTCTATTAGAGGTTGTCTATAAACTTTCTCAGCTTAAATTACAATTATATATACAAGGAATTTTCTGATTCCTAATTTTTTTATCCAATATCAACGTAAGGACAACAATTAAATTAACTATCTTCTACAGTTATGCCTAGATTCGTTAGGTAAAACTCAATACCATATAACTGACATATACATTGATTAGGATATCCGATTTAAGATTTCAACATGGAAACTAAATATATTAAAAGTTCCCAGTTTATCCATCGGTAAGTCATTTCCTTATGAATCCTCCGATTCCATATTCCTATGATTGTTGCTTAATTATGCCAGATACGATAATTGGTTTCCTGGGAGAATAATGAACAATATCATTTGGTAACCATTCCTCAACAATGGTCTCTCAGAGACATGTTCAAAGAATAATCGTTTTAAATTACAAAGCATACTAAAGATTTGCACGAAAAAATTGACCAAAAAAACAACTGAAGTTCTTCGAATCGTCAGTCTTTCATCCTTTATATCAATTTTGTAAGTTGTGCCGAAATCGTTGTTATGATTTTTTAAAAACAAAAAAGTTCCATTTAAATCCATATACAATAAAACAAGTTCTTAGATAAAGGTGTGCCACAAAACCCAACCAACAAACATTAGATAAAGGGTATAAATTAAATTCCAGTTAGTTTTACTAATATTTATTACCTATAAGTATGGACTAAGTTATATCAGCACACTGGTTATCAAGTATTTTAAGAATATGTTCGTGAATAATACATTCATGAATATAAATAATCTCTCTCTAACAGCCTACATATTAATGTAATAACATGTAGAAAGCTATTATCATAAAAAAAACTCTTTAACACCAAATAGCTAAAAATTAACACACTATGATTTAAAGCTATATTCATATGAATAGTTTTTTTGTTTTAAAACACTTTTATTGTTCATAAGCAAAGAAATCTTAGTATAGTTAATAACAATACTATTAAAAATATCAGAGTTTAAATTTATTCCGAGCAACAAAGGTGATATGGGCAAAATATTCACGTAAAATTGGAGCTTGGATACTTTTCTGACTTAGCTGACAGAAATACTTACTAGCAAGGGTATAAACAACATCAAATATAAAGAAAATTCATTCGGCTTATTGATTTCAGAAGGCTATTAAGAACTCTTGAAATTAGAGAAAAAAGAACTTTCACTTCAAACAAATGAGTAATTAATGCATCTACAATAATAAAACTTTGATTAAAATTAAAACATAAATTTTTTTCAAGGGATGATAATTAGTTGAATTTATGAGGGTTAAAATGATTTTTATATTTTAAAAGCAAAAAAGAAAGTAAAATTCGGTTTTTTACATAGAGCTTTTTAATATAAGACATATAGATCTTATATTAAAAAAATTTGGCACAACGCTCTAGAAATTTAAAAATATTAAAATAATTGTAAATTTGGAAATAATTTTTCATGATATTGAAAGATAAAAAAAATTCGAGTTATCAAAATTATAGAATTCCTTTTTATACTTTTTCTGCCTTTTAAATTCCTTTTGATGGCGTTAGTAAATGAAGCACATTCATTTTCACATTTGTTTCTTTAGTAAATATAGTCACTTAGTAAATGAAAGAATGCATATTCTAAACATAAGAAATAGCGAAGATAAAATTTTAAAACCTCACCTTTTAATGTAACAAATAATTTTTAAATTGTCATATTATTTATGAACTGTATGCAAAAATCACAAAAAATCTCTCACAGAATTCCATTAAGTTAAATTATTTGATTTGAGATCTAAACAAGTTTCCTGCTCTTACATGTTTGCAGATTCACTTAACTTACTTAAAAAAGCTACGTACATATAATTCTTTATATAATTTGACTTCGTTTACGTTGACCATTATGTGTAATTCTTTCAAAAGCAAGGAAGGAAGACCTTCTAGGTACATAATGCATTGTTAAATGAGTGAATGAGACATAGCACTAGAAAAGTAAATATCCATTGATCACAAATATTATAATCCAAAAAATGTGGAGATAAATATTAATCATTCTATAACTGGATTCAGTTCAGATATATAATTTTTGGCTTAACTCATTATTTTATGAGTAAATGAAAGGCAAAATCTGAAAGTAATTACAAAATTTATATTAAGGAGAACTATATTAAATTAAAAAATTTAGCCAGACACACATTAGCATAAACTGTTCATTTCTACTATATCACATATTCTGCTGATACATTAAAAAGCTACAAATTTAAAATTTCAAAATTTCCTTTTTAAAATGTATTCAAAAATTTTAAAATTGAATATTTCATGACAGTAGGATATTCAGTTCATGTTGTTGAGGAACGAAAATCTTACTATGCAATATATGGAAAAATCCAAGAGAAATTTCCTTGTAAATTCATGAGAGATTTATTTCAATCTCAAGCTTTTAGAAGTACTAAAATCCACGCTTTTATTTCATGTTCAATGGTATTAAGCTCAATTCTAAGAAAACGACTTCGTGTATTATTTACTATGAAGTATGAAAAACCATTTCAAATTCCAGAAATGTCTTTTGGTGCACCTATTTTATTCCAAAAACGCAGTTTAGAATAGCAAATAGTTTCCTTTTTCTATTTTCCAGGTAAAAAGCAAAAGAAAAAGTTTGAAAAAATTTTAAACAGTTATTTAAATTTTAATGGATCTAAGAAGAATTTCCCAAAAGGATATCTTTCATAAAATATTGCAAAATTAAATAGTTTTATTCACTAGCAATCATATTTTGTTCTTCATAGTTCATAAATTAGTACAGGATTTAAGTCATTGGATTTCACTAAATAAAAAAAAATCCTTTAATAATTACTCCATCAGGAGTTAAATTTGGACTAGCCAAACTTAATGATTAATTTCATAAATTTTATTGCTTGTTCAGTAAAGCATAGTTTATTAATTGAAAATAAAAAAGAATAATAGAAATTTTAAAAAAGTAATTTCGTTTATTTTAATATTACGCATCAGGCAGAAATATTAAAAGTTTTGTTTGATGGTATAGTTTATTTACATAATATTTTTAAAATAAATTTATAAGTTTGACCAAGAATTTCAAAAATAAAAGAAAGTGTAAAACTAGTAATGATATAATAGCCAAAATAACAGTACCTCAGGGAATTTATGGTGGTGATTTTTTCTCTTAAGTGTTATATTGAAATGAAAAGGTGAGAAATAATTTATGTAAACTTCAAATTTTTGTTAAATGCATCAACAAAAAGCTGTTGTTAAATTGTTTGTGAAGCGATTTGATACTGACGATTTTACATGTTATAAATGAGACGTTTTATTTTGAATTGTTCAAACAAGAATTGGAAATGCCGTAAAATGAGACATTAAAGTGCAAATCTAGAAGACGTTTAAATGAGAGATGTAGATCCTATACATCTATTGATCTGCAATCGAAATAATTTTTCAAGATAATTTTAGGTTGAAACTTAATAATTTCACTTTTATTTGGAATACTTTTCACCTTTATATTTTATTTCATTTTTGAAAATTCATTAAGACTGATTACCAAAGCATAAAAAAAGATTCAAATTTATAAATTCCTTTTCTTAATTAAAATACTTTATTCTGCACAAAGCAATTCTCTCTATAAGGGTCTAAATGTTTTACTAAAATCTTGGGAAAAAACCCAAAAAATAAACAACAATTTGCTTTATATATAAAAAAGAATTTTTATAAGAGTATTAAATTTATTATAAGCAGATTTACGCTTGATGAATTTAAAATAAGTTGCATTATTAATTAAATAGTATAAATATATATAAGAAAGAGAAAAAAAACACTTAGAGCATATGCCTCTGCTTAATAGAATTAATTTATATTCAAACTGGAGTATTGCTTAGCAGAATAGGAAATGAAAGCTCTTATTTGAAGTCGGGAATTGGAGAATCAAAGAGCAAAATCAACTTATCAAAATATTTAGCTGTACTTGTTGTTTTACTATAGTTATTTTCATACATTAGTTTAAGAAGTAAACAAAAATATATTAATATAACTATATCCAAATTATAATTGAAAATCCTATCTATATGTTGTTAAAATAAGTAAGATTAATTATTATAGGAGTTTTCAATTCAAAATTAAATATTCAATGGAAACTTTTATAAGTTAATTTTTTTTAAAAAAATATGCAAATATATAAAGTTTTTGTAATGAATATCTCTATTGAGAAATTGCTAATATATCAAAAGAATTGATATGGATTTATTTTTGTAAAGAGGAAAGCAAATCATATAAAACAATTCGTGAATTATTTATAAGGAAAACGATCTTTTTGTCAATATTGTAAAATGTAAGCATTTTAGTAATTGCCTGTCTTGGTATTCAAGATGTTTTGTAAATGTGTAATTAGTATGTTTCTCTTAAAAATAACAATGTAAATAAAAACGAATTAGTTTTATGAAAAGTCTCTAAAAGTTTAGAAAATAACTTTTATTAAATTAGAGGTACAAATTAAATTTCATGTAAATGATGGAACATGAAAAGAAAAATATATATTATTTTATAAATCAAATACAGAAATAAAACATTATATTAGGCGTAATGCTTTGAAATATTAAGGTTAAAATTTTCAAATGACAAAATCTGAAGTTATAAAATGCAATCTATAAATTTTTATTCTGATGGTAATTTTTATTTTCTCTGTTACTGTTTTCTTATTTCCAACTTATAAAGAATTATTTTAATTGAAATAACTCTTTGTATATTGAAATTTAGATTATATATATATTAATTTCATGAATGGAATTTCATAATGAGGGGATAAAATTTATTTATCTATTTGAAATACTTTTAATGAAGCTTAAATTAGGGTTTTCATATGAAATGTAAAATTTCTTTTTCTCATTAGTTTGACTTTAATATAGAATGTATTTATATTAAATATTCTTAATTACACAAGATGAGAAGTGAATAATTTTAAACAAGTTATGAATGAAATCATATTTTTCAGAATAAATTAATACTAAAAGCAAAAAAGAATTACAATATAATTTAATTTAATAATCTCTTACCTTTTTTTGCACGTAAGTTATAAAAAGCTTTTAATATTGAATTACCGATGCAATTATTTCTTGAATGTAAATGTATATTCATAGTATAATTTTAACAATTAAGAAGCAAACTCTTTCAATTTTATGCAGTCTTTTGAAAAACGGTAATCGTTTTACAATATATATATATATATATATATATATATATATATATATATATATATATATATATATATATATATATATCAATTAAAATATTTAATCGAGAATTAAATGTTTGCAAAAAATGAATATACTGAAAATCACACTAATATAAACTGAATTGAAATAAAAAAGTAATCCTTACCACAGTTAATATTGTTTCACTCTTATGAGTCTCACCGGGAATTTTTATATCAAACAAAAAATGTTTGAAAACTTTTCATAACATATTTAAGCGCAAAGTTAATGTGCTCTCCAAAATCGATGTCACGCGGAGAGAGTGAGAAGAAAGTTGTGTTTCATTGCCACGATTTGAGAGAATCTCTATCGCCAAACGCGCCAAAGTAAATACAGTCGCCAAGTTATAGAGATCACATTCAAATGGAATATTAAGAATAAACTCTATTTCACTGCTTTTTCTCATTTAATTCACCAGTGACAGTTCACAGTATATTGAAATTGATAATTATATATTTTAGAAGCATGGAACCTTACTTTTAAGGAAATTTTATTTTACAGATTAATTTAAATATATATTTACTTATAAATTTAATTTTATAAATACCAAATTCTAATATTTATAGGATGCATTTTGGTTTATTTAGTCCAGGAAAATTCTTTACATTGATATATTTTCTGAACATGACGCGCGCACACGCGCACACACACACACACACACATATATATATATATATATATATATATATATATATATATATATATATATATATATATATATATATATATATATATATTACATAGTTTAAATTAAATAGCTGACAAACTAGAAAACTTAAATTATTAAATTATTATTTGATAATCAAGAAAGCATTTTGTATAAGAAAATCATTTTATTATTTGTAAAAAATTTTCATGAAAATATTTGAATAGTCACATAAAATTTTTATTATATTGTTGAATAATAAAGTACATGAAATTCCATATTTCGAAATCAAGAGTATATTTTACTTTTTCTGGAATTTAATTTATATTACTAATGAAAATCAAAATTATTTGATGAGTTCAATGCAATGAATTCAAAGATAAATAAGTTAAACCAATTTTAATAAAATAAAATTCATTATTCATGTTAATTACAAAATGGATTTTTTAAAGAATAATCTAAAGAAAATTTCAAGCGTTTCTCTAAATTTTGATATTTATTTATTGTAATCACATTATATTTATTTATTGTTAAATTATATATTAATAAATTGTAAACTTAAAAGAAAATATTTTTAATTTGAATAAATAAATTTTCAACATAAAAAGATATTTTTTCAGCAATCATATTTATTTTCTTTTGTTAAATTTGTTTTCTGAATTACTTAAAATTGGTTTTTCTACAAAATGGCAAATAAAGTGTAATTCATAAAGTACTTCATTATTTAAATTTTGTCTATAAGAGTGCCAAATACAAAGCATAAACTTGCTTCTTAAATCCAGATAGATAAATTTTCCACAAAATTGATAATTTAATAGAAAGCTGTGTACTATCTTTATAAAACTTAACAACATTTTTGAAATGATAAAAAATAGAGATAGGATAAGAATATTCCAAGAAATATTAAATATTCCATGCATTATGTTATGAACAAAAACTAGTGGTGATTACGCAGCCGGAGGCAGGAAGTGATTATGTGCATTACGTTTTATAATTATGACCTTTACTTAGATGATTATTGCCAAATATATAAAATCTCATTATGTGCAGCTATCTTCTATTGACTTTCTTTTAGGTAAATTGTGGCGTTATGTTGAAAATGCATCATATTTCTACGCTTATATACAAAATCTGAAATTTGAAACTTTAAAACTTATAGGGATGGTACTCAGATACTTTTTTGAAAAGGAACTTAAAAGTTAAAAATTTATGTTCCTATTACATTTTGATGTGGAAGTCTTTAAATTAAAAAAAATGCAAGCTATGTAATATTATCTAAATATTGTTTAAATTAATATTTTTATAATTAAAAAAATTGAGATTCTGAAAATCTTAGAAAAACTAAAACTTTCGGACAGGGCCAAACTTTATAAACATGAATTAAATAAATTTTTTTTTTAAAAAAAATTTCTTTCATGTCTCATGCTTTCTAAGTGATTAAAATTTTTTATAAATTTGAATAATGTGATGCATATAAGGTTTGTAATGTTGTAAAAACATTTCATTAATTTTATAATGGTATTTCATTAATGTCAGCAATGATTTACTTTTAATTGGTTTACTCAGAATCGATTTGTGCTTCACTGACCATAATCATATAATATCCTTTAAAAAACTAAAAATCTACAGAAGTTATTTGGGATATCTTAAGAGCTGTTGCCGCGCTTTCTAACAAAAATTCAAATAAGATTGCACCACGTAGTTATTCATTGTGCAATCTAAATTTTTTCACGTTGGATCAATTTAACTTGAGCATTAAAATATGCTCAGAAAATTTGTGAACATAATTAATACAAATAGTTGCATTATAAGTAGCAAAAATATTGAAAACTATTTTCTTTTGTTACTTTATAAGGGATGACATAACAGCTAGAAGCTATATAGCAAGACCTCTTTATGAGTTACTGCTTATTTGTCTTCTTGGAGGTCAGCTTATAAATTCTTTATACTATGTATATTATTTTATATAATCACTAAATGTAAACAAAATTATTTCTGTTACAATTTAGAAATTATATAATATGATAGTGGGCAAATGCCTGAATAGCAAAGAAAAAAATTCCCAACCACCTTATTCCAACAAACAAGTATGTAGAGGCGCAACATCCATTTCTTGTTGTTTGGAAGTGGCTAAGACCGAACCTTTCCCTCAGAAAATCACTGTCCCACCACCAGGCTACGATGAGTTCACATTAGAAATTATTTGTAAACAATTTTCAAAATGGCTTTCTTACGTGAGTTTCATTTTTGTTTTACGGATATTGGTTGAATCATGGCGATGATTGTAACCGAATTTAAGCATGACGCTTACCAGACATTTACATTTTATTATATTTATATATTTATGTAAATCAAAAATTGCATTAAGAAAAATCATAGTTTTAATTTGAGTAATGGAATACAGTAAAATAATGTAAACGTTTGATGGAACAATTTTAATGTTTTCATACAATAAATATTAACAAAAATAACGTCCAAAATGTGTTAATAATTAAATACAATTCTTGACATTAGGACATAGAATTAAACACTCACCTCTCTATCCTTTGTATCATTTCAGAGAAGCCACAGTTAAATCTCTTAACTGTAAATACACAAGTTCTATACTTTTATATATTTTGAATATTTGTGCTGTGGTTAAAGATGAATTCCTTTGTTTTCCGAAGTCAAGCGAGATGCTACCGCCAACTAAATTATTACGCTTCTTGTCAGCGTTTCTTTATCATAAGAAAGAAACAAAAAACTGAAAAAACTTTGTTGGGAAATATGAAAAGTTTAAAAAAAATTGAATTAGTTTAACTCAGATATTATTGAGAAAATCAACTGTTTCAGATGCAAGCAGGTAATAAAATATAAAGTTTTACAACGTATTACTTAATTATACTTAGGAAAGGATCTAATTATCAATTTCATTGAAGGATATGATAATTATGTCACACTTTTATAAATTATTTCATTTCAAATTATTTGTGAAGGAAATTTCTGCAAAAAATATCATTGATGAACTTCATTTAGCAATATTTAACAACTTATTAATGTACTAATTTGATATTATTTGTTTTTAAAAAGCTTATAAATATAAATCATTTCAAAAATAATTTTCTACTTAGAGAGAAATAAGTTAATTTTGAAAAACATTTTTAAACATTGAAAAATACATATTGGAAATATTTATGGTGAATGGTAATATTTATGCAATTTTTTGGTAATATATTAAATAGGGCTTGTTTATAATGTTTATATGAAAAACGTTTAATGTATTTAAATACACACTACTCTCAAATTCCAGTATTTAAAGGAATATATTGTATTTCCCTGGGCATTAAAAATATAAATTTTGACAAATTCTAATTTTCATTGTTCCATTTTAGATACAAATGAAATGAAAAGCATTAAATATTTTAATTTTTTTTCCTGCACGTTAGAAAGTAACTATAATTTTTCCCTTTAAAACAATAATTTTTATTAATACGTCCTTACAGGTTAGAAATTTTAATATAGAAATGAAATTCCTTTAAGTGAAACTTTACGAATTTTCTGAGTTTCACTATATTTAGAACTGTTTGGTTAATATGAAAAGGAATATATGAATTCTCATTCTCAATAAATAATCAAATTTTAAGTAACATTGATATTATCAATTAATACCTCTCATAAATAAAAGTAATTCATTCATAAATTAGTTTAAATTAAGTATATACACTTTATTAGACTTAATTTATACATTAACTTTCATAAATATGTATAAAAATCTTGTTTGGCTGTTTGAAAGTTGTATGACTTTTCATTACTTTTAGCTTAAATTTACACAATTTTTAGTTGCATTTTCTTTAATATACATAAACTTTATAAATTGTTTACTCCATAAATTTTTTAAAAATAAATCTGAATCAGGTAATTCACAGAAAATAAAAACAACCAATAATTTGAATTTTCACCTTAATACTTCAAAAAGAAAATACTAATTTGCAGTTTTTTTATTAAATCAAAATAAGGCTGTTCTACACTAACGACAAAACTCTTTTATTTAGTTCAAACTTGCTTTAAAAATATATCAAATTTAATGTTTAGTTTTTCGAAATATGTTGTTGTTGTTACATATGGCTAAAAAGAACCCAATCCATCAATATCTGGCCACTCGTAAACACATTTAAATTACAATAAAAGAGAAAAAAAGGTAAAAACCAATATAAAACAATTAAAATTCTAAAATTTCAAAAGATTATTTCAAAGTTTAAAATGCTAGAGGGGGAGCATGTAAGTGGTCAGGACATGTGATCCCATCCAATAAAACTTGCAAACATCACCACTTTCTTTCGAAATATAATTATATATAAAGTTCTTGATTTAAGTTATCATGCAACTATTAGGTTTCCTTTTATTTGTCATTTTAAAAAATTTATAAACTTAATAAATTTTAAGTCAGAGTTGATGAACTTCAATATGCCAATAATGAAAACATGATTAAATATTAAAAGAATAGCAGATATATTTTGCTTTTATAGAAGGGGAATTCATCTGTTATGATGATTTATCCCGTAAAATATTTATGCGTATTTATTTTCTTGATAAATAATAAAAATGAAGCATGGAATTCTATTCATAAAAATTAAAAAATTCAATAAATTATTTTTGTAAATGAGAAAGAATGATTCATTTTTATGTAAAATTGCTTTAGGAAATTTTTAGAGAAAAATTTCTTTTTAATAATTAAGTTTGATTTTTTTAAACTTTGATTTTAGTTAAAATTCTTTCTGCATTTCCTAATTTTTTTTCCATATTTGATGTGTTTTATTTTACGTTTCTTCTCTTCTTTTGCTCAGTGAAGCTAATGACATAAAAATACATGACAGGAGAAAATCAGGTAATCAGAATGTTTCTTCAAAAATTTAATTAAAAAAGTTATATAGGGTTAAATTTTCTAATAAAAAATTCATGCTGAGATATTTCCTTCCATCTGAGTACGTGGCATTTTTATAAAAGAATATAAATTAGATTTAATGTAATCTCTTGGGTAGAAAATTACACTTTAAAAGTAATATTCTGCAGTTATTTTTCATTTAAACGATTCTAGTAAACTAACGTGAAGAATTCTCTTGAGAATGAAATAAAATAAGTAAAAATAATACCAAGGCAGAAGAATTTGACTTATTTTATTATATTTCTTATTACAATGAGTTGAATGCTAAATTAGTATCTTTGTAAATGAACTTTTAAAAGGTACTCCTTATTACGATCAACTCTGAAGTTGAGTATTTGTAAACATTAAACAATCTCAGAAATATTTATTCTACAAAAAGTTCTCATCATATTTTTAATATTATTTTGCAATTCAACTGATCATTAATGTCTGATTAAGATAATAAATGTTTATCTAACATTATCATTATAAGAATAATATTTCATCGTCTGTTTTTAATTTTCATATGGAATCAACTGGACAAATTTAGTTATCAGACCAGTGTCCTTAAAAACACTAGTTTTAAAAGTATCTTGAATTGCTTACTACAAGCCGATCGTATTTCTCCCTTATGTTGATATCATTTCAAGATACTCCGCAAATCTGCATTTCCTCGTTATCATTAAAGCATATCACTAGCGATGCAACTCACCTAAGAGCAAGCCATCTCATTTAGAGGTCTCAAATGATATATATATATATATATACTACTGGCCATTAAAATTGCTACACCAAGAAGGCGACATGCTACAGACGTGAAATATATACGAAAAGAAGAAGGTGCTGTGATATGCAAATGATTAGCTTTTCAGCGCATTCAGACAAAGCAGGCGCCAGTAGCGACACCTACATTGTGTTTAAATGAGGAAATTGTTCAGCCGGTTCCTGATACACAAATTGCATTTAAACGTTGTTGCCTGGTGAAAAGTTGTTGTGATGCCTCGTGTAAGAAGGAGAAATGCGTACCAGCACGTTTCTGACTTTGATAAAGGTCGAATTGTAGCGTACCGGGATTGCGGTTTATCTTATCGCAGTATTGCTGCTCGTGTCGGTCGAGATCCAATAATTGATAGCAGAAAATGGAATCGATGGGTTCAGGACGGTAATACGGAATGCCATGCGGGATCTCAACGGCCCCCTATCACTAGCAGCCGAGAAGACAGGCTATTATCCGCATGGCCATAATGGATCGTGCAACCACGTCACGAGCCGAGACTCAAGAAACGGGGTCGTTTGGAAGACAACAAGTGTCTGCACGAATAGTTCAACGACGTTTGCAGCAGAATGGACTCTCAGCTCAGAGACCATAAATGCGGCTTCCCTTGACGCTGCGCCATAGAGAAGAGCGCCTTCAATGGTGTGATCAACGACGAACCTGGGCGCACGAACGGCGAGACGTCATCTTTTGAAATAAATCCAGGTTCTGTGTACAGCATTATGATGGTCGTATCCGTGTTTGCCGGCATCGTAGTGAACGCACACTGGCAGCGTGCATTCGCCATCGTCATACTGGCCCATCACCTGGCGTGATGGTATGGGGTGCCATTGGATACACGTCTCGGTCACCTCTTGTTCGCATTGACGGTGCTTTGAACAGTGCACGTTACATTTCTGGTGTGTTACAGCCCGTGGCTCTACCCTTTATTTGAGCCCTGCGAAACCCTACGTTTCAGCAGGATAATGCCCGACCGCATATTGCCGGTATTGAACGGACCTTCCTTGATACGGAACATGTTTGGCTGTTGCCCTGGCCAGCACGTTCTCTAGATCTTTCACCATTAGAAAACGTCTGGTCAATGGTTGCCGAGCGACTGGCTCGTCACCAAACGCCAGTCACTACGGTTGATGAACTATGGCATCGTGTTGAAGCTGCAGGGACATCTGTACCTGTACATGCAATCCAATCTCTGTTTGACTCAATGCCCAGGCTGTTATTATTGCCAGAGGTGGTTGTTCTGGGTACTGATTTCTCAGGATCTATCCAGCCAAATATTTTGAAAATTTAATCACTTGTTATTTCTAGTATAATATATTTGTCCAATAAATATCATTTTGTTATCTTCATTTCTTCCTGGTGTAGCAATTTTAATGGCCAGTAGTGCATTTTGCTTGGGAGAAATTTTAGGTGCTAAAATATTAATTTTATACAATATATTGGTAAATATGGAAAATACATCAGATCATTTTGTGTAACTTTTATTTCAGTTTAATTTTTATTCATAGACACAGAGAAATTTAATTTTTCCAGATTTGTGATTCATAGCGTTTATTAATTTATTTAAATAAAAAATGTAGCAAAAATGAAATGAAAAATTTCATATACCAAATTTTTAACCGACTTTTTAAATATAATATATTCAAATGTTTTTATCAAAATGTTTTCAAGACCAATTTCAAAGCGAAGCTAAAAGAAATCTTATATATTAAAATACATATTTATATAATATTCATGTAAATTCCCATAACTTAACAAATAATTAATTAAAGAAATTAATATTGTTTGCTGTTAATAATTGTTATTGAAAGTGAACGCTTAAATTTTGTAATGCAGTTTAATGTTTTAAAAACCAAATCTTACTTTTACCCTATGAAAAAACTTTTACTATAAAAAGAATAAGGGACATTCATGAATCTCAAATAAAGAAATTTGAGGAACTTCCAACACTCAGCCCGACAGAAACATCCATCTTTCCTTGGTTTGACAACTGATAATATATACTATATGACCGAAAAGCTTGGGCCTATCATTCCATCATACTGAATTTTATTTCTAATTTATTTTTATTTTTATGGTTCTAGTTTCAACATAATTTTTGAAAGAGCCCTCTATTTTTCTCATTAAATGTCACTGACCACTAGACAGGGTAGACGGCAATAAAGTTATAATTTAAAAAAATTAATTTAGGAATCTGGCCTTGTGT
Source organism: Latrodectus geometricus (assembly GCA_026290005.1). Taxonomy (NCBI): domain Eukaryota; kingdom Metazoa; phylum Arthropoda; class Arachnida; order Araneae; family Theridiidae; genus Latrodectus; species Latrodectus geometricus. Next base: position 976,214 of record JAPDSC010135597.1, on the reverse strand, counting down.
ATTGGAGAAAAGAACCGTTGCTATATTGATTCAAGCTAACTTATTCTAAGTAACACAACTTATACCAATTTTCTTGTAAAATTTACTGAGGTTCTTTTTAAAAAATTACGGTAATTTGAATGAGTAGCTGACATTTATTTTCATTTAACCGATCTTGCTAATAAATGAGTGGGGGAATCACCCCACCGAAACCTTTTTACCTTTTTAAGGGAAATTGGTTTCTTTGCTTTTATTTAAATTGTATTAATGTTCATTTTATTTCAATTTACTTATATTTTCTCCAGATTTTAATGTAAATTTATACATTTATTTTTGTGTTTTAAACTTTTAATGTTGAGTTTGGGTTTTCTTTAAAACTTAGTATTTTCTTTAAAGCTTATTTTTTGGCGCAGCTTGTCCTCTTTTGGACCTTGCGCCACAAAACCCAAACAACAACAACAACTACTTGCTAATAAATGATCTAATTTTTAAAGATATTTGTGCATTTGCTATTATATTATTTTGAATTCTTAATGTTAAATTCCTAAATGGAATTTTTTTATTTTGTTTAAACTAAAGAAAATGGAATTGAATGTTGCTAGAAAAATACCAGTTTTGTCTCAATATTCAGTAAAATTCAAATTGAGTTGAACAATATACATCATTGCAAAGTTTAAGTATTTAAATTAATTTTAGATTTTATTGTAGAAGATTTAAGCAAAATACATATTTGTAAAATCAACGATAAACTTTATTGAGTTTCGATTATAAAACTAATTATGCAGTCTGTGCTTTTCGTTGAGAGAGTAATATAGAATTTCATAAAATAATTTCTTCCATGGCAATCACAAATGCATATGATATATTAAATATTTTTTCTATACATAACTTAAAATTTAATTTGTTGTTTTTAGTTGAATGCGTTTTAAATCAATATAAATTGAGCATTTAAAGTAACGAAGTTAAAAGATTGTATGAAATTAATAATAAAAGTCGTAAATAATGAATTTTATTCAGAAAATAAATAATGTCTATAATTAATTGCTTAATGTTCTTTCTTTATATTGGGCAAACATATAAATGTTTTGAAAAAGACTTTTTGTATCAAAAGTTTTTGTATAGATAAATTTGTAAAAAAATTTTTATTGAGAAACATGAAATTTGTAAGTTATTTATATTTAATATTTTTAATTATAGTTGTAAATAAATGTGATAAAGAATCCTCTTTATTTCAAGAAAATGTAATGTATTTTGGAATTAGAATATATTTTTTTCATAAGGAAAAATATTTATTAAAAGGATTTTTTAAATATGCATAAATACATAAATACTGTAATAATATTTCCGATGGAATAAACATTTCTAATTAATGTTAAACATCGGAGCAATTTGTGTTTAACGCAAAATGTGACATACTCACATCCTAATACTTTCTTGGCACCGACGATTTATCCATTTAATCAAGTTCTCTAGGGCGTAAGAATGATGATTGTTATTCCTAAGAACAGGAATTGCTATTTCTTAAAGGTATAGTATAAGGAAATAAGATGTTCCTGGTATTTCCTTTCCCCAGCGGTCATTCTGAAGATTTCCTAGCTGATTAATATTGGGAAAATACTCCTAAGCATTCATGGTTCCGTTATTTGCTTTGTGATGCTAATTCCATTCTAGGATTACACTTTATGAATTAATTAATCATTAAGGAAAATCCAAACTTGGATAAATTAAATTACATGATACTGAAGTTAGCTATATGGAAGCTAGTGCAATATTACTATTTAAGTTTTCTTGATCAAATACTTTTCGTTAATAGATTTTATCACATGAACCGATACTATTAAATTGTAATTACAGCTTCTTTTTTAAACATATTTATAGATTTTAAAATTATGTTTTAGTACTAAAGTTAAGTTAGATTTTTAGAAGTCATGATGGTAGATTATAAAAATTAAGAATTTTACAATAGTTTCATTTAATTATTGAAGTTTATTACAACAATTGTATAATATTATAACCATAAAATTTGCTAAAACAATGTACAATAATTAGCAAAGAATTTTCTACTGTCAATTTTATATATATTTTGCCACACACACACAAATAATATCTCCAAAATTAATGCATACTTTATTTTTGGTATCAATGAAGATACTCCCTATAATAGATTTTTTGAATTCATAAGAATAGAAGAAAATGCTTTGAGATTGGTTTAATAATTACTTGGTATTAAAATGCTTTTTTACTTATTGAAATGCAGAATTTCGCTACATTCACTTCATAAAATATATACTTAAAATCATCAAATTTAGATAGGGATCAAAATTTTAAATAATTTATCAAGTGAAATGAAAAAAGCTTTTCTTGATACAAAGGTTAAAAATTGTATAATTAGTTCATAACATATAAATATCATTAGCTTTGCAGTCTATAAAGCAAAAGTAAAATGCATACTGAATCTGATCACTTTTGATTCAGATTTTATAAATCACATCTGAATTTTAGAATTATAATAAACTATCATCATGAATAAATCATTATAAATTAAAAGAGCTTTTCTTGATCCAAAGATTGAAAAAAATCATGCTTAATTCTTGACATAAACATTTCATTAGTTTTTCAAACTGTAAAGCAGAAGTAAAATGTATTCCGAATTTGAAACCTTTCGATTCAACTTTTAAGATTCAAATGTTTTTTTTTAGAGTGATTATAAATTATTATTATTTTCTTCAAATATGATTTTTCTAATTTATAAATAACAGTTTCCATTAAATAATTTATTTTTAATTAGTAAGAGTTTTATGAGTTTGCAAACTTTTGTAATTAATAGAAAGATGCAAATTGATTTTCTTATGAACTAATTTCATTAAAGTCAGATACTACAATAATCTATGAAAATTTAGAAACATCACACCAAAATTTCCATTAAAATTAGCCTGAATAATTTCTTTTGTTCTTATAGAAGTATTTCTAAAATTGTAATTCTCTAAGCAAACACTAAAAACAAATTCCGCAAAAGAAACATTAAAGTAAATTGTTTTGTTTTTCATACACTATAAGAAATACACTAATCGTTCATGAAACATTTTTATTATTACATACAAAAAATAATATTTCCATAGTTAACAAACCATCTTCACAGTGAATCAGGTATACAGCTTTCTGGTATAAAATAATTAAACATTACGACGCAATTAAGGGGTATAAATATAAAGCAAATGGGTTTGGTTAGTAAAGTAAAAAGAGAATCTGACAACTTTAAAAAAATTTAATTAAATATATATTAAATGATTAAATAATGCGAGCACACTGAAAAATGCAAGTGAATTTTTGTGTCAAGTTCTATCGTATTATATTTTTTCTCTTTGTGCTAATGATATCAAGGATCTGCCACTAGCATGAATGCATTCTTAGGTAAGAACCACACCTCTGTGAACACAAGGTCCGCTTTCACCTTCTATGAGTGAAGGCCATAAGTAACTTTTTATGGCATCAGAGTTTTGATTCGATGTATGAAACCTCATGTGCATGTCTCGTCTGAAAGTACGAGTTTCATAGTCAATAAAATAAGGAGGATTTTGATTGGATAAACACCAAGCAAGACGAACGCAGTCCTTTGCATACTTGACTAATCCAGAGCAATTCTTTAAACAAGGATAATCATAAAGAGTAGCATAGATTTGGGAACAAACCTCCTGTAATGGAATAAAATTCCATAAAAATATTTTTACAATCATATTTTATTAACAATATAGAGTTAAATGAAATAATGAATTCGGTTCAACTCAAAATTTATAATTGAATTGAAACATAAAAATTAAAATAATTTTATACGATTAAATTTTCCTCTTGTGAAAAAACAAATTAATAAATATTTTATTTGTGGAAAATTTAACATTGAAATTAATGTTGAGATTAATTCAATTTTAGGGCATAAAATAGATAATACTAACATTGAGGAGTAATATTTTTAATTTTGTAGAAAAATTATTCTTATAAACATTTTTGGATAATTATAATGGATTTTTCCTCCTTAAGATAACTTATTTAAAAATTTAATTAATTTAAATAAGTTCAAATTCATGAACTCATATAAATACAAAGTTGATTATTTTTATAAAGAAACAAGTTACATTTTTCCTGTGATATAGGCTACTGTAGAAAAATTAATTGGTATTATAAATCAGTCTTTTAATTTGTCATTTAAAGGATGAAGTACCTTCCACTTAAGAATAAATTTAAAGCATTTCTAAGCAGATTTTTCTTACTATAATTGTAAAAATTTCTTTCTAAACATAGAGTATCATATAAATAAACCTTAATAAATAACGGAAAGAAAATAGAAATACAAAATTTCTTTAATACCAAGAAAAAAACATGACGATCAAAAAAATATATTCATGAATATTAAAATTAATACGAACATTAAAATTAATACGAAATGAACCTATTTTTTCAACAATTCGAGTCTTGTAATTAATTAATAATTTTTATTTGAAGCAATTGTTTTATGAAATTTGCAATATTTCTCTTTTTTAAAATTTATGGCAATCATTTACTTAAAAAAATAAAATCAATTTTTTTTTGCAAAATTAAAAACATATTGATTTTATGTACAAGAATAAAAAGTTATAATACGATTATTCTATTAATATTTTAAAAAAATTATTTTATGTTATTACAGATGAGTGAGAAATATTATAATCAATAACGTTTATTTTTTAAATACGAATAAAAGTTAAAATCCTTTTTATTTTATTAGTTTCCCTTGCTTTTAAGTAATTATTTTAAAAATTTACAATAATAATTCACAGAAATTATTATTATTAATCATCCTGGTAGGTCATTTAATTAATAAAATGAGATCCTTTAAAAAAGGTTAAAAATAAAGTTTTTCTAGATTAAAAGATTGGAGCAAGAAAACTTTAATTAAATGATATGAGCATTCATCCAAGATCGTTATAAACTTTTTTTATTTTATTTTCGATTTACATCTTCCTTACATATTCATATTTAAAATTATTTTAATTTTATTTTCATTGAACTTAAATTTTAAATTAACTTTAGTTAAAAAAATTTGTTTTATTTGTGTATTAACATTTCACTGCACCATCTTAATTTTTAAAAATTACACTAAAAGTTTTTCATTTAAACTTATTTTTATTTATGTAATGTGAATGCACGTAACCCAATATATATAATTATGCTACTAATAAGGCTTAAAGAACATCGTGCAATATTGTAAAAAGTAAAGTGTAAAAAGCAAATTGCAATATTCTTTTAAAAACGAAACTTTTTCTACATATTTTTGTCCTTATAATTAAGTAATCCATTTAGTTTACTTACATTTACATTTCTTGTTAAATTGAATGTGTCAGCCGTTTTTCGTAAATATTGGGTAACACAATTCTCCAATTCCTTTAAGGTGGAATCTTTTTCCGATGGGTCATTTACCTTTAAAATTGAATATAGTTGTTCTTTTAAATCAGCTTGCAAAGTTTGAATAGAACGAAATGACAGCTGAAATAGAAATAAAACTCTTTATATATAAACACACACTGAATAAGTAATCACATTGAATAAGATACACAAGATTAATATTTTATTGAATGAAATTTTGCATGGATAACAGCTTTTATTCGGTTTGGGTATCAAGTCTATATGATTCTTGAAAAACGTATTTATGTGTTGAGAATAGCATGATTGGTTAAATATTTTCTTAGATTTCGTAATTTTAATGGAAGAGGAAAGTGCAATTGATTGTCTTTCTATCATATTCAACAGATTTTCTATGAAGTAAAAATACGATTTCTGAGATGTCAAGGGAAAGTACTGAAATCAGATGAGTTTTCAATCAAACAATTTCGAACATTTCTGGCATGATTTATAGTTGTATTATTGTTCATGAAGAGCGTTAAGAGTAAAAATTCAATAGTGTAGGGCGTTTATGATCTGCCAGTATATCTAAATATCTCATGGCTGCTTGTTTACCCTTTAGGAACAGTAGGAAATTCTATTTATGCCACGAGAACAGGCCTTATATCATGATGCTCCAACAACCTTACACAGTACGATTAAGGCAAGATGGATTTATGGCTTCTTGAGATTTTCTCTAAATCCAACGTTTTCCGTCCGCGAAAAGTGTAGCATGAGTCATCCGAAGTCAATACCCGTTTCCAGTCCTCATATGTTCAGTGTCTTCTTTTCTAGATCACTGCTCATTTACGCACTTACATTTCGTGCAGAAACTAATGATTTTCTAACAGGTACCCGACTATGTTCATTCCTATTCTCTGGAATCCTCTGAGCATGGTTTGAGCTTAAATGTGTTATGAAAAGCCATGATTAATGGTTTTTGTCATTTGATGCACAATCGAGCCCGTGCTCTGCGTTGCAATTTGTTGGAGATGATGCCGATTACTCTCTTTGAAAATTGTACTCAAACCACATTTTCATCTTCTGGACAAGGTCTGTAGGTTCTAATTCCAACTTTTGAAAGCTTTTGATATGATTGCTTTTGAGAATTGTGGTGTTTTCAAAATAGAAGCTCCTGTTAAGCGGGCACCAACAATAATCTCTTTTTTGAGTAGTGAAAGACTTGTCTATCGTTTTTCCCGTTCTACTCCATTCTTTGTGAAAGGCACTTTTACATTTTACACCTTAATTACATTTTTACGACGCGTGACTTACGTTACAAAAATGCGCATACTTTCTTACCAAATATTTAAATGTAAATGTCATATATATATATATATATATATATATATATATATATATATATATATATATATATATATATATAATAACATAATATCATTAAAATGAGTTTTATTGATTTATGTACCAATACTGTACTGTTAATATTATTTGTAAAAATTGATACTATACTTATTTTATACTTGATAAAATACCTATATTACAGATAAATTTAAAAGGTATAAAATAAATTAAATACATAGACTGAATTATAAATACTAAGAAAATTTTGAATGTCCATTATAGGTTTATCTATGTATATATACCACAGTAAAATATCCAGAAGTTATTTATTTGCCACTGCAGCCCATAATTAATGTCTGCGAGGCATTATCTTATTAAACTTAATATTAATAACATTTAAATGATGCATTCATATGACGCTTATCGATCGCAATGCTTAAGTCAATGCTAAAGTGTGGTCTTTTAGATTCGATTAACTGAGCTGAAACAGTTCAAAGTACAATATTGAACTGTTAGCATTGATTTTTCTTGAAATGAAGCAATTTATGTGAACTAAATACTCATTTCAGTTCATAGGATAGATTATTTGGGAGAATAGAATAATGATTTTGTCAGTGCATAATTTTTATTGATAAATGAAGCGGAGAAATTGTAATGGCGGCTACGTAAATGCTATAATGCTTTTGAATGATGTAAATTTTGAATTTGTATATTATAGAAAAATATTTAACAATTAGTAATAATTTCACTTATTAAGAAAAAGGAGCTATATATATATATATATAAATATAAATATATATA
>JAPDSC010135597.1:921261-963717 GCA_026290005.1 Latrodectus geometricus | reverse complement strand
TAATTTTTTTTAAGAGTTGTTGTTTAGAAGAATCTTGATAAACAAAAAATATAAATATTAACTTTATATATTTACTTGATAAGGAATACGTATAAAATATTTAGTTTGCATCGAGCAACATATAATGATTCAAAACATTAAAAAAACTGTAATGTATTTCCATTTGACTTTACTCTTTAAATTTAAAAATATTTCCTGTAATTATGTGAAATGCAATATGAGTTTTTAAAAGTCACATTTTTTAATCAAATTAAAAATCAGAAGAGCCTTATACCAAAAATCAATAGCCATTTGATATCAAATTTTAAATAAAATTTCTATGTAATTTTCACTTTTTTAAATCGAATGTATTCATTTTTAATATTACAAACAAAGTAAATTTGTTTTTAATTATAACAAGATTGAAATTATTCAAAATTTTTAAACAGTATATATATTCAAATGTAAGTTAAAAAAATTATATTTGAAACTTTTATATTCATCATAAAAGTTAACATGCTTTATATTTTATTTAAAAAATATCATATTTTCATGTCATGACAATTTTAAGTTTTCTCTGTATGTTTTACATAATACGTCATTTTGCTTAAATAGAGAGAATAGATTTATTACTACACATCACTGGTAAAATATTTTATTATATAAATTATCTTTTACGCAAGCAAAGCTTATATTATAATAAAATACTAAAATATATTACACACAAATAATTTTTTATTGATCCATTGAGATATTTTTCATCAGGATTGTATAAGAGTTTTATATTTCTTGAAGATGAAACAGGCTACTCGATAGTATTTAAAGAATATCACAAAGAACGAAAACAAGTTAAATATTCGTGACACATTATTTATTAATGATATTCGTACTAATAACACGCTATTCACTTCTTATCAGAGAAGATATTTCAAGCGGAAACAAGACCCATTAAAGAATGTATTGACCTTAAATGATTGCTCATGTTTAGTGATACTGAACTGCTATTGACTCATGATGTTGACATTAAGACTATTAAGTGACTTAGAATTACTTGGAAGCAAATAATTCTTGAAATATATGCATACGTATGTAGGTATGTATATATGCATGTATGTATGAATGAGTGAATGAAAAGTACCTATTAATTAGTTTGCATACAAGAACTACCAAATTTAAATCTACAGCTCAACGTGTGTATACTATTGTTCAACTAATTTATATTTGAGATTAACGATAAAATTATGACTAATGTAATTCATAAAATACCTTTCAGAGGCTTATGGCTTCATTTAAAAACAAATTACTCTTACCTTTTAAAATTTATGAAACTAAAGTGCGATAAAAAAAAAACTTTTGGAAACATTCTGTGAATTTCACTGTAAACTACAAAGCTAATTTAAAAATGAGTAATTAAATTTGGTTAGTTATAAAAATGAGTTTTATTTAAATTACTTTAACTTATTTTACATAAAAATATGGTGTCTCCAATATGCATATACGTATATATAACAAATCTGCAATTGTTAAAAGATGTTATAACAGTAAGCAAATAAATGTAAACACAAAAAATTGTAAATTTTCTTAAAAATACTAAGTTATGAAGAGTTATAAATTTTTAAGGGGGTGATGGAGAAAGATTATTAATAAACTTACGAAAGAGGTTTGGTTAGTAATTTTAAAATTAAAAATTAATTAATTTTTAATAAGTCTTATTAACAAAGAAAGATTTAGTAAAAATTGCAAGAGATACCAGAGTTTCATATCAAAATTTTGTTATCAAACTTTTTTAACTATTCTCAGATGAAAATTTTAAATACCATTCTTTTTCAAACTATACATTTATAATTAATGAACAAGAAAACATTTTTTTGCTCACTCACGCATGCACGCACTGACACACACACATGTATGTATGTATATATAGTTCATTTTTCCTAATAAATTATAAATGAAATTATTACTAAGCTTTCAATGATAATTTTGTGTAACATACGAATTCAAAGTCATTATGGTATTTACGCAGCAGCTGCTGTTGCAGTTTTTCTGATTCATTTATCAATGAAAATTACTTGCTGGTGATTTCATAAATCTACTCTCCTAAATAATCTACCCTAGGAACTGAAATGAGTATTTAATTCATATAAATTGCTTCATTTCAAGAAAAATTAATATTGACTATTCAACATTGCACTTTTAACTTCTTCAGGCGCAATTTAGAGACCACGCTTTAGCATATATATATATATATATATATATATATATATATATATATATATAAGTTGAATACTTATTGAATAGACATATTTGTGTTTTCTATTTTTAGTTGAAATTAACCAAAAAATTATTTGTTAACAATTAAGGAGAATAATTTTTTTATTTCTTTTTCAGATAAAATTAATCACTAGAGATTTTGAGAATTAAATACGGAATTATTATAACAATATAAATCCTTACTATTATAAAATTTCCTCATTAGTTTTTGATTAAAATATTCGGTCTTAATAAATACATAAAAGAAGCCTGTGTATATAACAAACAGAGAAAAATCAGCCATATTAAGTATTAGAAATGAGATTTTGGATTCAAATAAAAATGTTAACTGTTCAAATAAAACGAAAGAAATCTTGAATTTTTTGTTCACTTATGTATATAATTTATAACATATATTTTAGTTAATGTATTTAAATAATGTTTTTAATGTAAACTATACATTTTAAACATATATAATTTATTATAGCCAATATTATTTTTTTAAATTTGGTAATTTATATTTAATTATTTTTTATTTGTAAAATTAAATAATACTGAGTTAATTTAAGAGACTAATTCGTAATATATTGTGAACAAAATTTATTTATCATAAAAATTTGTAATAAAATTTCTTAGTTATATTTTTCAGGCAAAATATCTATTAAGTTCATTGTAAGAATTTAGTAAACGTATTACTTATCAATGAAGATATAAATTAATTTTCACGGAATTTTTGATAAAACCTAGGAGAAACCTTAAATACCAAGTATGTACTTCATTTTTAGGACTAGTTACGAAATACATGTGTAACGGAAAAGCTATAAGTATTTGAACTAAAGATAAAAACTAATGAAAAAAAAAATATGCGATGTTAATTAATTGAGTTCCAATGCATTATTTTTTAATATCAATAATATCGAAAACCATAAATGAAACTAAAGGCATAAGCTTTCATTTAAAAAACATGAATGCTTTTACTCAAAAAAGTTGAAGCAGACTATAAAGTTAAAAAATGAAATAGAAATTTACTGTGATACTTGATTATGTTTGTTATTATTTGGACTAATTTCTCGCTATAGAAAACAAGCAGTCAATTTTGTTTCTTGACCGTAACTTGTGTAATGTCAGGCAGTATTTCTTGTTCTTAACAAGAGTTTTATTCAAGACTATTTCTTAATTGCTCAATGTATAATTGTACTGGGAAGAAAAACCTTAAATTTAGTTTATAATACTAAGCACGTCATCGAAAATCTTTTGAAAGAAATAGTTTTGTCAAATATAAGTAAATTCTGTTTCCTCAAAAATTATGAAACCGTATATTTACATAATAAAGTAAAATATTTTTCATTCGACAACACAGATTAAAAGCAAAGAAAAATGTATAAAGAGTTCATTGGATTTCATTGTTGTATTACCCTAAAAAATCGCTTAGCGCGAAATATATATAATTCATAACTCAAAAGAAATATTACTTATTAGTTATATACAGCTAGTCAGTTATATTTCTTCAAATATATCCTCACAAAGAATTTTGAAAATATTTTTTTAATAAATTTAACTTTAATAAATTTAAAATTTTAAAATAAATTAAAAAATTTATTTTACTTTAATAAACTAAAATAAATTCAACTCTCGTCTACGTAATTTTTAAACTCACGCTTTTAAGCCGTAAAACCATTTTAAAACATTAGCTTTCTATAAGGAATAGATTCTGTCACATTATTATAATCTTAAGGATAACAATATTTAAAAATTAATTTTATTTCTTAACTATTATATTTTTACAAGTTCATAGAAATTTCTAATAATTTCTAGTGATATACATCAGGTATACTCTTTTTATAAGCATAATGTAAAATAGTATTGAATTCAAGTTGGAATGCATATTCTACTAACTATAAACTTCTCTGCATTTGCGTGAATTTTCAAATGTATGATTGCTTTAATATTTTTTATACATGAAAAGATACTTTTGAAAGGTCTTTTATTTCAAAATTTAGATTCGAAGTAGCCACTTTATCGAAGAGGAAATTAAAATATTACTAAAATTTTAAAATGTACATTTTTACATGCACAGGTACTTGAATTTCAAATAGCTTTAAATATATTTCTTAAAATTGTAGAATGTTTGTGCAATATTTCCTTTTGCTTTGTTTTGATTTATTTTCATACTTATATTACAATTTCTTTTTACTGACATGCATTTATACACTGTTTTTTTATCAAGAAAATTCAGTGCTCATTAAATAAGTTTATGAACTTAAAGCACTTCTAGAAAAGTGAACTAATGAATAAATACTATCGCTTGATTAAATACATATTAAAGGATTTTTAATGCCATATAATTCTTACTGCCAATTTATCTGCCGACAATCTTTGATACATTGAATTATTTTTGTATTTTATTATGTATGTATATCCAATCATTCCTTAATCATAAATTTTATTTTACAACAAATTTAAGTGTTTTTCTATATAAGAATATACATTTTTCAACAATACATAGTTATTTCCCTTCTTAATAATCTATGTTTAATTTTTTTTAAGAACTCAATTAAGAATTTATTAAATAACTTGAATTTCGAACTCGAAGGAATAGGTATAAGAAGTGACCACCATATTTAAATTTATAAGTGACTAGAATTTCCCTTTAATTAAATTTCAAACTTATGAATGAAAAATTTTTAAAAACAACTTATGGGTTAATCAAACTCAATAAACAATTACCAATAATTGTTTCAAAAATGTTTAAAATGAAATTATTTTGTTTGGAACATAAATATAAATAGCTTCTTTTGCATTCAAATGGAAAAGTCTAACTGTATTATTTTAGCAATTTGCTATAGAATTGAATTCAGTTTTACACAGTTAAAGGAAACACCAAAGCGCCATAACTATTTGTCCACCCAATCCTCTCCTAAGAGGATTGGGTGGATTTCATGACCACGTGGTTGATATTTGTAGCCATGTAATTACTTTTGATTACTAAATCTCTATAAATAAACTTCAACTGTTTCAAGCAAAATTATTTTGGAGTAGAGTTTTTAATGAAAACAAATAATACAATTGGAAATATTTCGGATTCATGTGGCATAGAACAATGGTGCAATTATTGAGTACACCGCATCGTTCTAATCTTATTGCTTAATAAACTCGTTATATTGTTTCAATAATAGCTGATAAATATTAAAATTGGGCTAATTATCGAAGTTAATATTTTTCCTATCTTATGTTCTACTTTCAAATGAAACTTGTGTGTGTGTGCGTTTGTGTGTGAATATTGGTTGTAAATATCCTTTAGAATTAAAATTTTACAATTATTATTTTGATGAATTTGATTTAAGATAATGCAGATTTGACTAAAGACTAATGATGTAAAATTAACAAATCAAATAAAATGCAACGAATATATCTATAAGTTAAATTTTAAAATATATTTATATAGATAAACTATATTCATTTGATTTAAATATACTAATTTTATTTTTAATATAGAAAATTATTAAAAATAAAACTATATCCATAATTACTTATGTAATTACAGTATAAGTTGTGTTGAAAACGGAAATGCTAACATGTATGTAATGTGTACAAATATTTGCGCAATAACTGTTCTAATAATTAATGAAATGTATTTTTAAATAAAATACTCTGACTGCATAATGTACTGGTGGCTTTTCATCAAGGGAAAATTTCTGATAATTTTACACTATAAAACAAGACCTTTTTTTTAACAATAGTTTTTTTTAAATAAAAAGTAATAATTGTTCAATTATTATTTTTAAAATGATATTATTTATTTATTGATGTTTTTAGTGAAAATTTTAAAAATCAAATGTTGTGAAAAACCTCTTTATTTGATCAGCCAAAATGCTTCTCAAGTTTTATGTTATTGACTTGATAATACACCAAACATTCAAAAATGAAATAAACAAAACTTATAGCAATAAGTAAATGTATTCTTTAATAAAACAAAATTTTTTTACATTTAATTCAATAATGTAATTTAATAATAGTGTGGCATTTCTAAATCCATATTCAATCTTATGCATGTAGAATAGGTTCCCTCATCAAGTTTTCATTAAAAAACTAATTTTACTATTTATTTGAAGTAAAAAAAGTTGTTTAAAAATTTATGTTTAATGATCAGAATTACATAGTAATTTTAAAAAGTACTTAGAGATTTTCCTATTTGAAAGTTTTCCACTGCCATTAGGATTGTTTTGCGATCCGGTTCTTCCTTTTCGAAGGAAAAAACTATTATTATTTTAATGATATATTATTATATCTAATTCTCACTATGAAATTAAATTAAATTATGAATTTATAATAGTTAATATTTTAGGCATACATACTAATATAATATTAAACAAGAAAAAGTAGTTTTATCTCAATTACAAGATCTGTTTTGAGATATCATTTTTCAGAAAAATTTTATAAATCTTATTTTCGAATAGTTAGAATAATGATGAGAATTAACTATATTTTTAGTAGTTTTCTAACTAAATATAACAATAACTTTGAAAATAAGTCACGTTTAAAGTGATATAGTTATGAATTTTACCACTGTTTTGCAAGTCAGAAAATGCTTATATGATATATTTGGGCATTTGTTCAAAAGTTTGTCATCATTGCATTTTTGAGATTTTACATGACTGGATAATAATTAGTATTTCAAATGCATGTAATGATACAAATACTAGTCCAATAAGTTTCGAATAACTGAGAAAATTTATTTTTAAATGAAACATTCCTTAACTTCATTATATAACAATTTTTGCAAGTTCGACTTAAAAAGTTTATAAATAAATTATATAAAAAAATTATCAAAATTTTATTTCTATAAAGCTTATTACCCTATAGAAATAAAATATTGATAATAATAATTTATTATTTTCGTTAAATTTATATAGATATGCATCTCACAAATATACAATAATATATCACTTGGAATATAATTAAATTTTTTATACAATAATAATTTTAATATTGTACTTTTCAAGTAATTTAGTTTAAAATTATTTTAAGATTTTATAACTTATAAAATAAATAAATTACCACAAAAAACTGTACATTATTGTTCAATGTGTGTAACTAACTCTTAACTCTTTGTATACATCCAAAGTTTTAGTTTCTTAACCATTTTTTTGAGTAAACATTAAATTTCTGCATATCACCGATGAAATTGATAGCGGTCAATTTTATTATCTCCATTTGGGAAGTAGTCAAAACGTTCTTTTCTAGCTAACAATTCTGTTCCTTCAAATTATATTGCTCGTTCTTTTTTTCTTTTCCTTTTTAACATTTCGTAAAAGATTTAAAAAAAACTCTCATGAACTAATACTTCTGTATTCTTGTATATGTATTTTTTACTTCAATGTACTTATAATGGTGAAGTTTTCGATTGAAAATGGTTGAGTTTTATGTTTACAATAACATCTTGTGATTTGTGCTTGTTGTTTGATTTAATACAATACCTAAGTAATAAACCAATAGTACATGCGTTTAGACTATGAAGACTACTATTTATTATTTTAGGGTACAGATCTATTTAAGTTTTGGAAAAGTATATTTCCATCAATAATAGGTTTAAGCTCCTTTAATTAAACTCTAGAATTCAATTCATACAAAATGCAATTAACCTATAGATATTTTCAATTACAATATTCTGAGTTGTTTACCTCTACCGTTCTACAGTATTATCATTCTACCGTTCTAAAGTTACTATTCTACAGGAATTTAAAATGGGCATAATGTAAATGTAACTAACATTGCTACGAGTGATAAAATTTGATCTTTTATTTTCTTAATTTATATATCTTAACAACATATAAATGTGTATCTGTCATTTTATTGTGAACACATTTTTTGAGATATAAATATGAGATCAGCAATATTCTCGTTTTAGAAAAGTATATTATTAATCTATCTCGTTTATAGACCATTTTCTACATGGTGTAAGAAAATAATTTCTTACAAGGAGATTAATTTCCAGTTAAAATTATTTATTTCATAGATATAAATATCGTTGTCCATCATCTTAATTTTGGTGAGTTTGAGATTTTTAAATGACACTGCTAGAAAATATGTATAATTAAACATAACTGTTGCTTACTACACCCGTTTGATATGCTGCTTATGTAGTAAATGATGTTTATAATAAAATTTATTTCAACTAATTTTAATTTTGCAATGAATTTTATTTATGTCAATATTAACATTAAATTTAAGCAAAATAAAATAAACTGAAATGATATTATATACTTTTTCCCCATTGAAATATTATTAAAAAATAATTGTGTTTATTTTTTATAGAGAGTGAGTCACTTCATCACAATTTTAAGCAAATTACACTGATGAAAGAGTAACATAATATAGAATATTTTATTTTTCTGGGAGGTTATAAATCACTTCCTCTATTTTAGTGAATATAAAGATATTAAAATCTATATTTAATAATCCTCAACATCATAGATTGCATAAACATTTATAAAAAAAGTTAAATCAAATAAAAATGTGTTAATTCATTTTTAGTGCTCAGATGGTTATATATATATATATATATATATATATATATATATATATATATATATATATATATACTCCAGCCTTGCAATATGATATAAGCATCCAATTTCTACATATACTCATGCAATTTTGTTCTAAAAGAAGAAAAGTTCTCTCTAAATTTTGAGTTGGTTTAAAAGTAAAGCACACACTAAAAAGTAAAAATGCTTCTTTTTCCATGAAATTAAGTTTCTTGCTAGAAAGCAGCGAATAGAATTTACAAAATTCTTACCTAGTTCTTGAAGGCATTCTTCAAGTAATTCAGAAGCTTCATCCATAAATAAAAATCTTAATGCTTTCGAAAAGATTTTAATAATTCTACTTTCCACAAGAATCGGGCATTAGTCTGCTTTCTACTTCCACCCAACAGGAAGTAACTCACATGGTACTAAAGAGGGGCCACGTAAAATTGCGCAAATGCAATGAAAAAAATTATGCGATTTCAACTAACTGATCAAATTTTGATTCAATATTATTTTATGTTAAAGTAAATAAAATGATAAAATATTATTTTATGTTAAAGCTAATTTTATTTAAATAATACTGTTGAATAAATTCTTAATACGAGATTTAAATAGAAAGCGTAAGAATATTTTATTAAAAAATATAATTGTAAGAAATTTGGCTTCATAAGATTAGATAGATAAAATAAAAATTATTTATAAGTAATGCTTCCTTAATTTGCTTTAGATTTTTATCTTATTTTTTTCATTTGTCAATTGAGTATGTTCTAACAACAAGCTTATTTATTTTTTAATATTTCCATGCAAAATATGATTTTTTATAGATATATGAAAACAAGAATATTTAGAATACCCTTTATAATAATCATTATAATGTAAAATTCTTATCTTATTTGTTTTGTAGATAGGCCATCTTCCTTTGATACTCTGAACTCATTTTTTACTTCTCCAAAGTGGAAAGAGACAACTGCTGTACTATTTCGTTTAGATGCCTGTCTATTACAGACTCTGAATGCACACAGAAAAGGCGAAGAAAAGGTCAAAACTTGCGCTGATTACTTCACTCCAACAGCGAATAAATAAATTATTTCCCATGTGAAGAGGTGAATTTCAAAATAAGTCTACTTAAAATTGAGGAGTATTTTTGGGACTAAAAACCATTTTCGAAGCAATGTTTACTGAAATTTTAAACAACATGGCTATAATTTACGTAGTTTACATAAACTCACTAAACAAAACTACTCAACTTTTAAAATAACATTAAAAAATACATTTCCTTACTTTTTTTAGAGGAAATTTGAAAATATAGAATATAATGGACTTAAATTTTATATAAGTTTAACTTCACTTTTATAGCGTGAAATCAAAATGACTGAAACAAATGCGCTGCTTTTTAATCATGGATTTCATAAACATAAAAGTAATTGTAATAAATATTTGAATTTGTTTTTTAATTTCTGAATAAAAGTTTATAAAATATTAGCAATTTAGAAGACATTTGAAATGGGTATTTAGTAAAGTGTTAATAAAATCTTATGTTTTAAATTTATAAAAAAATGAATTTAAGTTTAGAATAAAAATATTAATTTATAAAAAGCTATATACATTTTTATAATAACTCTAACATATTTTGCTGATTTGACGAAAAATTGAAACAAAACTAAAAAATTTTTTGAATAAAAATAATTTCTTATCCATAAATGTAAAAATTTTATTTTATAAAAGTAAAGATGAGCATCAATTTTACAAGAATATTTTTTTATCAATTAAGATAAAAGTATTGTTTTCCTCTTCCTCCTTATAAGAATAATTCTATTAAATTACCAACACAAAAAAATTATGCTTCAAATTTAAGTGTCGGAACTTAATTTGGGATATTTCATTGGAATGCGCCCTTAAGAAAAATGCTCTAGTTGATAAGTTTTTCTTGTTTTGCTTAAGTATACGGATGTATATACAGATATTATTAATTATTTTGTGAAACATAGGGCTCTTGAAAAAATAATTGCATGTTAATAAATATCATAAGTTTATACTTTAATGATCTTTATTTCTAAAACAACTATTATTATAACCTATAGCTTTAAATCAATTCATATTTAATGCGTATGTTTAATTTCGATTTTCTTTATTTTTCAATTTCTTGCAAAATTATACTTAAGTCCAAAACCATAATATTTTCATAACCAATATGAATGCGTAAAGCTTAATAGAAAATATATATTTTTATTTTTTCAATAAGAAATTCATTAGTAGGAAGTTTTTTTGAGTAAATGAAATAAACACTATTTTTTTATTCTTATTTCTCAGGTGAAATGTATTTCAAAATGTAAATCTTTAAAAATTCAGACAGATATTTTCAACATTATTTATTTGAATATTAATGTGTTTAAATAAAATATATTAATATAAGAATCGACATAAAAGTTTCTTGTATTTTAATCACATATTCGTCACAGATTAATTTAAATTCTTCTATAATAATGTAAGAAATACAATTACATCTATTAAAACGAATCATTCCAAAAATGATCGATTAAATGACCTTGAATAAATTGAAAAACAAAATGCGAACTCTCTAGTCAGTGTATCATTTAAAATACTTTTTAGCGGCATTTTTGATAAGTACCTAGACTTTTGCATTCATTCAAAAGAAAATTGCAGCCAGAAATGTAATTACGATTATCAAATAAATATGCACCTGTTTAATAAGTATAGAAAAAGCTCTTTAATTGTATTAAGATCAATGCAAAATATAAACAAATAACCACTCTGTTAAAGATTTAAACTGATTTGACCGCAAAAATTTAAGTGATAAAACAATCTAATTTTTAAATAACACTTCATTTAAATTGTATTATAAATTTGTAGTATCTTGACAACTGTTTGGAAAATAAAATTTCTTCCATACGTATGAGCAAATCTTTTTCATGAATTGAAAGTTACTTTATTTTCAGTACTATATTTGCACTAATACAATGAAACCTTGCGTACTGAGCAAAAATTCTTGATGTGTTGGCATTACTGATTAAAATTTTTAATTGAGTAAATGTGCGATCGGCCTTTAGATTTTCTGAGAAAAAAAATGCTCACTCTGCAGCTCTTTAAATTTTCTGTTAAGATTATAAATTTAGAGATCATATGGATGTTAACTTGCAAGAAAAATTCCTGTGAAATATTTACTGTAAGAAATAACGCATCATCTAATCTGAAAATAATTGCTACGAGATAAACTACAAGTGATCGCGAGTTACTTTTTTGTATTGCAGAGTTAAATTTATAGTCAAATCACTATTACGATTGATTAGTAAATTAGATGAAGTTTCAGAACAATTCCATAGATGATTATGCCATGGATCACTCAAAGTGAAAAAAAAGAAAAGATTGATCACACATGGAATACAAATACATACATGAAAAAATTAAAAAATTGGAGAGCAGTTCAAGAAAAGATAACTGCCATAGCCTTGAATCCAAATTTAGTTTAACTGTGACGATCATCAAGTCTGTGTTTGAAGACCTCTTATACATTAATTTCCTTTTATATGCCGCAATGCATTTCCTTATGATTTTCAATCTATAATTCAAAGAAACTTATATCTCGCAATAAGACAATTCATGCTGTGGTCGCTTCTTGGAAAATATGTCTTAAGAACTGTATCGTGAGAGGAATCTCATGATACAGGTCTTAAGACATATTTTCCAACAAGATGATGCTCAATCAGTCACAATATGAGACTCATAAAAAATTTCAAGCGTATTAACGCCATTTCATAATCATCATTGTCCTTAAAAGTTGCCCTTAACACGCATTTAAGCAAATACCTGGGACGCTAAGTTGGGCATATTCAACATATATGATTTATCTAAATATTCATTTACGCTGCCTGTGATAAAAAATGGCTCAGAATTCAATTAAATATTATATGTCTACCTCTTGCTCGGCATTATTTCATTTTTCAATTCTTTTATCAATGAATTCTTTCACTTGGACATTTCAATGACTAAAAAAAAACTGATGGTGTTTGTAAATTTGTAAATTTTTACTCAAATATTAAAACTTTTGATATGTCAATTTGAATATTTCTATTATATTATTTTTATTATTATAAGAGTGTAAATTTATATATATATATATATATATATATATATATATATATATATATATATGTGTGTGTGTGTGTGTGTGTGGTTCAAACTTTATATATTCAAATTTTTGAATTCTAAGTGATCGGAAACTTAGAACTCTAAATTCAAAAGAATTCAATTTACATTCCACTAAATCGGTTTAGCCGTCCTCTTGATTTCCATGTTAAAGATTTTACATTCAATTTATGTAGAAATGGAAGAAGTAGTTGTTAGGGCATCTACATATTACAACTAAATGATTTACTGGGTCCACAGATTCTGGACAAAACATTTTATATTCTTGATGTGTACTAAAGCTCCTTGAAAAATATTTTGTTTTTATATTAAGGGTGCTTTCTCCCCTAAAAAATAGAATAAAACAAAGTTTATTATATTCTAGATTTGTTTTCATTTTCGTGCTTTATTTTATTGCATTAAAATATTACGGAATACAAAAAAATATTAAAAGTTTTGCATGATAAACATTAAAATATATTTTTCAGTATATAATAAATATTTATGGAATAATTTTGTATTTAAATAGTTTCATTTCGAAGACTGTAAAATTAAAAAAGTATTTCATTAGCGAACAGAAAAGTATACTCATTTTATCTCATTTGTGAATAATATGATAATTGAATAGTGATTGCCAAATGTTTCCCAAACTTGCTTATGACAATTTCGATCGATAATTAAAGACAAATTATGTCAAAAGTTTATTTACAAAATATTTTATGAAAATCAAAGTGATGAAATATTACTCTTTCATAAAATTTCATCATTTAGCCCTTATCATAGCATTAATGCATTTATTAGGTAAAAACAAATAAAATATAAATCTTTTATATTTAGCCAAAATTTTTATAGATTTTTATTTATAGTTACACATTTTACAGCAAATTTAAATTAAGACAATAAAAGTAAATCTTGTTCAATATTTCCGAAAAAATGTCGTGAGACAGATACAATTGAAGAAAATAATATCAGTGTTGAAAGATTGCAATAAATTTCATAATAGTATTAAATAAATTTTTTAAATGCTGCTACTTTTGCAATTTTTATTTACCTTAATTTATGCTGTTGACGAAATTGGATAAGATTAAGAAACCTTTATAATGCGATTAACTATTTTTTTGGAAAAATGTAAAACTATTAGACAAAACAACGAATCTTGTGCAGAATAGTTGGTATTCTAGGATTTAGTTTCTGTTCATAAAATGCATATAAAGTTGCCAGCCAGCTATTCATATACTTGATTATTTCTACTTCATACCTACATTTTGCGTAATCTATTTTTTTAGTCGATCCCTAAAAGGATCAAATATCATCTATGAGAGGGAAAGGTGTCGAAGCATCTTGAATTTCATTCATCTTGCCTCTGAATGGTTCAAGACGGAAACAAATGTCGCACAAGCATCCGCCTACTCAGTCTTGGTGAAAAAACACAGATATCAATATAAAAAAATACAATTTTACTCCGAAAAATATGTCTTTCTCTCTCTCTCTCTCTCAGTTACATGTTGCTATCTTTAAAGAAAGTAACTAATATGGTTGCTTTAAAATTCAGTTTTTGTGTATATGTCTAATGGTATAAATGATAAAAGAGAAAAATACTGTAATATTTTGCAAATAAATATTGTAACCTTAAAATATTGTTTACTCTATCAATTAATAATATACGGTTCATATACCTTTCTAATTATAAATTTCTTTCGACACGGTACTTCTGTGAATACTTATCAATTGTCTGTACATTATCATAAAAAATTCCTAAATGAATATATATTGTTAAGTGATTTTTCATATTTAACTGGATAAAAAAAAAGTTTTGTGAAATATTTTCCTAAAAATGATTATTTAATATAAAGGAATTTTAAATAACATATTTTCGAAATGAGAAGAAATCAAAGACCTAAATGAATGGTCAAATATCTTTGGCAGCATTTACAGAGATGTGAAAAATATTTAATGAAAAGATGCAAATATGTTATTATTTCATCAAAGAATTTATTATTTAACTTCTTTAAGTGAGATGAGAATCTAAGTGTAAATAAAATTAATAACAATATATATATATATATATATATATATATATATATAGATATATATATATATAGATAGATAGATATATATTATATATATATATATATATATATATATATATATATAATTTACAAAATATTATTATTAATTTTATTAGATTTTTTTTTATCAAATTTACAATATTTTCTGGTGATGTTGCTACATGATAATAAAATATTCCAGTGTAGTGCTTAAGTGTAGAACTATAAATAACAGTCTTTCCATTGTCAGAAAATATAATAGTTAATTTAAAAATATAAACAATTAATTAAATTTTTTTACAAGTAAAAATTCTGATTTAGAATTTGTTGAAATAAAAAACGAATATATAGTTCTAAATAATAAGTTTCACTGATATTTCTAAATAATAAGTTTCACTATTAGCAAATTCCATTCTTTAACATTTTTGAAAACTCTTTCATATCATTAGTTATTATATACATTATTTCGCCATACTTTTTAATTAATCAGTCCAGTACATTGTCTAATTAATAAGCAAAAAGTAAATATTTTGTAATATCAGAGAACACAAAATTATAATGATTATATATATATAAAATCACTAATTTCACTTCATTTTTTTATTTAGGAATATAATATGTGCAATCAAGTTAAAAATAATCTTCACCCTTACTGCACAATAAAACTTTAATAAAAATAATGTAGCTTATGAGATGATGTTTGAAAAGAAAGTAATTTAAATTTTAAATAAAACGAGAAGTCTCTTAAATAGTTTTTGCACTAGGTATTACAGAAAGTGTAAACTATAACTAGAGTGGAACTATTTAAAAGATAAATTAATTGCCAAGATTATATACTATTAATTTAAAAAAATGAGTTTTTGTTTCATGTCGATTTAACGGCGTTTTTACAATATTACATCATGACGAACATATTATAAGATGCATTTATAGACAACCGATTCCATGAACTCTCCCTTCTTGGTTTTTGGTGTTGTCTGAAGAAGAGGAAAACAAACACAAAATCATATAGAGTTAACCAGCTGGCATAACCTCGACCTCTAAACTTCTGCTGAATTCTCACCTCTCATGTTTTGGCCTAGTTATTTACTTTTTGAAGGCTTCGAGCAAAACGCAAGTGACCTTCTACCTCATTATTTTTGTTATAAAGCAGGCTCGTTAGCCAGTTATGAGTCTCCTTCCTGTGTACCCAAAGTACCTTAGAAGTTCGGAAGAGGAAATAAATCCATAAAGGATGCTTCAAATGGTTATTAAACAGTATGTGGGAAGGGATACTTAAGTTGATCCCATTTAAAAATGAAAAATCATTTAAGACATCGGATACTGTTTTATTTGGTTCATAAAATATCCTAAATGAACATTTTAAGTTAAGACAAATTGCTTTTTGCATTGAAAAATCATATTAAGGCAATTTTTAACAGTATGTTGATATTACGTATGCATGCAATGTGTTTTTGAATATCATATTTAATGCAGTTGTAAGAGTAATAACTCTGAACTCACACTAAATTATTAGATCCCAATAAGAAGTTTAATTGATGGTTTTTTTCTATAAAAATGATTTGTTGATAAACTTGTATTCGAAATCATATTCATATTAGTATTTAAAAATTAGTTTTAAGAGCATTCATAGAGTTGAATGGCTATTACAAGCTAAATGTTAAAATACTACATGTATAAAAGCAGGTATAATACTACATGTATAAATAATGCTTAATAATTTTATAACAATATTTATAGATTTTCAAAATATATAATTTCAAAATATAACAAACCAGTTAAATACTAATGAATTTCTCACATACGCGTGACACATATTTTATTATTAAATGTATATACAGGAATGGATTCTTTTTCACTGAATTTCCCAAAAAAATTGAAATAACGCCTTAATTTCAATTTATGAATTATTTGAAATAAAATAGTAAACTAAATATGAGTTAAAAATATATTTAAATGAATATGTCGCTGCTTTTTTTATCGATATCACTAAACTTGATCTTAACTAAAATTATGAAACAAATCATTTTGATTTGTAAATTCTTCATAAATTTTCTTATTGAAATTCTTTATTGCTATCTTATTAATAGCAGCAGCTAAGTTATTATACATTAAAAATTAAATTTTTTAAATTTATGATGAATTTCCTCGAATAAAATCTTAGATCATTTATAAGTGCTCTGAAAACATTCAACAATATAATGGGTATAATAATAATTATATTTCGAATAATTTATAAATCGAAATTAAAATGTTATTTAATTGCTTTTTTGATAAGTTTTTGACATTCAGTGATAGATAATTTAAAGCCCGTTTTACAAAATGGATATGAATATTTTAGAGCTAATTATGGAAAATGGATATTATGATTCATATTATAATATTTATTTTGTATATTCATATTTTTCTATATCTATTTATTCATAAAAAATATTCTGAATATTTTAAATCCAATTATACAAAGTGTATATTGATTCAAGAAAATTATTGAAAATCCAGTTGCCGTAAAAAATTATGTTATAAAACAAATTATTTTGTTTGAATAAAGTATAAAAAGTTAATTATTAAAGAGGAAGAGATTGTGAAAGTCTAAAAAATATGATATATAATCTAGATGTGACATAGTAATTGATGTACACCTAGTATATTAATATATATGGTAATCGTAGATCCCACTGAATATTCGTCTAATTTATTGCTGGGAAAAGACCGGGGCACACATCTAAGTTAGAAACTATTCATTCTTGTAGAGGATATTTTTTTTCTATATTGAAACGTTATTTAATAAATAACATGTACATTGCCAATATAATTTTATGTAATTATATAGTGAATTTTAAAAGAGAAATAAACGAATTAAGAATATTTTATTATGTGACTGCTATTAATTTTCAGTATGAAGAATATAATATAATTTTTTAAAAAATTTTCTGAATTAAGTTGCATAAAATTTGCAATATATTCAAATTGTGTAACAGTTCTTATAAAGGTGCTTGAGATAGCCCAAATATTAAATTTAAATTATATTTAATATGAATACAATTCTTCAGAAGCTTCTAACTTACTAGTTAATTTAGATACTTTATAAAAATTTTGAAGAATGTGTTTTGTTTTAAATTATATTTATAAGCAAATTAATTTATTAACAAATTAATGTAAAAATCTATGTTATTCACGTTATTGGTTTAGCTTACAAACTACGGAAGAGAAAAATGATTCAGAAAAAGCAATTTTTAATTTGTCTGTTAAATTTTAGAAAACTTTTAAAACTTCCTTTTAGAAATTCCAAGAAATGTTCGAAAAAGAAACATTAAACCAGCTAAGGTAATTTTTCAATGTTTGTACCATTTGAAAGATATTCACATTGGCTGTGCATGACCGATGAAAAGTTCAAATATTAATTTCAAAATATTTATTGTTTTTAAAACTCTACAATTGCACGAAGCGATTCGTTTTACTACTTGAAATTTTAATATTCGAAGATTTATGAAGTTAAAATTTTTAATGAATTAGTGATTTTATATTAGTAGTTAGAAGTATATCATAAATATCGAGATTTATAAACAAATAAATATTCAATAATAAGTTTATCTCATCTCTAGGTTCAGTGAAAATTTCCAATTTTATGACTATTTTTTCGCAACCATAAAAAATTAACATTTTTAAAGTAAAAATTTCATTTTGACTTTGAAGGTAAGTGAAACTTGAATTCAGTGAATATTTTCTGGTGACTTAGGAGATTCTTACAAAATCTGTACTGCCTATAATTTAATCTTTGTAAACAACGATCAATTCTACTGACACCGAATGTCACACACAGCTATATTACTCATCCTACTTTTACATAGTTAATGTTAGATATTTTGATTGACAATTAATAAAACTCTTAACTTGTTTTAATTGTCTGATATAAGGAAAATGATATGTGCCATTTTTTCCACTGTCACTAAGTGATTGGCCGAAATAGATTTTACCAATTGAATAATTGGTTGAGATTTTACAAATTGAATAATTCTGTTGAGGAAGTTTCTACCGACTTGTTAGTGCAATTGAGAGAATGAGCTATTGGAAGTAATTTTGATCCTGCATCTTATTATTTCCGTCGCACAAAAAATCGATCTTGACTTAAACTTTGTTGAGAGGAAATGTGCATTAATTTCAAAGTTTATGTTCAAAATAAAATTTTAAGGCTCATACAAAAAATAATGAAATTTGAAATGATAAACATTATTTTAAAAATGAAAATAATTAACTTAAAATACCTGATCGATACATTAGATTATAACGTCTGCATCCTGGACTTTGAAGGCTGGCAATTGCTGAGTCGGAATCACTGTGATAGCCGGAAATATCACTGCTGCTAGTGTCTTCATCGCCATCATCACCAAGCTCCTTCATTAGTTCCAAAACTCGAGAGCATCCTTTCGAAAACTTCATCAAGACTGGAGCAACAACTGCATTAGGATTCACATCTTTGACCTCTTTTTTCAATTGAGTAAATTGAAAGATGATATCCTTATCAATTTCTACTCTTTTCCTCAGAATTTTCAATAAGAGTACTAAAGAATCATCGGTTAATGTTGGTTCGATAACATTTAGCAAGGATTTGTTCTTGATAAGCCGTTCTTGAATTTCATCTTGCCGAAGACTCAATTGTCGCTGATGGCTAGCCTTTGTAGGAGCTGGACCATAGGAAAGAGATCTGGTGTGCTTAGGCGTCAATGAATCTAGTTTTTGTACTGCTATTTTATATTGCTGTATAGCACGTTCCAGTTCTACCTTTAGTGCTTCGTGTAAGTTCATGAGTATTTTCTCTGAAGTACCTACTAATCCATGCTGGCCGATACCCTCTACAGCTTTTTCTAAAGCTCTTTTTCTACCTATCATTTGTTTTCGCAGTCTTGGTTCTGATAAAACAATCATCTGAAAAACACATCAAATCATTTTAGAAAATTTGTATGAATATAAGCTAATATTTATGTTACGTAACTTTCTCTTCTTATATTTAAATTACATTGCTGGCCACCCAAACTGCAACACTAAGAAAGACGAGATATCACAATAAAGTTTATTTTGTAGATAACATGTTGACCAAGTATCAAATGATTAAATTTATAGAGTTCTGTCAAGTGTGAATCCTGCCAAAATCCGTAGCCAGAGTAGAGGCTATTGTTGAAAATCACCGCTGACACACGTCTATATCCAACGATCACATATCCGCCTTACGGTTGTTTGGTTTCGTCCAACACGACTACCAATTTCCCTAAAAAGTAATCGACAATCCCAGTAAGCCACTATCCTTCCTCTCTCAAACTCGTATACTTGATCAAAAATGATCGCTGTTTTCTACGAGGAATAACTGATTGTTTTTTGAAAAAACCACAAGAAAAACACAATTGGTGAACTTGAAATCGTCAAAATCTCCGAGCCTTAAATAGTGCTTAAAAGTGGTGCTGCAGGCGTTCGTGATGTGTGTCTGCGGTGAAATTCTAATCATTTCCATATCTCGCCTCCGCTAGCGCATGTTGTAAATTTCATGTTATTTGTATGCTTCCTTCAGTGTGTTGCATTTACGGTGTCCAGCAGTGTATTTTATTTTATTTGCATTTATTTTATTTGTCTTAAAATGAGAATTTTGACTAATTATATACATAATACGAAAGATAAATTTTATGGTTGTAGTACTTTATGACATATACAATTTCAAGAATTAACTCAAGAACATTGAAAATAGCGCACCAAGGAGGAACAAATGTACAAACTCGAATCTTTGCAGAGAAGTTTGATTAGATACCATATGCATATGATCCTAGTTTAGGGAAAATGATCACGACTCTTAATTTTGCCGTAGCAATGCAATGGGATAGTTAGTTCTATATATTCGGTGAATAATGAAAAATTTTCAAACGTGACGATCACAGTTCAAACTCTAACAGGACTTAATTAAGTGACGAATACAGGTAAACATGTGAGAAGACATAACTCACTGTTAAGTGAGTTTGAAAGTGGCTTCATTATTGGTCTGAAAACTGCAGGTTGTTCATGTCATGTTGTTTCCAGGTAAATCATTCAGAGAAAGCCGTCAGAATAAGTTGGGAACAGTGGATACGAAATTCTACGCACATGCGACCATGCCGCGTCTGGACCATCTGGAAGATAACGAGGCGAGAAGATAGAAGGATCAGGCTGCAAGAGGTCGTGGAACATCCAGGATACAATCACAAGTAGGAGTATCAGTTGATCCCCAAACCATTTCCAGACGCATTGCAGAGACCACAATTCAAACGCGTTTTTCGTGTGCTGCCTTTAACACCAAAACACCACAGACTCCATTTACTGTGGTACCAAGCCAGAGTAACGTAGAATGCCATAAATAGTTAAAACATACCACACAACCGGAAAGATCCAAAATATCCAGCGGGCGTGTGTTGGGTAGTGAATAAATGTCTATTGAACTTTCATGAAAAGTTGTTCAGTGGGCGTTTGCTGGTCGACGAGTACGGATGTCCAGTAGACGTCTATTAGATGTTACTCGGGATGGATCTTAATTTATCATGTATGTAAATTAAAAATAGACTGTCTACTGAATGTTCGTTGGGGATGTAATCTGGATATTTAGCTTAAGTTATCGTAACTTGCAAAATTTAGCAAGGTAAAATATTATAAATATATTATTTGTATAAATCGTTTAAAATTGGATTTATAAATAACATGCAGCATTGTTTTTCTTCAGGCGTAAATTTATCTTTAATACATCTGAAGTGAAGTAAATTATTCTACGAACTTCAAATTATTTACCATATGTATATTTATTTCACCAGATTTTCTTTAAATTCTCCTTCCTTGGATTTTATGTAAGTTACCAACTATTATAATTTTAAATGCATAGATGTCTATTGAACTTTCATGAAAAGTTATTCAGTGGGTGTTTGATGATCGACGAGTATAGATACTCAACATTTTCACTTTTTAAAGGTGAATTAATTCATCATTTAAATTAGTTTTTTGTGTTAAACCATGAATTAAAACTTATAGTTAATTTCAATAGTTGCAAATTTTATGGAAAAAATTCAGCAAACTTTTTCTAGAAAAGTACAAATATTATTTTTAGCAATATTTAAAATCATTAACAAAATTTCCATTAAATAATGTTTGAAATTAAATACATTTCCTGAATATATTAAAATATAAAAATTCACTTTATTATTTTCTTGAATTCTACAGTTTAAAGCTGAAATTTGTAATAACTTCCGGATTATTGTATAAATAAAATTTAAGTATTTTATCACATGCTTACGTTAGAATTTTGTTATAATTTCTCTCATGGCAATAATATAAATTAATTTTTTATTCCATGCTAATATTTATATGTTAGAATTTTGGAGCAAGTTCGTGACAATAGTATAAATTAGAATCAATTTTTTTATTCCATGCTAATAATTTAGGATTTTACACTTATTATACATTTAGAATAAGATTAAGAAAATAATAAATGTTAGAAGATTATTGATTTTCTTTTAATATTTAATGAAAGCATTTTATGTGAGAAATTATTGTAATCATTAATATTTTTTTAAGATGAACTGAAATTTAAATAAGATTAATCTGAAAAATTTCTTGTTATGGGAAATAAATGAGTTATCTGCCGTCTTCCTTGTCTAATAGGTAGCATACTTGATGTGGATATGGAAGTCTTGGATTCAAATCCCGGTTCGGGCAGGGATGTACTTTCTCTCTCTCTCTCTCTCCTCTCTTTGTCCTTTCCTTTATTAAATGGGTTGTGAATGGTTGCCCTCCCAAAAATATCATACCATAGGTACACGTTTATAGGGTAAGCAACCATTCACAACCCCTATATGTCTGAACTATGGTATGTGTGTACTGAAGAAATTGGATTCCTTACAAAAATACGGTTCAGTTGGAAAAGTGGAGCAGCACACCCTTTATTGCCAGCCTAGTTGGCACAAGACAAGGTTTGTTACAAGACGATAACTAATGGGTTAACTATTTTTATATGAATTCTTAGTAAAATTTATCATTGTGAAATTAAATTAATTTTAATATTTTTAGAATAAAGTTAAAAAATTAAAAATGAATATTTTGTAACAATTTTAAATATTTAGCCAATTTAGTTGAATACGAAACTTAAGAGTCGTTATCAAAATATTTGACAGCACAAGAAACGAACATTCATATAAAATACTCGTAAATGGTTGGAAGCTCTCTGCCATATCAGAATCATGATGTAACTACTAATATAATATGACGTCATATCCATAACACATCCACCAGTTATTGGTGTACGTCAGACATCCAATTCACGTACTTGTGTTGTGTGGGACGGTGTTTAATGATGAATGCTAGTTCGTTCTGGGAACGGATGACTTCCACGTAAGAGTGTGGAAACACCTTGGTGAACAGTACAATCTCAACCATGTTATCTCATCTTCTCGCAAGTAGGTTCAATCGTCAAGAGTTAATTGTCGATGATAGCTTGTATTTTCTAGTTATTGTACGTAAAACCTTAAAGTTTCAGGGCTGTTTTTGTTGATGACATCCTTCGACCCAATAAGGGACCTTTTCTAAAGAAAATTCCAGGAAAAGTTTTCCAGAAAGATAATGCTCGTCCTCGTACATCCTTATTTGATCAAGGCATCCTTTATCACAAAGACTTTTCCATGGTCAACACACTCCCCATATTTGTTTCCTATAGAGCATGTGTGGGACCAGCTGAAACGCCAAATGCCTTCGTGTTACAGTGCACATGATGGCGGTGGTTGTTCAAGATTTGTCTCCTCATCTACTTCAGGACAACATCAGACGTCATATTAACTCAATGTCATATCGTGTTTCGTCATACAAGGCCTGAACTGCTCTTCAATTATCGTTACCAGGTGGACAGACAGCTGAAAACAAGTCACGGAGGCGAGTAGAATTACCCACATCACACCACCACAAACCGATTTATAGGGTGGACCACATTCATTCATCATCTCAAAAGAAAAGACAACCAGAAAGAGAGAGAGGGTTGAAAGGAACATCCATGACCGAACTGGGATTCGAGCCCGGGACCAACAGCTTAGGAGTCAGGGAAGCTAACCCCTTAGTAACTAAGTATTTATTCCTGCAACAGCATTCATTATATGAAATACCGTTTTCTTATTTCCTGTCAAGAAATTTTTGAATAGCCTTAGTGAAAATCGGACAATTCCATCAAAGAAAAAAAAAAATTATATATTTAACGAAATATTTTAAGACGAAAGTTGGCTGAAGCTATAGTCACATTACCATAGTTAAATTTTATTGCAACGTATATATTTTACTTTGTTTGATTATAGAGTATTGTTACTATTATAACTTTTTATATAAATGGCTGCTTGAAAATAAGAAATTATTTTACTAAAATTAACACAACGAGAGTATTTAAAACTTGTTTTATTGTTTAAAGTATTCATAAATACTTCTTTTCTGTCAAATAATTTTCCAACGTCACTTCAAAATGTAACAATTTTTAAATTGTTTTTCGATTTTTGAAATATTTGAAATCTCAAGTATCCAATACGTACGAATTACTTAATAAATATCATATCTTTATCGGATAAAAAGAAAATATATTGGACTTTTTTTTTTTACAAATGACATTTTTAATTTGTAAATTTATACACTGCATAAAATTTTTATTCATTACGTTTCTAAGCGATCCGATTCTTTGTATCCTTATTAGTTCAGGTGTTGAGATCTTTTAGTTAGCTTTTTTATGAAGCTATATGTTTTTATGAGTTTTCTTTTCTAATTTCTAAACTATTAAAATATTAAACCATGCATTTTATTTACCACTGTAAAAGACATTATAAAATCAGCTTATTTTGAATTAGTAATCATTTAAGTCTTAAACAGTAGCAAATTTTTATAAAAAGATGTTTACTATAGATTGAGAAAGAACCACGTATTTTTGTCATTGAGATTTATCTGAGTCCTTTTCTATTATTTCTAATATGTGACAGCTTTTTTGTTTTTTTTTTAGGTATAATCATGTGATCTGAATCTAAATTGCTTCGTAGTTTATTGCCATTGATGCTCTACTCAGCGCATTAGATTCTTAACGACTTCTTAACGGTCTTTAATTTTACGAGAATTTCCTGGAGGGAATACCTGCCAACGAATATCCACCTTGCTTGACAAATGGGCTTAGCACACACATAAAGAATATATTCTTGTATTATAGCTTAGATCTTCATATTTTTGTTTTTCTTTAAAACCCCTGAATCAAATGGTTACATTTGACAGGTTAGATAACGAACTACAATTAGTTTTCTTATTTTAATCGTCATTTAAGGAAAAATATTTCGCCTTGACTTAGAAATCTATGAAATAGACTATATTTGAGCTGATATCGTGTCATTTATAAACCACAATACTTACAATCTTTTATCAAAAAGAAGATATTGAATACATTTATTATAAGTAACAGCTCAATTTTAAGTATAATTCTTAAACTCTTGAAATCAATCAAAAATGCAAGTTAGAGCGAGAAAATTGAAATGCAAATTAAGGTGCAGTTCTCGAATAGATTTGTTAAACATGCATGTTAAACACACATCAATAGTGAACAATAAAATAAAATGGAATTCATAAAACTTCTCTAGTTGTATATATATTTCGATAAATTAAAATGTATAAATAGGTTTTTGATAACATAATGCTAAATTCTCTTATTAATCATTATTTTATTTATGCTAACAAAATGCATGATAATTATTTTTGTACTTTTTTATTATACAAGAAAGTACTTAATGTAAGCAGGTAAAATGTTTTTATATTTGATTATATCATATAATTTTTAAAAGAAAAATCTGTTATTATATATTATTTTTAATGACTCTTTAAAATTATAAATTCCAATTATTTCATTTATGGCTTGTTCCATTAACTGATTAATTTGATATGTAAAGGAAATACTACTGAGAATTCACACAGTGTAAAATCTTCATAGTATATTCCAATATTATAAAATATGTAGAAATTATAACTTTAATTATATTAGATGATAACATGAAAATATGAATTATTCGCAAATATTTTCAAGTATACTATTTTGTGTTGATAGTCTTGTGTATGAAGCAAAATACATTAAAATAATTGCTGCACTAATTACATTTTTTTTTGTGAATTATCTTGAGCAGTAAAATCATTTCGTTCCATAATCCATCATGAAGCTTCAAATAAAATTTACTAAATACATTTTTGAATGTTGAGCTATTACTCATGAAGTATAAAATTAAAGTATATAAAGTAAAATAAAATCTATTAATTCTAAGCGCTGCTGAGAACATATTCACCTTTTGAATAGAGGCAGCAAAAATAAAGTTTTCCTAGTAATTATTATTATATGCTTATTGAAATTATTGGTTTCTAGTGAATAGCTATCTTATACTATTTGAGAGAACTACTTAACATAAATTTGAATACTGAGCCCCTTTTTTATCATTATTTTAAAATATTAAACTGTGATTAGGAATATTTTTTTGTAAAAACATAATTATCGCTTCGTTTTGATCACTTCGCTTTCAATAAAAATTACTTGTGTGAAGATAATTTTCACATATAAACTGTAGAAAACCCAGCCCTTTTAAGAATTTCATTTTTAAAATAAACTAAAACATTTACACAAGTATTTTATGTAAGCATAAACAATTCTATAATGAGTAACTTCGATGAATAGTTTCCTTGCTGGATTAATTTACGATAATTTACAGGATTACACAAACGTGTTTCATATTGTTATCGCTTTTAAACTTAATATCAATAAAAATTAAATATTCCATTGTAATACTTATGAGAGATTTTTCTTAAACACTGAAAGTGAAAGCTAACTTTAAAAAAAATTCAGAAATATAATTGCTTAAAACGTGTTTGAATTATTGGTTCAATAAGTTGAATAATACTAATAAATTTATTTTAGGTAAAAACGTATTTGATGGCATACATTAAAGAAGGCTTTTAAAATATTAATTTTTTCTATATTTTTGTAAAATTAAATGGGATATAAACACTAGTTCTTAAAAAAAACATTACTTTTTACATTTTTTACACTATAGTGACATTGAATAGTTGGACATTGATATACTGAAAACATTTTTTGATTTTCATAGATTTTTTTTTTACTATAGATAGGAAAATTTAAAGATATGAAAATTCTATGCAAAGGAAATAATTTGTTATCCCGTGTGAAATCTCTAAATACTCAGTCATAATAGATTTCATGCAACAAAATCGCATGAAAATTCTTTTCAAATGATATTTCTCTATATAAAAATAATCATTCTTTTTTGAAAAATTTATGTATAACCTTACTTGAACTGTGTTATCAGCCATCAATAACAATTTTGATATCATTATTTTGCTTATCGTCTTCGGAACCTTTAATGCGGAAGTTTGTATCACTAACCGTGATAAAACTTTAAAAGGGGAGTCTGCAAAACATTTCACTTGGTTCAATTTCCTGGGGTGTTTCTTTTTTGTTCCATCGGAAAATTCAACGGGATTCTGGCTTGGATAGGTGGAATCGTGTAGAATTTTTATAGAGAGATGCTTTATGACGGTGGAATATTTTCTATTAGGAAATCTTCCAAAATGGCTTACTTGGAATTTAATGAAAAAAGAAATGTTTTATCACTTCCAAAAGTCATTAACAGAAACCGGAATTTGATGACTAGTTTTTTTATTGAGTTGTTCAGGGTATAGTTGGATATAAAGTAATTTATTGGAAATCCTCCCTACATAAAGTTTCCCCACAATTTTTCAATTATAAAACTATATCTGTTTGTTACTTTTTATTGGATACTATATATTAGGATCAAACATTTTGCTGTAATTCAATTTTCTGAAGCTCTACTGAAATAAATATTAGTTTGTTTTGTTGTAAAACTTACTAATTTTCTTGAACTTAACAAAAAGTAGTATTTTAGTATAATGTTTTTTTAATCAATTTTATAAAAACACAAAAAATTATACTATAGTTATTTATATGAATTTGGAAGTTTTAACTAAAATTATATTAATGAAAATTTTTGAAAAAATAAAATCTCATAATACTGTATAATAACTACTAATACTTAATTGCAAATAATTTTCTGAGTTTTTTATTAAATAATTTTAGAAATATGCAAATCTATAAGAAATAGTCTGCAGTTATGATGATTTGATTACAATTCCTCATTATGTAAAAACTTTACTATGTCTCATTACATAAAAGTAAAATCATTTTATAAACAAATATTTTTTAAGAATAGAGAAATTTATCTTTTAACAGAATACATTTTCAAGCACATTACTAATCATAAGAAAAGGAGATTTTTCCCATTTCAAAACTTAAATAAGGATTGAATAGAAATTTTATTTGTAAATTAAAAAAAATTTAATGCATAGAAATAGAGAATAAAAAATAAGACTTAAAATTTTTTGTTCATTGTCTAGATAAATTATATGGAGTACACACATTTTACATAATTTCATTGAAAAGGTAAGTTTTTAATTTTTACAACTTCAAACTTACTTCTATTTATTTATATAAGTAAACATTTATATAAGTAAACATTTATATAAGTAAACAATTTATATAAGTAAACAATTTTGTATAAGATATACATTTATATTTACATATATACATTGTATATAAGTAAAAAATTTATAGTAAAACTGATAATCAGCTAAACTGTGAGTTTAGTTTTAAAGGTATGAAAAAAAAAGATAACTTGTTATTTTAGAAGAATGTTATTTTAAAATTTAGAAGAATGGAGTGAAGAAGCTCATTTCATATCGCAAAAATTTGTTTTCATTGATTGTTCCCCTCCTCCCCCCCAAAAATGTAAATTTAGTTAAATTCAATTACTTAGAATATTCTTGGAAAAATAAATTGTAAATTTGGGTTAAGTTTTCAAACTTTTAATGCAAGGTAAAAAATGATTCAAAACAATCTCTATTTCATTTAATACCAATATAGAATTCATGTAAATCAATAATTTTTTTGAAACTTACAGAATATTAAAAAAATAAAGATCTTTAGAGTAAAATAAAATAATCTTGCAAATTTATTATTTTATGTAACACATTTACTTCCAACAATAACAGATATTAAATTCAAAGAAATTGAATTATTATTTATTAAATTGAAAATTCAAAATATTTTAAAAATGATATATTTTATAAAATTTTTCTAAAATAGATTTTGCTTAAAATTAAAATCACAAGTCAATAGAAACATCGAAGCTTATTGAATCTCTTCATTTAACTCCGATATCACAACATTATTATAACTTTTGTTCTTGAAATTTATTATCGTACTCATTGTACTTAATATTTTATTCTAATCTTTCATTTCAAACCCTTTTATGTGCTAATTTATCTTACTTAAAAAAATCCTCTAGAAAATTTCTTAAATAATGTATATTTAGTAATTATTTTTGTAATCTGGTCAGGAAACAACCAAATTGCATTTCCGTTGATAAATTTAACATTAAACATATTTTATTTCTCATGAAAAACTAAATTTAAAGAATATATCAATGTTCTTAAGCTATAATTTCAAATTTTTTAAAAGAAACATTTTGAATAAATTTTATTTATTAGCGCACTTAAAAATGTATATCGGCTTCATTAAATCAATTTTTTTTAATACAATGTTAAATTTTAGCAACAAAATTTGAAATTGCTTAGAAATAGAATTGCTTATATTTATGAATACCATAATGTTATTTCAAACATTACTTAGAATAATTAAATATTTTATTTGATAAAACTAAATTTAATAAATAACTTACATATTACGTTTCATCTGTTATAAATTAAATGTTGAGTTCAGAAAAGCATTTTGTTTCAAAACCAGATTTTATCTTTTAGGAGTAAAACAAATAAAAGCTAAGAGAAAATTATACATACTATGTGGAATTGTTAATATTTTATGAAAAAAATATTCAACGGTACATGATATTTTTATACAAAAATTTCAGAAATTTCCTTTTAATATTGAGTGGGAAGTGATTGAAATAATTGTGCTTAATTAGAATAAAGGAAACATATTTGACTTACTTTAATCAATTTTTTGCAAGATAATATGATTGGATTTGGAGTATCTGCTGAAAAATCTTGCAATTCTCTATGGGATAGCAACTTTACCATCTGCATTACTACTCTCTCTGGTCTTAAAAGTCGAAGAGGAAAATTCAATCCATCAGAGAGAAACACTTTAGCATACAAAACTTCTAATATTGGTAAACTTTGAGGCAAAGATTCCACAAACATGTCCATTGGCAATTCATCCACAACTGATTTAAATACTGTTGCATGCAGTCTGTTGATGAAGTTCGCAGCTTCTCGGTACTGTTGATTTTCGTACAGTAGTATAACACGCCTTACTGCCACAGTTGGACTGATATCTGATATAGTCATGCTGCTCACTTTGGAATACCCTTTTACCCACGGAGAATTTCTCCAAGTGAGTTTTTGTACATTTATTCTTGTTGAGCGTTCGGGTCGGATGCAACCTCCTCCAACAATTCCTGAGCCATAGCCAAAAGATTGACTTGATGAGCATGGTGGAAAGAAAGGAGGACCACTATCTACTAACGGTGGAGGAAGTTGGAACATGGTAATGTTTTCAAAAAAAATTTTTTTTACCTATTTAATTTATATATTACAACATGAGTTAACTTGCACTGTTTAAAAGACCTTTTGCAGTTTCTAAAAAAATAATAAAATAGCTAACCGTGAAAAAACTTCAACTTGATTAAATTTACACTGAGTTGCAACATTTTTCAATTCATAATTTTGGGACTGATCTGCA
Organism: Latrodectus geometricus; assembly: GCA_026290005.1. Lineage (NCBI taxonomy): Eukaryota > Metazoa > Arthropoda > Arachnida > Araneae > Theridiidae > Latrodectus > Latrodectus geometricus. The sequence continues at coordinate 932,926 of JAPDSC010135597.1, read as the reverse complement.
AAATTTGTCAGTTAACAAAGAAATTATTCCAGAAATTATCAAATAAATATACCAAGAACTTCATAATATTTGTTTCTCTATATCACACAGTTTATTATTCTATGTAAGGTTTCAAATGGCCTTTTGAAGAAAGTAATTGAGTAACCGATATTTTTTCCATAAAAAATGTAAAAATATATAGCTGCAGATAAAAATTTAGAATCGGCTGTTCACGAGTGAAGTAGACAGTTCTATACTAATACACCGGACAAAACAGAGCAACTATAAACACTGGAATCCAGGAGGATCATGTTTGAAAGCTTATTCTTTCTTTTCCTACTAGAGGCGCATCTCTAGAGCATGAAACACGTTTTCCACCACCTGTCTTGAGAAGGATGTGAAGCCAACCTAGAAAAAACAGCCAATAAGAGGACAGGTACACCTGACGATCATGAAATTCCCAAATCACTCCTGCCCCCTACTTTCATCCCCCAACTATAATTACGTCTTAATGTTTCAACCGGGAGTTTCTGGTTCCGAAAGAATGTGGCTGCGATTCTTATTGTCGGACAGTATGTCAGTGGTCTCAGAGCGGCAGTGTATTTTGAAAACAAGCTAGGGATGTTTAAAATGATGCTACATCGTAACTTAGAGAAAAGGGCTTTTTTGGATCATTCATCATCTCTCTCTTTGGATGATTGATACAGAATTCCTTAGTTTTCCAAACCGGTCGGTCCAGTCCCCTGAAGTGAGCATTCATGAGAAGAATTGTAGTCCTTATATTTCAAGAGCTTAGTTGTTTACCTTCCATAAATAGTATCCTGATCATTTCAAGTTGCTCTATATTTTAAGATTCTAACTACAGTATCACTACTCTTAAATGATGAATAATCTGTTGAATTTGGATTCATTTTTCAAAATTTAAGAACTTTTATGATTTAACTGAATTCTTGTATCAAGAGAGACAAATTGCATGTTCAACTCAGATTAAATTTATGCAAAAAATATATTTAATAAAAACCCTTTGTTAAGATATTTTTCATTACATTATTTTTGCTACGGAATAAAATATTTAAAATACAAAAAAAGTAAAAATTATCAATTTATTCCAGAATTTTCAAAAATTATAATTTTATTTTAGGATTTTTACACAATTGAAGTTTGTACGAAATTTATATCATTCCTTAAATAAAGGATGTTTTAAAAGATGAAATAAAAGATTGAAAGCTGTGATTTTTTTAATAAGTTTTCTCAGAATTTTACCGACTCCTTAAAAGAAGCTAAAAAATTATTTCATAATTAGCATTCATATCTCGTAGTACATTTATATTTAGAAACACAATTATTTAACGTTTTTTTTTAAAAAAACAAACATAATTTTTATAAGCATATGTTGAAAGTTAAAACTTTTGATCTTGATTATAAATGATAAATTACTAATTAAAAAAGTAAAATATATTATTTAAAATTTAAGAGTAATTTTTTCATAAAAAAGTATCTGTATCTATCACAAATATCCACTCTCAAACAGTTAAGAACGAATAATGAAGTGAAACTTACAGTTCTTGCAAAATGACTTTTTTTGCTACATTAATGAGATAAAATATGCTAATACTAAAATTACTTTTATGTACTTCTTATATTTTATGGAAATAAATAATCAAGGCAATTCACGAAGTAGTTTTCTTCAATTTATCCTAAATTGCCTCCTATTATCGTTTATAATCGTAGGCAATTCATGTATCTGTTTTCAAAAATGTCTACTTACTCTTGTATTCTAACAAACATAATCAAATTAATTTTTTTATGAAGAATTGTTCATTTATTTTAAATAATGAGAAGTTAAATTCGTTTCATCTGTGATTTTAATTATACTAGAAAAATTGATTAATTTATTTTAGGATTATTTGTTTATTTTAGGATATTTTTGCTTGAAACAGGCACTCGGTTGCAAGCTGTTTTCTCTTCAAAGATTTAAAATTGTAAGGTAATCTATTGTAGGTAAAAAATCATTAACAAGGTAATCTAATGTTTAAAAATTCAGAATTCATTAAATAAATTTTTCTTCTTCGCAAAATTATATTTTGCTAGAGTTTCAGTCATAGAAGATGCGAATGAATTTATTAGTGAGTTCAATGGATAATTGGTTATTCGTTGAACTCATGCATAAATGAATCGGATTGAAGAAATTACTTTAACAGTGAAGAGAGAATAATTAAAAAAATTTTTAAAATAAATTTATTTGAATGCGATAAAAAAAAATAATTATATAGATAAAAAAAAAGGAAATACATATGTATTCTTCCAAATTAACAAAATATTTGAGTTGCGGTACTTTCAAAAATATTTAATACATACCTGAGATACTTATGATTTTAATAATTTCAATTTTAAAAAATAGCATTTGTTAAATAAATTCACTGATACTCTTGCTCGTTCAAATAATAATTATCATTACAGTTAAAATATTCTTAATTTTATCATATTTACTGGAGGAAATTTTTTTGATTACGCAAATTCTATATTCTCTAACACTTAATCTAATTTACCGGAATCTTGTTTAAGCAAATTTCTAATCCTGTACTATTATCTTAAATTTTTTCCCGATACAGATTTGACATTAAAATAGGTTAATTTTAACACTTCTATCAATCCTATACATAAAATTAGCATGTTAATCGTATCTATGTATGCTTCTTAATTGTGACCAAATGTCTGGAGTTACTGGATGGTTGAATGAGAAACAACTTATAAATGTTAATCTTATCATTTGACAGATAAGAAAATCACGAAAAAGAAGTCGTCCGTGAAATGTGTCATCAAGTTGGTAAAATGGTAGATTTGTTATGGAATAATTCAATAAAATATATATTGAAGAAGCATTAAAATAAACATGTATTTTGTTGCATATGATTATATACGAGATAAGTATAAAATTTACGAGAAAAGGATACTTAGTTAAATACAGCTTTAAGAAACTGGTATGGTTAAATTTTAAAACTGATCGCAATGAAATAATATTTTAACTACCAATATTATTTTGACTAAAACATATTTGGAGTTATTGTACTCGCTATATATATGTCTATGTATGTAACTTTTTGTTAGTGCCGTATTAAATTAAAAGATACTAACAGCATAAGTTCTTTTATAGAAATTAGTTATAAATGTGTTTATTATACTGAAACAAGAGACATTTTCTTTGTATTATCTTCCTTTATTTATTCACCTCATTGATAGTTAAAACTATCTTCATTTTTTATATAAGAATTTCTGTTATGAATTCTATTTACTAAATATTATGTGTTTTTTCTTTTTTTTTTTTTTTTTTTTTACTTTTGAAACGAAAAATAGTTATGATAAAACTTTTCTCAAAATTAAATACTTTTTTGTTTTACATTAATCAGGATATTTTTTGCGACAAACAAGTTATTAAGAATTTTTCATTAAATTGCCTTCATTGATTCAATTTTGAGTATGTATGTTCCTTATTCATTATATATTTGCATACTAAGAGAAGAGAATCGTACTTATTGTACACCACTAATTTTTACTTTAGAGATTGTTGAAAGTGTTAATCTTATATATACGTTCAGATAGTTAACTTATAAACAACTAATATTTGAAGGAAAATTCTAACTTGTATTATTCTTTAGAATAATCGCCATGATATTGAAAAATATTAAAATAAATTGAAAATGTTACAAATAGTATATAAAAATAAAAGAATTCTAATAAATTTTTCAGGTGAATTAAAATGACTGTAAAAATTTTTACAACAAAAATAAAATTTAAAAAATTACAAAGAGCCGTTCTTATTAAAAATTTTCAAATAGTAAAAAATGATTTTCCTTTTTATAAATTTTAATAGAACTTTTACAAATTCAATAAAGTCTTTATTATTTAAAAAATGCAGTGTATAATTCGCTAAAAATGTACACAAACTGCTTGGAATAAATGATATCGACTGCTTAAAATTTCTCTCTCTCTCAGTAAACATGGAGCAATCAATTATTGAAATAAAACTGTTGTAATTATTTAGTTACATTGATAATTATTTAAAAACTAAAATTGGTTTCAATTGAATAATTATGCTCATTTGAAACGAATATAATATCCTTTCAAAATTACTTGATTTTAAATAAATGAAAAGCAAAAAAATAAAACCCGGAATAGCAGTTGCACAAATTTATCCATTGAAGTTTAAATATCTAGATTTTTCACAAATATTCTATTTTGTATTTTCCTGTTTTGCTGTGGTATATTCTTTTCTGTCTAGAAATCGAATTATTAATTTTTAAGTATAACAAGACTTCCATCTTTTTATCACCTGGAAACTACATTGTATAATATACGAATTCATTTATTAATACGCACAATGAATTTTATGAAATTAATTGAAATTATTTTAACATATAATGAAAAAGGATTATCTTCCTATAGAAATCCTTCCGTCTCTGTTAACTCCTCACAATTTTCGGTCGATAATATTTCTGTCAAATTAAAATTATTTTGCTTTTATCAATCTACGTGTTTTTTTTTTAAATAAACCATATTTTCAAATGAAATGGCAAAGAAAAGTAGTAAGTGGATAATTTGACCTCATCTTACAGGAATGTAGGAAAAAATTATTTTAATGAAAGTTTCATAAGGATTGATGTGGTCAGAATATAATTTTGAATAGGTAAAGTAATGAAAATTCGCATAGTGTATTATCAAGCCTATGTCGAATCAGACTTTTAAAAATAACCATAAGAAATAAACACATAAGAAAATAATGACTCCATTTTGCATTTTGAAATTTGTGTACATTGTTAAAACATTTTCTCATTTTTTTTTAAATATTATGTACAACATCATACTTTTCTTATCCATTTTTAAAAAAAACCATTTACAACTTATTTATAGATTATGTATTATATTTACGTGACTGCATTGTTTGTAAAATTAGGCATTGATAGAATATCCTCTTACTTTTGAAATAAATTTTTTATAAATAAATTAGCGGAAGGATGCATGTACAAAGTAATAAATTTTAATGCAAATGATTAATTTACAAATTCTATTAAGTTAACAAAATCATGCATTGTTATGCAATAGAGATCATAGGGTATAATGAATAGAGCAAGATGTTTAATATAGTTTAACTCCAAACTTTTTATGTAAAGAATGTCCCTGGAGTATAGTATGGAAGGAAATTCCTATTTTTGTCACCAAAACTAATTTTAAAAAAATACCATATGATTTAGAGACTCGGGTGGTAAAACTTTTATGGTAATTCTCCGTATCAGTCAGCACCAGAGGCTCTTGATAATTTTTAGCTATCGAGTGTGCAAGTTTTCTTATCTATTTTATCATAAAAAATATGCTTTTTTTAAGGAAAATGCTTTCTTGTGAGGTATTTGTGTAAGGCTTTTGTTTTGCCAACTAATAAATATCTTCTCCTGAGTTTTAATAATTTATTTATAATTTGCATAATATTCCAGCAAAGAAGATGTTAAAATTAAATGACATTTCTTATTTTTATTGTTTTGTGTTTAATATAGTTCTTAAGAGAAAATATTATTTTATTGGTAAAGTTTTTTCATAAACAACAAATATTGCTTTTATTTGAAAATTTTCGTCATAAAAAAGAATAAATCAAGAATATAAAGTACAGACGAAATGTAAAAATAAATAATTACGCCCAAAATTTTTTTATGAATTTTAATAATTGACAAATAAATCTACTTTTTTCATGGTCGATAAACGTAACAATCTATCTTCTTTAAATACAGAGATATGAAAAAAAAACATTATTACAGTTGATTGCTTAGCAGTATTAGTCAGAAAAGTAGATGCAATAAATATTTATTGACTGTCACTAATCAAAATCTTTAAAATTCAAGAATTAAAGAATTAAATAAAATAATAACTCTAACAGAGAGGTTGATTTCAACCCGATTGTTTCAACAGTTTAAAAAAAATGTGACATACATTTGAAATTACAAATTTTGCAGATCAATGGTTTTCATTTCTGAAAAAAACTCAAATGATAAATTATATTCTTAACTCAAAGTCTTGGAATTTTTATTTAAAATTTAAAAATAGATTGTTATTTTATTTCTGAACAAAAATAACAATCTCTTTTTAAATTTTAAACTAGAATATTTTTAAACTTGGAAATAATCTTATAAAGAAAAGTACCTAAAGGAATTTCAATATTTTTTCTTATTTGTATTCAAAATTTAAATGTAACATAAAAGCGTTTATTACTCTTAATGATAACGCGCAACTTATTAACTTAATCATTGAATTATCATTGTGCATTTCACAAAAAGGAAAATATGCTCTCAAAATTACAGCACTTTCTCATCAAGTTTTTGAGAGTGGAACAAATTTTGTTTGATGTTATATATACATACAGCCTTACTTTGTTTATAGAAAAGTCTTGAACGCAAATCTTAAAGGGAACATGAAAAGTACTTTTGTGTCGAATTATTTAAATATAACTTACCTTAAAAAAAATATATATATATATATAATATATTTTACATTAATTATCCCGATAATTCAAATTCATAATGATATTTTGGTCATTAAAATATGCTTCGATCATAAAATAAATTTTTTCGGATTCCTTTTAATGTATCCGAGAAATTGCATAAAAGATTTCAATGCATTTACTTCATGTTATTTATTTCTTAAGTATTATCTGTGTATTTAATCAGAGTCTATGTATTTAATAATATAACCACTATGTTTAAGTTAGAGGCATGAATTATACATGTTTTTTTTATAAAACTGTTATTAATATTTTAGATATAAAGTCTTTTCATTAATTCGATAAAAAGAGATAATGATATTATGAATTATATTTCAATACACGACTGTGAGAAAAATATGCTGACAAATTTATCAATAATAATTCTTTTTCAAATTATATTTGGGTTAATTTGGTTAGTAATTTTGATTTAAAGAATTAGGAGTAAATATTTGCCATAGCTAATTATTTAAATATTAATTCAATTTAGACAAATTTTATATATTTTTAATAATAACTCTATTGATTTTAAAGTTTCATTTAATCTAAACTGGGTTAAAAGGCAAAGGTTTTCATGAATAATTTTAAAATATTTAAAGCGTAAATCGTACTCTAATGAAAAGTACACGATTTAATTATAACATTTACAAACTCTTAGATACATTTATTTTTTAATTTCTATGAATAATTCCCGAAGCTCTCGTTGCAATTAATGATTTAATTTTGATCAAATTTAATTGATCAGATCAATACTTTAAAAGTGTGATCAAAATAGTCCTTAAAAGTGTGATCAAAAAGACGAGTGTTGATCATTTTTTTTCTTTGATTTAGTGACACGTGAATAAAACTAGTTTTCATAATAATGTGCTTTCAAAAAAAATTCAGTTCAAATAAAAAATTATCTTACCATTAAACTTTTATGATAATCGCCTTATTCTAAAAGCCATTTTAGGATTAAAACCTTCATTTAAAGTAGATTTTGGATTTATAAGTTGATGTTATCCTAATAAAGACAAACTTAAGGATATTTTATTTACCAGTGCTATATATTTTAGATTTACATGTCAAATTAAGTTAATTTCTTAAAAATTTATTTAAGTGATAAAAATTATCAATAATTTTTTTGCCAGTGCAAGAGTTATAGAGCGCATTTACCTTAAAAAATTCTTGAATGCCAATCCTGCAAGTTTTATTCATCAAGTAATAAACTGGAATATTTTCTTATTTATACTGTGGCAGTGATTAGAGTAGTTAGTATAAAAAAAGGTTTGCATGTCTTGAAAATGGAGTAATATTGAAAGTAATAATTACAGCTTATTTAAATTTACATCTTTGCATTCTGTTTTATATTGTAAAAAATTTAATTTCTAATAAATATGGTCTTCGGTTTTTTTTTCTTTTTTATCTCAAGATTTGAACTAATTTAAACATTACTAAATTTCACAAACAGAAAATTTGTTTCTTGGTATGAGTCAGAGAGTTTAAATGAATAGTTAAATACCTATTGTCACAGAAAAATGCCACAAATTTAGCTTTTTTATGATAGTTAATTCTATTGTCTAATAAAACATTAAAACATTCATCTCAAACAGACACAAAAAGATTATTACAATAAAAATATGAATAAAAGTAAAGAAACCATCAATACGCTCGCGCGTTATTTTTTTATAACTTTCTTAGATGGTTTAAACTAAATAAACAATATGTAGCTTAAAACTGTATTTAGTAGAAATTATATTTTAATTAAATAAGGTTCGTGAGAAATAAATTTAGTTTTATTTAATCAATTCTTCTTATTTTGTTTTGATTCGGTTTATATTTGTTGCTGTTTTCACTTTTGAACATGAAGGTTAATTATACACGCTTGCAGTTTTCTTAAAACAGATTCCGCTCTGCATTCACACATTAAAAGCATCCACGCGCCTGCTGAAATTGAAAGCCAATTGTGAGTTTTATTTTTTCTCTGAACGATAATGATAAATTACTAAGGCACATTTTAATAAAAAAGTTTTTGTAAATAAATAATAGTTAATAGTTTTAACTATAAAAATATTATGATTTTTTGTTTGGTACACAAAATTGGAATATTCGTTCAAAGTTTTGATTCATGAATGAATCTCTATGGATTTTCCTTATTTCTTAAAAGATGCAATTTTTTCTTTTGTCACGTACAGAAATCATTGGCATTTGTCACGTCAGTAAATTATGAAATTACTTTAGGGCAAACAACTTCATGGATGAATCAATATTTAAAGTTAATAGAGTGAGATTCAAGGAAAATGCACGTGTGTCAATACTCATCCAATCAAAATAGTAACGAAAAGGCTAGTGAACTTTAGAACCATTCAGGAAAATTATTTAAAATTTTATTCTGACGTGCATATGGAATTGTAATCGTTTCTTATACTTATTGCTGCTAATAATACAGACATCATACATACATACATTCATAATATATATATATATATATATATATATAATAAAATAGAAATTTCATTGAGCTATAACATGCATGTTAATTATTTGATACTAATAATGCTGAGAAACATTGAAAATGTTTAATAAAAATGGTTTAGAAATCTATCAGATCATGAAATATATATTTTGCCCATTACCGAGAACATGTATTAATTTCGAGAACACTTTTGATGAACGAAGGAACACAATATACATTGAATTATAGAATTGATATTTATAATATACCTTGAATTAATGTTACATTGATGTTTGTAGAATTCGCATAAGCAATAATTTAAATACTCAGGCATAAAATTTATAATTAATATTTAAATTTCTCGTTTTACACTGATTGACATTGATCGATAAATTAATTTTCATAGGTAATATACATATAATTGATTTTACTCGTTGCTCACAAATATACAATGTTTTGCAGAAATTTGTGAAAATACCATTTTATTCTTATGTTGAATATGTAGTACTATATCTGCTGAAATAAAGAAAGGAAAAAATTTGTTACATATAAATGGATCCTGTAATATCATAGATAAGAGTTTTTGGATAGCTCAAAATCATGAAAGACTTGTATGACCATTAAAATTGAAATTTCCCCTATAAAATAATATCCTATGCAATAAAGATTCAAAATTTTATATAGAATCAAATGAACAGTAAATCACAGGAGACAAATATTTTTAAATACTTTCTAAAATGTATAAAAATATTTTAGGGTATGAAGAAAAACTTTTGCTTAAAAAAGGCTGAATTAATCTTAAAACTAAATTAATTTTATGATAGAGAAATGTAAAGAGATTACCTATATATATTATTGTGTAATAAATTTATCGATTTTATAAGTAAAGATTATCAAAAAGTGTATAATGGGGTGACATCTCATAGAAAATTCTAATACATGGAAATTTTTGTGACTCACTTATTATAAACAACATAAGACATTATATTCTGTCAATTTACTTGAAAGTTTTCAATATTTTTGAAAATATTATCACTTAAGACCAATTCTAGATTATAGTTTCAGTGGATAAAAATATCACTTTTCTTTTAAATATATATAAAATTACGCCTCCAAAATTTAATTTAAAGAATTTTATTTTCAAATTATATCTTTCACATTCAATGTAATTAATCGAAATGTGTTTTTTAATAATTATATTCAGTAAAAGGAGCAGTTAATTGGATGTGTGTATATATTAACCCTTTTTGCATGTATTTATATGTTATTATAATTATATTAATTATTGGCATTCCAATCTATTAGAAAACATTTATATTCACACTTAATCAATATTATTTGAAATATTTCATAAAAAAGTTCCATAAAATTAACTGATAATTCTTTTAAATGGATATTTATTTTTTTGCAATAATCATTAGACGAAATATTTTCACTTAAAAATCAGGTGAAGAGAATAATTTTAGCTTTAAACGTAAAACACTCTTTAAACATTAATAAGTTAAAAAATGTTGTTTCCTAGCAAAGTAAAAAAAAAAAAACGCTTAAACAAGATTTTTCTAACTTATTGACTGTAATTTCAATGAAAATAACTATACTTTATAGCTTCAGAATCTGTAAGTTAGAAAATTGCATCGATAGCAAAAAAAATAAATAAAAATAAATAAAGAAATAAAAAAAAATAATCCCTCATATGATATAAAACATTTGGAATATAACATAAATATTATCATTCACTGGAAAAGTTAAATTTGCATGAGGAAATTCGTATTAAATTTCTATTAATCTATAAGAATAAACTTTTATATATCATATATTATATCATCTGCAATAAGGGTGGCGTCTTCTAAATAAGGAAATCCGAGAATTTTCAAAATCATATTAATACGTCTGAAACACCTTCCAATTCAAATATGTGGTGTTTTGGAGGAAGTGACGTCATTTGCCTTAAGGGGAAGTAACGACTGAGTGACCCGCAAAACATTGACCAGACATTTTCGGCGCTACAAGTTCGAAGGAGCGCTCCGCGGAATACTAATATGTATCGGAAAATTCCCCGCCCCTCCTCTATTTTCGGTCTTCGATTCTTTGTGCTTTTTTTTTTTCTTTTTTACAGTGTTGGAATTCAAGGTTGGTAGCTCCCAGCTGAGAAGCACTTCAGGAAGAAGCCACTTCTAAGGCTTCCAACGATGAAGTTACGGTCCGGTTCATATGAGTTCTAATTTTTTTTATTACTTTCTCTTTTATTGACCATCATTTTAAAGCTCGTCGCTCTCCACATGGTTACGGATTGATGAGTTTTTGTACACAAAATCATTTTTTGTACATGTGTCCTTGAGAAAATCATGAGTAAAACGCATTTGTAGCAAAATGGGAGTCACGTTTGGTTAAGAATTCATAAACTCAATCTAAATTTCATATATATACATAGAAATATAATTTTCACAACAAATTCCTAAATTTTTCAAAAATAATTTGTTTGTTGTTAATACGCTGCGATGAAACATTTTATTTATACCCTAATATTTATAATATAATGTTTTTTTACTGCCTAATGTCTATTTGATGTTTTCTTTAGTTCGAATAAAAATAAAACAGAACGTGATTCTCTTAAATATTCTTGGATTACTGTGTGAAATTAGTCCGGACCATACATTACTAATTCGAGCAAAAAAAAAAAACGTCTAGATATATTTGTAACTAAATATAACTAGGCGGACATTTTTTTT
>JAPDSC010135597.1:894605-920861 GCA_026290005.1 Latrodectus geometricus | reverse complement strand
ATATATATATATATATATATATATATATATGCATGTCATTTGTTAACATTTAATGGATATATTGAAGTTATATTTTGATTGATGTGAAGTAAAACTTGTGTAACAGCCTAAATGTTATTTAACTGTTGTTATTAACATAACTATTGTTGTAGAACAACTAAATTTATCATAATAAGAATTCTGATTATTCATTTAAGTAATTCGAAAGTATTAGTCATTAATTCTGCCTATTTGAAGAAGTTAGTTTGAAAGAGAAGTGTGAAGTCGAAGATTTTAGGAATGGTCCTAAATACCATGCCATGTTGAAGAAAGTCTAATTGTCATATCTGCCGAATGATTTTTTCAACATTTTTTGACATCATTATTTTTACTTTTTTCCAGAAGAAATTTGAGATCCATATACGCGTTACTAGTGAGGGAACAAGAGAACAAGAGAGCACACAACTCCTTTGACGCCGAAGAGAGCATACCGAGGATTCTATAAAAACTTGTATAATCATGGATAAAAGTATCGCCAAACTTTATCATTTAATTATTTAAATTATTATTCATGCAGATAATAACTTGCTTATGCAAGTTTGATTTGATTTTTCACTCTAGTTCATTCTTTGCCCACGAGAGGCATTTCAACCAGGGACCAAAAATTAAAGGTTCGTAACTCACAAAACCCTCATCTTCAGTGTGCTTACTGTGCTTTCCAAATCACTACAAATTTTCACTCTGGGGGTGTGAGGTAAACAAGTAGTTTTGAACTAAATAGTTGAATGCAAGAGCGTTAAGCATTCATTTGCTAGTTGAAGTAGGTTCTTCTGCATCTTTTTAATGTTGTTGAATGAAAGTAAGTTCTTACACTTAAAACTTAATTCATTTTTAAGGGAAAAAACAGTTTTGTCTCAGTTATCAGAAGATATAAAAAGAGACAAATGTGTAAGTATAATCGTATAAGAGAATGCTTTGTATTTGTTTAGTTCGCACCAAAAAATTAAACGATTCAGAAATGGTTACGAAAGTGTTTGGAGAAAGCTAAGTTTGAACACAAAATAGAGAATACATGTATAACAAGACCCAATGCAAAAATAAAGATTAAAAGCAATTGTATGGAAGATTTAACTCCTTAGAACGATAAGGAAAATATGAAAGTTGTTTCAGAACAAAAATTTATTTACATGTAAGTGTGAAAAATGTATTGTTCAAATGTAGTCATGATGACTACGTATGAAGTGTTGTTTCCTCGAACAGTTAATATTCCTATACGCCATTTTTTCAGGGATGCGATGAAGTTATACAACTTTACCTAATACAATGATATTCCTGTAAAAGTACAATCTAGAATCTACGTTAAAGGAACTGCTTTGTAACTTTAGAAAAGAGTAGTTCGAGGATATCTTCATTTATGTTTGATCATCCAAAAGAGTATGCTGGTCAGCTTCAAGCATATTCTCCATAAGAAAAAGTATGAGGTTTGGGATTATCACTCATTCAGTCACTCACTATCTATCTATGTCTCTATTACAAGCACGCACACCCACACACACACACACATGAGCACGTGTTTTAAAGATAGAATTCATCAGTGACTGCAGTGTAAGAGGTGATTCATTACACCATCGCATTTGTAAGATGTGACTTAGTATCTTTCAGGTGTCAAATTCTCATTGATATGCAAGTCCGTACGATCATCTATGATAATTTCATTCCTTATCATCATTCAGTGATTTTTCATCAAAAATATTTTTGTAATGCCGTATTATCTCTAGAAATAAAATACGTATAGAAGTAAAATACGTTATAAAATACGCCATTTGTAACATTGCAAACTGAATCTTGACCCGTCAGTGAATAGCACTTTACTTCAATTACTTTGCATATAAACGTGATGTTCAAAAGCCTAACTTTTACAATCCGAATGAGGTCTCGATATTAACAGAAAACACATCATGTGCATAAAGATTATTCTGGTAAAACTTATTCCTGTTACGTTTATAAAGCTCTCTTCAACATCTCCAAAATTGGTTCACTATTGGTGACCAAACTAGTTTTTCAATTCTTCTCAAGTTCATTTCGGAGTCCCATGAAGTTCATTTTAAGTGGATTCCTTTTCATGTCAACATCCAAGGCAGTGGGCAAGCGGATTTTCTGGCAAAATAAGGCTGCTACAAAGATATTTCTTCCTCTTTTGTTCTTACTTACTTAGAACACCAATATTTAGTTAATTCTGAAATTTTGAAGAGCTGGAAGATTCTTCCTTGCCATTACTGGTATGCGAGCAATGAGCCTTGCTTTTTCTTCACTCTTAACTGTGACAGAGTTCCTAAGACCACTATTTCTAGATAGACCAGAGGTCACACCAAGAGTCTTTCGTTTCTTGAGGGTAGAAAATCCTTTGAGACCTGCTTAAAATGTAAAACTGAGCATGCCTCTCCTCAACATATATTGTATTGTCTGGGACATTGCAATGAGGACATTTATTCTTCTCTCTTCTGGTCCTGGATTTCCTCAGAGTCAACGGTCTGATGGATTTTGTTTGACTTCGTGAGACATTTGGAGGACAAGCAACAACAACAACACGTTTATTTAAGTTTAGTTCAGCGTGAGACTCTTTGTTCTGATGCCCAGAGAAATTGCCTTTGCAGCTGAGTAACATTGATCATTTTGTGTACAGAAGCTTTGCACAGAAAACATCGGTTATTATTTGCTGTGGTAGCAAGTAGGCTGCTATGTAGAAGTCTAACATTACATGTATTTTGAAATAGATTGCATAGTCTTTAACTCAAAAAGTCTTCGCTACATCTTTGCATTTTCCTGGATTTAAGTTTTGCGATAATACACTAAACCATCGATATTAGTATATTCCTTTGTCATAGTATCTTTAAGACTTAAAGCATTCTTTTAAAATAAAGATTGACAACTGAATTTCATAACAAAAGCTGAAAATAAAGAAATTTCTTCAAAATTACGATATCTGCATATATCTCTCTTTTTTTTAAGGTAATGAATGCTGATTACATGCAATTTTTTATTTTCCACTATGCATCAGATATGAATTTTCATTTGACGTGAGCTATCAGTGTAAGCAATTGTATAAATTCTTCATAACTATGTGGTTCTCTAAATTTTGGATATGCTTCCCTTGTTATTTTCCTTCATTTATGATATTACTAAAAAGTCAGGAAGGATTTTCATGTCAATAAACTGTGTGTAAAAAACTCAAAAGCATTGATTATGATTTTAATTTTGATTGATATACACATAAATATATATTTTATTACATATATTATTTCAGTATAAATATATTTTATTACCTATATTATTTCAGTATAATACAGTATATAAATTAGTAGCTGATTAAAAATTTATTAAGCTAATATATAATATAAAAATAACCTTCAACCAACAGTTGGCTTCCTAAAATTTTAACTTTCTTTTATCATTTTGTAATAGTTTTATTCAAGCTTTTACTCTATTCTCTAATTAATTTATAAATATTTTGGACTAATAAAATGGTTTGTCTCGATTGTATCTTACTCAGTATCATGCAAATACATGATGGAAAATAACTCAATGATTAATATTTAATTTTTTCTACGATTTGTATTATAATCTTCAACAGAAATCATGAAATTAGTCTTGAAGTGAATATAAAGGCAATATTTTTTTGTCAATATAAAAAAGCACTATACGGGCAAATAATTCAAATAACAGTGAGTAGCATTTCTCTTTTGCAACTAAGGAGTTTGAAAAATAATTTTTTTTTATCTATTTTATCTTTTATTTCTATTGATTAAGGATTACAATTCAATTATCACACACACATACAAAGTCAGGTAAATCCTTAATACATTTATAACTTGATATTTAGAGTTAGAACCATTTTCTTAAATTAATGAATTATAAACTAATTTATAAACTATTTTATAAACTAATTTCAAATCTAAGAATTCATTGTTATAAATAAAATAGAATTTTTTATATTTCTGTGTATTTATATGGGTATTCAATCATATTTTTTGATTGAAGTCAACAGGCAATAATAAAAAAGGATTTTTATGTTTACAAAATCAAAATTAGGAAAACAAAACTTTTTTTTATTATTACGATTATTTCTTGAGAAACAGATACAATAGTTAAAAAATATCTTCAAAATTGTTCATATTAAAAAACTTGCAAGAGTGCAGAATGAAAGGTGATATTAATCTGGGAGACATACTAAGGTGTATCAAATTACTTACCTCTCCAGATGACGATCTAGCGGCATGAAATTTTAATCCAGCGCAGTCTCTCCTGTTTCATTGCCGTGTTTGCTATTGCATAATAATAATAATATAAAAAGCTGAAATACTTTCAAGATTTTGGTTGCCAGTAGAATACACATTATCTAAACGTTTTATTTCTCTCATTTATTGTTTGACAAAAGCTCTTTGCATCTTTGGTGCAGACAATTAAAACCCTACCTTCTAACCACATCTTGCAGGCCGTTGTTAAATTTTTCGTATAACTGAAGATTTACATTAGGCTTAGGAGAAACTGTTCTTCTATAATTTCAGTTGTTACTAATTATTTCTACTATTATATCTGTTACATGTAGTAGTTAACTAGTTTTATTAATTATCACGATATATACTATCGATAATGAATTAGTTTGTAATGCACATCCAAACTGTACTTACAAATTTTAAAAAGAGATAAATTATGTCGATAGAAATCAGAATCATATTGGAAAGCAGAGTCAGAAATGAATACGTGAGTGACAATTTATTTCCGGCTATCAACAGGAACCATGCACAACCAGCTTCCGCCAATGTCATAAATTTTGAACTCCTTCATGATATGCATATCATGAAGGAATTCAAAATTTATGGCACATATAGGAATTTATTTTAATACGTATATCACGCTTTTTGTTGGTAACATTTTTAATTCAGTTGTAAAGCAGCATGCTTATTTTATTTGTGACACTATATGCACAAAATTTGTTTTTACCAACGTTAACTTGATAAAGAAAAAAAAAAGAAAAAAACTGTGATGGTTTATCATGCATACAGATTTTAAGAAACTAATTTCTAAATGCATCTTAACATTTCTTTTTAATATTTATCATATAAAAAGAGGGAAATTAAATGGGAAAAATATATTGGCCAAAATATGAATTTTTCTGGCTTTTTTGTTAAAGAAAATTTAATTTGGAAATTATTTTTAGCCCCATAAAATTATAAATAAATTATCAAAATAATACAACTTTTAAAAAATGTAATAAATCCGCAAGAAATTTCTTAATTAATCACTTAATCTGGTTTATTGATACAGATATTTTGGAAAAACAATGTTTAAAAATTAAATTATAAATGTTAGTATGATAAATTTCTATATATATTAATTATATTGTCTTTAAATGATTAGAAAAATAGTTATTTATTTTATTAGTGCAGTAAAATGATAATAAATATAGGAAAAATAAACGTTTTTGAATTCACTACTTTCTATGAAAATATGAGTATTAGCTTCTATTTATATATATTGATTTGATTCTTTCTTTTCACTTCAATAAAATAATAATTCATTTCCTATGGTTATCCTTAAAAGACTAAAAGAATTTTGCTAATTATTTATAGTTAGCATTAATTTTAATATGCATTAATTTTAATGCATATTAAAATATTAAAAATTAAAATACATATGCATTAATTTTAAAATCTAACATATCTTTTTTTTTAAAAAAAAATATAAAATCCAATATTTTTTATAATTATTTTAAAAATACCAAACATTTTCATCAAAGTTTCTTAGATAAAAAGTAAGAATTTGTTTCCATTTTTCAGTTATAATCACATTTGAATATCACAAAACTCTCGACTACAGCACAATCTTGATAGTACTTGACAACAATTTCACATTTCGTTTTCCAATTTCATTGGGCTAAATTAAGATTCTTAATACGTCGCTTGCGTGTAGGTGCTTCCTTTGGAACATTTCTTTTAAGTTATTGTCTAATCTAAACCATCTATTTCATCTCGAAAAAAGAATTTCACTAGAATTAATTCTTTGAAATTGACATTCTCTATACAACTGAACTTGTTTTTTCTGGAAGTTTTTATGACTATCTGCACATAGAAAGTGCGTGTCCAGATTATAATCTAAATTCTTTTGTTCCTTTTACAAGATGACAGAAAGATTTGCTCCTGTTGCAATTTTTTAATGAAAACTTTTGGTCATAGGTCAACTTGTATGCTTTCTACAATAGTTTGACATTAAACTCACAACATTTAAGCACATAACAAAGAGAATTTATGTCTGCCAATCTTTAAAAGAAATTAGAAGCAGATACGATGAATTACCAGTTCATTTTCTTTCTGTCAAGTGGAAACTACATTCTTTGTTAGAAAAAAATATGTACTATTATAACACTGAAATCACAGCAAAATATGCTTAAAAATAATTTAATTTTTAAAAATAATTAAATTAAGTGAATTATTATTTGTACTGCATAATTTTAATACTCAAGTGTGTTCGATTATTAATGTCTCAGTAACAGATAATTCATTTTAATTCCGAAAATTATAATATTACGTCACCTACACAGAATATATACAATTAAATAATGAATTCAACTCCAAATAACGTATTCTTGCATGTTGAATTGAATTTAACGTTTCAACAAATACCATTTAATGGATTTGGCAGCTTTAATAACTTTACATTTGAAGGAATTTGTTTCGCGCAAGGATTTAATCATAAAGAAATTTAGCAAAGGCAAATTAGAAATCCTACTTCCACTTCAAAAAATATATTCCCAGTAAAATTGTTTAAATGATTCTCACTTCAGTTTAGTAAATTGTCAAAATTTTTCTCTTACTCATAAGATTGATTGGTTTTGTGATAGTTGAATGAATTATATATGCAAGAACTATGAGTTACACTGTTATTTTCTGTTGAATGAAGAACTGTTTGATTTGATTTTTTTCACGCAATTGTAAAATGAACAATTTTTGCAATTATAAAATAAACTATAAAATGAACAATTTTTGCATTAAAATTTATGTAATTTCAGATAATTAAATCTGTTTTATCAGTATGTAAATAGGTAGCTTTAAAACTCACATCTATTTAAAACATTTCGTTTATCTAAAAAACTTTCACAAAAGTTATGTCATAAGCAAAATTATTTTCAAGCATACACTTTCATGAATATGTCAGAAATAAGCAGAAATACGTAGTTCGTATGTCATTTTTTATTAGTTGGAAATCTGATTTGTGTGGTAGCCGAAAATCTGATAGTTTCGTTTAGTCACTCCGAATTTTCATTTTAAGAGAGGAAACAGCTCTTCTTATTTTCTTCAGTAGAGAGATTTAAAAGTTTAATAATACGTAGTTGATAGATACAAAATTGTGAATTTTTGGAAAGTTCTAAAAAACAATTTAATAAAGGAAATGAGATTATTTGTATTTATTTTTTCTGAAAATATTTCTTGGGTGCTTCATTACTTTCCAAGCTAACTTTGTTAGTTTTTACAAAAGTAGGATTATGAATACTGTAAGTAGTTGAAATTTGTTGGTAACAGTTTGTTATAGCCGGAATTTTTTCTTCAATATCAAACACTATTCATGCTCTCTGAAAATTAAGTCAAATATAGATTTAATAATTTAATTTTTTTCTGTAAATTTACATTTTCACCAACAGTTATACATAATAATGAAATATGTACATATACATATCATGTATACACAATATTTAATATTAACATATTCAGATAATTTTTAGTTAGATTTTCCAAAACCCTTATAACTTTACCGAACCTTGTAAATGTTTTGTAAAACAAATCTTGTAAATATTTTGCAGTTTTTTCAATGTGTGTGCACTTAAAAATATCGTGTTAAATTCCTTCCAAATTGAGTGAATTTCTCTTTTGTTCAATCTAATTTGAAATAAATCTCTTTTTCTCAGTTAAATATTGATTTTTTTTTTTGAAATTGTAAGCGCGATTTAGTCAAATTTAATACTTACTGAGAATTGAAAAACATCCGTTTTTTTAAGAGTGAAAGAATGTTTTTAATACAAATATATTTGTAGAATTATAATTGGAAGTAGCTTTATGTTAAAAATACAAAACATGCCTGACGAATATCAAATACAAATTAATAAAAAACAGTTACGGTAATTATAATTCATATAAATTATTATACTTATATCGACACCTATCCATAGAATTATTATAAGAAACGACTCTATTAAAGAAAATCATGAGAAAATAAAAAAATAAATAAAAGTTTCAATAATCACATCAATTTTTATAGATACACCTAAAAAATTAGAATGAAGTAACAAATAGAAAACTATTCGCATGATAATGAAAACAAATATGCTATAAAGCATAGAAGAAAATTTGTAAATTATGAAATATTTTTATAGATTTAGTTATGATGTGTATACAGAACTTTAGTTGAACTTCTGTAAACAAATATAAAAGTAATTTTTTCTTTTATTTTATTGCTGATCAACATCTAAATGCTTTAGATATTCTACAACATATTGTTGTGAAAATAGTATGAAGAGATATAAATACAACAAAAAAATGAACGTATTCACTATCAGTGAAGAAAATTTAGGAAGTTTCTTTTCTGAACTTTCTTTAAGTCTAAACTTTCAAAATAACTATTATTCCTATATAAAGAAATAGGAAAACGCTAGTAAGCAGAAGTTTTCATACAAGTATTAATCAATAAACTTATCATTATCATAGCAGTTAAAAATTACAGATTACGAGATAACTTTTTCGTCATTCAAAAGAAGACAATTTTTTTATTTAATTAGTAAATATTATTTAATCAGTATTTTATATTTAATTAGTATTTTAGAAAGTAGATATTTTTAAATATATAACATAAGGAATTTCAATATTTTTCAAACTGAATAGTATTGTCAGTTAATGGAAAAATATTAAAATGGTAGATAAGAAATGGAAACAAAGAACGCAACCATATTCACGTCACTTGAATTTTCAATCATTTAACTATATTACCATACATTTCTTACTTATATTTATAACTAATCATTTCATGATTTTATTCTCAGTGTGTAATATTTCCTTCTCTATCCTGAATTTACTTTTAGGAATGCGGTGGGATTCACAGCCACCTAGTTACACTAATCAGGCTTAATTTTGAAGACTTCATTCACTCTCGACTTAGTTCTAATACGGATAGCTACAGCTAAAATAAAATGATACTACAAACAACGAAGATAGCAGAATCTTATGTCATATAATGTAACTGTTTCAGATGATACACCAATAAAGATGAATTGATATTAGTATTTCTAACAAAAAATATATCGGATTATTATTCGATAAATCATCGAAAGTAACGAATCTCGGAAAATATACTTGATTTTCTTAGCAATGTAAATTCTATAAAATACTAGTCACAAAATTTCTGCTGAATAATACAATTTTACTGTGCTTAAGTAAAACATCAGTTGATTTTTTTTTGTTTCTTTTCATAGATCTTCAACTGCTATTACAGCTTTCGTAATTGATGTAGGTTCATAATTGTTTTGTGTTATTTACCATTCTCCATCCATCCAAATACCAGAGGAGACAGGTGATGGCAAAATAATTAATCTCCAAAAAATGAGAGAAGGGCAGACATTCCAACCACAAGATATATGCATTCAGAGAGAGGTTAGACTTATAAACGGGGACAAGTTAGTGTCATAGATGAGTCACTTAGAGCCCTTCGGCAATGAAATACTCCTTCAGAAGCATCAAAGTTCTTTCTTGGATCGTTTACATGCCTCTTTATACAGGGGAAGGAAGATAATGTATTGTGCCTGAAGGAAGAATTCCACTAGTAGGATTTCGAAAGATACAGCAGACTTCTTTGTTTCAACAAAAAATGGTACCGAAACATGGATTTTCTAAAAACAATAATTACATTTCATATATTTATCATCTTTAAATCGGAATTTATTTATTTAATTTAAAAATGAAAATTTTAAATTGCTAGAAGTTTCTTTGAAAGAAAGAAGTAGTTCTCAGAAAGAAATTAAATAAGATTGATGAGATTTAAAGTAAGGGGTTACCGTAGATGACGAAATTAAAAAAGATGAGATATTGTAAGAAGATAATTGTTGAAGCTAAGTTTTTTACCAAAGATTACTTCTAATTTTATGTTTAATGCGAAAACTAGTTTTAAGACGTTTTAAGCAGAAGTATTTAACGCATTGTAAACGTTGCCATAAAAGGAAACAAAAATAATATATCCGAAAATCATAATTTACATAAAAATAATCGATTCTTAGAAAATTATTTTAAATTTACTTTTAAGATATGTTTTCAAGATAATACTGTTTGCGAAATATGAGTTTTAAGATTATTATAAATGAAATTGCAAATCTTTTCGTTTTATCAGGAATTCTTGTGACCAAGGAATATTGAAAATAGGATTTTTGAGTTCCTATCGAAAACAATACATATAAAAATATTGTATCGCTATTACAAAAGAAACATTTTAAACAAACACATTTAATTTTTATCCTTAAATCTTAAAGTTGTATTTACGAATCTCTGAATGGCACAAATTTTGAAAGAGATTTCGATATTCAAAATGTCGAATTATGTTTCTTTTTTGTAATTATAATATTATGAATCCTAAACAAAAAGTCTTTTAATATTTTAATTCAAGATTATAACAATAAAAAATATGTATGCAACAAAATTATTATTTATGGAATCTATATTAAATTGAAACCTCATTAAAATTAAATTTAAGGAACCTATTAAAAAGTGATCTAACTCACAATGTTAGTGTAATACAATCCTATAATATTATAGCTAGAAGATTCAATATGTCATATTTTTCTTATATAAAATTATTAAAATTTGTGTGTAATTAATGTTATCATTTTTATGTCAATAATATTTAATTCGTTTGCCTACATTGATTTAGAATTTGCATAGTTAAATGATTCTAACATAAGAATGAAATATCTTTTTCTTAATGGTTTCTGCTTCCTAAAATTAAATTTTTAATTTATGTAAGCAGCTTTAAAAATTACTTACCCTTGACCTTGCATTTTGTTTAGTTTTTCGTAGATTTATGTTTCATAGTAATTTTGGAGAATGAATTCTTTTTTTTTATTTTTCTTGACTTAATGCAGCATATACAAATCATATTTTAACTAAGTATGAATATTTTAGCTTAAAATGTCAAGTAAATATTTTTGCTTATATGTCTATTTATTAAAAATCCACTGAGAGAGAGGTAATGTGAAAGATTTTGTATGTATTTTGTATAATATTTGAATTCAGACAGGATCCAAGTACTATTTCTAGAAAATTCTTGAATTGCATTACCTTCAATAAAATAAATTCATTTTAAGTTTATGATGCATTTTTATGGAATTATCATTAAATAGATAATCTAAGGAGTTTTAATTAATTTCTTTAAAAGAAAAGATCTATATTGCTGTGCTTAAACACTTTGAAAATATGTAATTAAATACTTTGAAAACATGAAATTAGTTTTTTGCAAACAATAGCAATCACATTACCTTTAACATATTCTTGGAGTCAAGCAGTCTTCACAGTTCCGTTTATAGTTTTATTTATTTACAATATCTATAGATTTGCGTGCATTTTATCAGTTCATTTTTTTGGGGCAAAAATGTTTCACTAAAGTTTTTTTTAAACACCAGATGTATATATTTTATAGTATGTCTTTTAATTATAATGATTACAGGATATAATAAAATATTATAATAGATACCTAGTACATTAATGATTAATTTAGCTAACATAGAAACATATTCAGTTCTTTTCTATTTAACGATCTTGTTTTGTTTTTTATTAAACATTTTACACAACAAAACTTCGGCTGGCAGCGCATGAGCTAAGAGGTTCCTAGGTCCGAAGGACCCTTATCCTCTTCTGTAAGCTGTTGGAAATGGTGAACTATAGCTGAATGCGAACTGACATATTATTGGTTAAGAAATTTTAAGGGGTGGGCTTAAGAAATTATTTCATAAAGAGAGTTAAAGAACTAAAATTAATAAAATTTAAGTAAAAATCTGATAATATTAAATAAAAACAATTAGACAATAAACAAAATAATATTAAATTAGCTTTATACTATTAATTATTAAAATAATAACTATTGAAGTTCATTAAGGTGCTTGAAAATAAGAAGTCATTTTAAAAAAATTTATCTACTGGCGAAGATATAATTCTGAGCTCATGGAGAAGCTCTCACATTGGAATGCCTTTGAATATGGCTTTAATTTCGATAACTAAGTCCATAATATCTTGGAGTTTACTTCCCAAGGGAAGATCTTCCAAGCAAGGAATTTTGGAATTTAGACCTGGGTGGGGGGATGAGGAGCAGTAGCTTGTGCATAAGTGACACCTGATCGAATTCCTTTTGAAAAATTGATATTGTTAGTAATTTTCTTAGCTTCCCTTTTTGGCTTTGGGAATGTCTGGCATCCTTTATAGTTTGAAGGGTGATTGCCCTCACAATTACAGCATTTCGGTTGTTCTACTTTATCTGAGGGGCACTCTTTCGTGTTATGAGGGCCTGCGCACTTAACGCAACGGGGCCTCACGTGACACATTTTAGCTATGTGGTTGAATCTCTGGCAGTTGAAACACTGCATCACCGGATTTTACACACCACTTAAAGAATAAGCATAGCTCAAAAATAGGATAATGTTCACCATCTGTTTATTTTAAACTTTTAAATGCACACCGAGACAGAGACTGGAATTTCATTAAACTGTTTTGTTGACTGATCTTCAGTATTTTTAGAAAGGTTTGCAAGTCACTACTGCAGTAGATCGAAAATACTGTTGTTTCCAACCACTCAAAATTTTTAAAAACTTTACGAAATAGGATAAAAATAAGTATTATTACTTTTATTGATACTATTTACGATTTTATTTTCATTTTATATGTTTATAAAATTATTTTTCAAATTTTTCTCCTTATGAAAAATATATATCAAGCAATCTATATTCAGAACTGAATGAAATAGTACAGATTATTTAGAATTTCAGTTTCAATGAAATAGTACAGATTATTCAGAATTTCAGTTTTTACTTGAATTATAACTCGAAACGTCGAACAGCTATTTATATATATATATTATTATTATTTTTATATTTAAAATATTATGATTATTGACATATTGTTGGGTATATTCTAATATTTTGTTGATAATTTTAGAGTTATTTAATGCTTAAAAATTTTGTAGAGTATAGATATATGCATCAGTTGTAATGCATATATCTCTAATGGATGTATTGCATTATCATTCAAATTTCTTATAGTAGAAACTGAAAATTACATTTTAATAAAAAAATATGTATATGAGACTTTGTACACAATATTACACACCCTCACCCATATTTATAAATACTGATGCATATTTTCAATATTACACACAAAGACACTAGTTGAAACTGTGAGTGGGCTAAGGAACCATTGTGGTCTTGTTCAAAACAAAATAATAGACAGCGGTGAAGGACATTAGCTTGGGTTCAGTGTCGTAGCGGTGTTTCATCGAGTTTTTAATGTCACGTCTCAGGGAGATGACCCTGCATTTCAATCTTAGGATAACTTCCTCATAAAATAATGAGTTAACAATATATCCTGGTGGTAAAAACTCAAAATATACAACTTCTTTTGTACGTCAAAATAGACAAAGAGGATTGTTTGAATGCGACTTACTCGTGTTTGCATTTTAAGTACGGAGAGACGATTAGGTGTGTCATTTTAAGTTTTTTTTTTTTTTTTTTTTTTTTTTTTAATTTTTTTTTTTATTTTTATTTTGAATCCGTTACAATACAGTCAAAGAAGATTATCGCTTTCACTCAATTCCAACAAATTTTCCGGGCAAAAAACTTGAAGCTGTTTTTGTTCATTCTATAAAATTTATGAGATAAACTTTTCATAGATCTTCTGCTTTTGAAAACCCGCGGTCACTATCCCATGTATACAGCTAATTTTAAAATGTTCAGAGTGTTAACAATTTGTGGGATGCTTAAACGATGATCTGATTTCCAAACATCAGCCACACACTTCATGTTATCGTCAGCTCTGACCGTTATCATGCATCCAGAATAAGGCTCACTGGCGGTGCATTCCTTGACAGACTTGTGCCATTTTCTCGCTTGAGATCCTGAAAGGCAATCATTTTTTAAGGTCTTCTGAAGTATTTTTTACATTACCTTAGCATTCTTTCCGAGCACCATTGCAATTTTGATGTCATATCGGTGTTCGAGTGATTCCTATACCTTATCGTGTTTAAACGAGAAAAAAAAGTTTCGTGCGGAGAGACTACCTGACGCCTCAGCTACTTGGAACATAGTGAGGCTGTTGGGAAGGTCGAATTCCCACTACTTTTTCTCATCAAGGTGGTGCGATGGACACATTCAGAAAAATTCTACTTTTATAATGCACCATATGTTTGATAGTTAATTTCACACAGTGTATATATAATTATATAATTTCTCTTATATCCGGAAATATTTAGAGTTATATATTATACTTTCAGAATGATACAATTTAGTTATATATATTTATTAACTGTAATTTTTATTACTAATTAGAGTGCAAAATAAGACAATTTTTCCTATGTTAAAACTTAGTTTCTGTAATACCATAAAGCACAAAAGTCAGCATTTTAATCCTAAAATATAGCAATTAAATTTTCTTGAACTGAAATTTATATTTAAATGTAATAATAATGGTAAAAAATTATTGGCTTCAAATTTACAAATAATCATCGTGCAAATATGAATAATCAATAGTGAAAATAGAAATTTTGTTAGTCTTCTTTTTAGTAAGTATAAAGGTAAAAATGGGGAATGAGGATGAAAAATATTGGAAAATAAATACTTAAAACACACAAAAGGAAGATTTTTCTTGGAACAAAAAAGCAAATAAGCATTCGATAATCTACAAAGTGATGGCTATAGGTTTTTAAATTGATTCAATTAATATACAAAGCTGACAATTAAAAGATGTTTTTTTTTTAATTTGATTTTGACAATGAAAAATTTAATAAATGTTTATTCATTAAGCCCATGAAATATTAGAACACTTTTGTACACAGCAGTGTTTTTTTTAGAACTACAAAGTGCTCAAAACTTATAATACAAATGGGGCCATGAAATTCAGAAATCAAACATTTCGTACTTAAACGATGATGAAAGCATTGTTACGGAAATATGTGTGATGCTTATAATATGGAATCAAACAAAAAATTCTTTATTGAATTCATTGTATTGTTACAAATGATTATATGTCCAAGGAAAAGAACAATAAACCGATGTTATTTAGCATGAGTTATGTACTGCGCTTATTACAATGGTTACTTCGCTTCGTCTTTCCATTCTCAGCACTCGATTGTCCATCAATTTTTGAGGTTAGAGAGCCCATTCCTCAATCAGCATCTTTTTTACTTATTGGGTATCCTCCGGAGTATGTAATCACGCCATAAAACATCTCACCGAAGCATCCAGCACATATTCTATAGGATTTAATTTAGGGGAGTATGCTGGCTAATACACCAGAGAGAAATTTTTCCTTTCCAGTAGATACTGAACAGCAGGAGTTCAGTGTTGCCTTGCAATATCATCTCTAATAACGAAGTCTCTCCAAATGAATCTTGGAACAGACACAAATAAAAAAAAATCATCTTATAATAGCGATTTCCAGTTCCAGAACTTCTGTGGAAAATGTAAATTTCTGTCAAACCGTTCAGCATAATACCTCTCCTGACAACAACTGGCACTTTTTTCTTCTTATGTTATTCCTTCCTATTTGAGACAATATTGTGCCTGAAATATCAAGTTGTTTTTAAGCCAGTCATTAAATATATTAAAAGCTAATCGCGCTTTTCATATCGTCTCACTTAATCTGAAAACTTATAACATAAAATAACTTGAATAAAGAAAGCTTTAAGATTACAATATTAGGGCTATTCAACTATTATAAAGAATATGTTTCTCACTAGGGAGCATTGCTAAGCCTTTAACAAATTTGACCATAAAATCTGTACCAAATGCTATCCCTTTGTCTGAAGAAACAGAAAATGCTTTCATCTCATTGAAAAACAGTTCATGTGCTGTCACTTCACTACCAACACCTGATTTAAGTAAGCAATTTAAACTCCACACACACACATGCTTCAGTTACTGTCAATGGAGCATAGTTAATACAAAGAGAAACTGACGGATATCCTAAACCTATAACCTTCGCCAGACAGAGTTTAACTCCAGCGCAAACTAAATGAAGTAGCATCGAGAGAGAAGCATATGCCGTTGGGCTTTAGGTAAGTTTGAAGCATGAACTTTTGGAACTTCCATAAATTTATTTTCAGATCACAGTCCTCTGAAATATCTTGCGGAAAGCTTCCCGAAAAATGCCAGATTGTCATTGGCTTTCTCTCGTTATTAGGTCATAATAGTTCTTAAGTCCAATAATAATAATGTTACAGCAGATACCTTATGAGAGTGATTAAATTTTTTTTCGTTATGAATATTGTAAGAGGAAGAAAATATTTTATGATATATCATATATTTAACGTTGTATGATATTGTTGTATTGTTGTAATATAGTTATTTCTATATGTTTATTAGTATCTATTAGTTTTCATTAGATGTATGTGAATAAGATTTGCATAGTAGTGAATTTTTATGTTATTATTCACTTTTATTTACTTACCTTGGAATATCGTTGTATAACAAATGTAATGTTTATTTCTATCAATAGATCTTTTTTTTAAATGATTATAGCAATAATAGAATATAGGTTATTTGTCCATTAAAATAGGATAAGTTAAGGGAAAATCTAAGCTCAAGCATGTGAGTAAATAGGTAAGCATTTAATTACGTTTAAAATTTTTGTTTTATTTGGCTTTTAATAGAATGGTGAGAAAAGGTAAGAGGATCTAAAGAAAGAATATTGTAAACATTTATTTTTCTTCGTTTCTCTGTAGTTTCCATATGCGGGACATGGTCCAACAATGGAAATTGGAAAGAAGGTGTGTGTGAAAGTCAGACAGAGTTAACGAAATCAAAAGTTCTTGTTCTAGTTATCTGCTAGGGGTAGAGAAAGGATAGATAACTCGTGTCAGAGAGAAAATGGGTGGTTGGTTTGTTTAGATTACCAAGGGCAGCTGAAATCCCATTCCAAGTCGATGGGAACTATATATCTTTTGAAAATGTGGATAAATATCTAAATTAATGTTTGTGTGTTAATGTGTAATAAAATTGTCGTATAAAAGCAATGTCATTTTGTGTTATTCAACAATCTTGGAGACGGAAGGATTGTGAGAACATCACAAAAATATTTTATAAATATATAGATTATAATATTATGGGAAAACAAAGTTTTCATTGGAAAAATGTTTTTTGTAAAAAATATAACTTTTACTAAAATTAATTAGAAAATAAATTAAAAAAAATAATGGAAGTTGATAACCAAATCCAACCATAATCTCTATTAGTAAGTAATAGTAAAGCCCACAAAATGTTTAAATTCAATTAAAAAAGATATAATTTCCCATTTTTGATTAATATTGAATCAATAGATATAATGTGCATATTTTTATATAAAATTTTTAATTTCTGTAAAGCCAAAAATATATTAATCAGGAGTTTAATAAAAAATTAAAATAAAAGGAACTTTTCTAATTAGAATATTGAATCATTTACAAATTAAACATTAATTACATGGAAAATAATCTGAGAAGGAATCATGATTTTTACGGATGTATTTTAATTTATATTTGTAATTTTTATAGTATAATTTGGAAAAATAAAATTTTATCTAGTATTGAAATTTGTGATTTAATAAATTTATATACTAAGTTGTTGGACCCTTAAACAATCACTATTTTCAGCCCAAATACTGATAAAGTAGTATCACTCTTGTGCTTATGAATAAAACAGAATGAGAATTTAGATGCCTAGATATACTGTAAATATTGTTCACCATACATATGATCCAATCTTCAATGTCAATGGAATAAAAATCAGTAACTTCATAATCAGCACTCATTTTATAATGCATTTATAATCATTTTATTACGATTATGGATACGATTATTGCGATTATGGATTATTACAAAAAATATTTTTCATCAATTTTTTCAAAAACTATATTACAAATGATAATTAAAGTATTTAGGTGGGTTAGTGGTAGTACCAAGATTTTGAAAACAGAAGGACACGCTTTCAACCCCAATCACTATTGAACAACATTGCCACTGAGGAGAATATAGCTTGACTGCTTCTAAATGAACTCTTTACTTATGCTTACTATCTACTATTTTTAATTGTTATCAGTTTTATAAATTAATTATAATTCAACAAAATTAATAAAAATATACACACAAGAGGTCCTTCGTTACTTAAATACATTATTACATCAGAAACATTGAATATAAAGACTAACATGATTTTTGGATCCATCTAGTAGGAGAAAAATCGCACTATGCATGCACTATAAGGACAAAACTTCTCAAAGCAAGAATCACTCGAATAGAAAATGAAATTAAAAAAGACAAATCTTTAAAATTGAAGTGGAAGGGAAACTAAAATATTGGACTTGTTGCAAAATAAACTGGAAACTTTACGTGATAAATTTCAGGAACTTAGAAAAATATCGTCGAAAAGTTTTTAAATTGAAACAAATGAATTTGAAAGATGACTCAAATAAATTGAGGTAAGAGCCTTCCAAAATTACTCATTTCAGAAAACGAAAATACAGTAAACTGTTGTTAAAACAATTCAATTCCTGATGCTTCTAATGACTCTATTATAATAAAACCACAAAAAATATCCCTTTTACTTCTTTCCGTGTTTATTGGACGGAGCAAGAACTCTCTACTTTAAAAAATTACTTTGTGATGATTTAATACCAAATAATGAATCGTTAATAAACTCAAAAAAATTATAGTACTCAAGATCTCCGTTGACAGAGATACTGCACAATTAAAAAGCATACCTGAAATATTTTAAACTATAACTGCAGCTTTAACAGTCCAAACAAACGTTTATTAGTAGATTTTCGTGATCATCCAATCAGGGATATTAATAAAATTTTCTATAAATCAGCTACAATTGATAACTTAAATAAAAATTTGAGATCATTTAAAAAATTAAGATATGAACTAGACGCGTTCTCAGCAGTAATATTTGTTAACATTATTATGGATTGCCTTAGTTAAAAAACAACACGATTTCGAATTTTATTAACAACGGACTTTACTAAATTTAATTAACTGCTTATATACACTACTGGCCATTAAAATTGCTACACCAGGAAGAAATGTAGATAACAAAATGATATTTATTGGACAAATATATTATACTAGAAATAACAAGTGATTAAATTCTCAAAAAATTTGGCTGGATAGATCCTTAGAAATCAGTACCCAGAACAACCACCTCTGGCAGTAATAACAGCAGTTAAACGTCTGGGCATTGAGTCAAACAGAGATTGGATTACATGTACAGGTACAGATGTCCCTGCAGCTTCAACACGATGCCACAGTTCATCAACCGTAGTGACTGGCGTTTGGTGACGAGCCAGTCGCTCGGCAACCATTGACCAGACGTTTTCTATTGGTGAAAGATCTGGAGAACGTGCTGGCCAGGGCAACAGCCGAACATGTTCCGTATCAAGGAAGGTCCGTACAATACCGGCAACATGCGGTCAGGCATTATCCTGCTGAAACGTAGGGTTTCGCAGGGCTCGAATAAAGGGTAGAGCCACGGGTCGTAACACACCAGAAATGTAACGTGCACTGTTCAAAGCACTGTCAATGCGAACAAGAGGTGCCCGAGACGTGTATCCAATGGCACCCCATACCATCACACCAGGTGATGGGCCAGTATGACGATGACGAATTCACGCTGCCAGTGTGCGTTCACCACGATGCAGCCAAACACGGATGCGACCATCATGATGCTGTACACAGAACCTGGGTTCATCTGAAAAGATGACGTCTCGCCATTCGTGCACCCA
Organism: Latrodectus geometricus; assembly: GCA_026290005.1. Classification (NCBI taxonomy): domain Eukaryota; kingdom Metazoa; phylum Arthropoda; class Arachnida; order Araneae; family Theridiidae; genus Latrodectus; species Latrodectus geometricus. The sequence continues at coordinate 900,834 of JAPDSC010135597.1, read as the reverse complement.
GGTTCGTCGTTGATCACACCATTGAAGGTGCTCTTGCCTATGACGCAGCGTCAAGGGAAGCCGCAGCTATGGTCTCCGAGCTGAGAGTCCATGCTGCTGCAAACGTCGTTGAACTATTCGTGCAGACACTTGTTGTCTTCCAAACGACCCCGTTTCTTGAGTCTCGGCTCGTGACGTGGTTGCACGATCCATTATGGCCATGCGGATAATATGCCTGCCTTCTCGGCTGCTAGTGATAGGTGGCCGTTGAGATCCCGCATGGCGTTCCGTATTACCGTCCTGAACCCATCGATTCCATATTCTGCTAACAGTCATTGGATCTCGACCGACGCGAGCAAGCAATACTGTGATAAGATAAACCGCAATCCCGATACACTACAATTCGAACTTTATCAAAGTCAGAAATGTGCTGGTACGCATTTCTCCTTCTTACACGAGGCATCACAACAACTTTTCACCAGGCAACAACGTTCAAATGCAATTTGTGTATGAGGAACCGGCTGAACAATTACCTCATTTAAACACAATGTAGGTGTCGCTACTATTGCCTGCTTTGTCTGAATGCGCTGAAAAGCTAATCATTTGCATATCACAGCACCTTCTTCCTTTCGTATAAATTTCACGTCTGTAGCATGTCGCCTTCTTGGTGTAGCAATTTTAACGGCCCGTAGTGTATTTATTTATAAAAAGAGTACAATGTTAGAAAATAGTTCTCGAAGCAGTACAAATAAATTTTTCTTCTAAAAGTTGCACTAATCCTGTCAGAAACAAAAATTTTGTTTCTAAAAAGGAAACATATAAAATGTATTGCATGCAAATTTGAATTCTTTCATCCAATGTTTAGATGTCAGAATAACAATTGATGAAAGAAAACAATTTGTTAAGGATAATAAAATTTGCACCCGATGTTTAAAATACCATAAGAAAAGCCAATGTAATTTTAATTATCCATGCACACGTGGGAAAATTTTCTCTCGTGTACTATGCAGTGAATAGAAATCGGTCAACCTTAACTCAAATAAAAGTACCACTTCGTTTACTGGGATAAAAAAAAATGAGAAATCGACATCTTTTGCAGAAAGCAATAAGTAGATGGCTTATATCTTCCACTTGACACAAAATATCAACAGTAATAAAAAATCAGTTCTCTTAGCATCTCATATTATTCATTTTAAAAAGGCAGACAGAAGGTTTGTTAAAACAAAGTGTTTATTAGATAATCGTAGTATATGTACTATGACTCACGATTAGCTGACGCCTTGGGAATTTAAAAGGAAACAATAAATACTTCCATGAATATATGTTGAATGGTCTGTTAAAAAAATATAAGAAATGAATTGCAGATTACTATTTCTAATAATTACAATTCTTTTGATGAGGAATCAGAATTTTTTAATGTAAAAAATATTACTGGATTGACACTGTGTACAAATTTTGATATATATGTTTCGGGTATTGAATTCCCAGGTTTTATACACTTACACTGGGTGAAAAATCTAGAAAGACACTTGTTTTTGTGTCTTTTTTTTTCAAATAAGAGAAGAACATTCAAATTTTACAAAATAATTTTATTACAGCACTTACAAAAATTTATTTATAATTAGATAAATATATCTGTAAAATAAAAACTTTTTGTTTATTAAAATTAAAAATTAGCTTGAACCACATAATATTATTTGAAAAAGAAGGACATTTCTAAATAAAATGAATACAAGAGTCTTGTAAATAACGAATTCTTCTGCCATTTGCTTTAATTTTTTCAAAGACTATTTTGAATCATTAAATCATGAATTTCGGTTAGACAAAAATTGTACCAAACACAATTCAAAACTTTTCCAAGTTCGATCAAAGATTTATATTGCTTGCCTATTGGTTTAAACAGGCCAACAATTACTGACCATATATTTTCCGTAATATTAAGGTCTGAACTTTTATCAAGGCATGAGACAAAACCCGAATATTATTTGTTTCAACCCAATTTCAAACGCCATTGGTCATATGAATTGATGCTCCATCTTGCTGAAATGCCTAGTTTTGAGCTAACCCTAGCTCAGCACTATAGGGGAAAAAATCTCTGAATTTAAAATTTGAATGTAGTCTGTATACTTCTGTCTACCATTCAGAAACACTAGAATGGTCATTTCACCGTAACCAACAGCTATACAAATCATTAAAATTGCTTCCTCTCATCTCTCTAGTGGAATAAGTTTCTTCTTGGGTACCCAGACAATGATAATAATATTGGTAACTATGTGGGCCATTAAAATTGACTCTTTTTTCATCGGAAAAAATAAGGGAAGTCCATCCGAAGCTAGAAAATATGTGTTCTTTGTCTGCTGCAGCAAAAGCCGCTGCTTCATATGCCTTTCATTCCATTTAGGATGGAACGTTTATTTCTTGAATATGAACGCTTCCGATCTTTTTATGTAGGCGTAAAGTTTTCTTCTGGTTACATGAGTGATTCCAGCTTGGTCTTGTACTTTTCCAATGCTTCCGAGTGCTTTTTTAAATTTTTTAAGGATTTTCTTTTGACCACGTGGTGTATATTTTTTATGTCCGCCTGTCTTTGCTTTCCTCTGACTCTGGATTTTTCAAGAAGTTAGAAACAGCTTTTGGATTGATGTGTAGGTGTCTTGCAGTTTCTCTTACACTTTTGCCAACATCTTCATGTGTCACAATTTGGCCTTTTTGAGATTCACTTAAATTTTTTATTCCAAGCATTTAAACTGTACAAATTTGAGGATTTTTTCAACAAAATATATCCTTTCAAAAGAAGACAATTTAAAGAAACAATGTGTTATAAATATATTAAACTGTTACAGATTCCTAAATCAGAAAATCTTTGCAGGTGTTCTGTCTTTTTCACTGGTCAAAAGTCCTTTAGCACTATTCTATATTTCCTTAATGGTAGATAAAACTCTTTAATTGAAAGTAAAAGAAACAAAAGCTTAAGAAAATAAAAAAGAACATTTACATCAATGCGCTAAAATATGAAGAAAAATTTATAAAATATGAGTGCCCTTGTACTTTTTTTAGGCAGTGTATTAGATCCGACATTGTTTCGTCAGGGTAAAATGCATGCATTGATAAATGCAATTTTTTTCTTTAAAATGATTTTATTGAAGATTCATCAAGTTTACGATAATTTTTTTTTTTACAAAACTCGAAATTCGGATGGATTTCGAGTTTTATCCGGTAAGTTAAATAAAATTGAATCACGCAAAGAATTTATTTGACATTTAGTTAAGAAGATTTATTCAATAGTAGATAATATTAAGCAAAATTTGGAATTTTAAATCTTTAGTAATAAAAGATGACCCCATTACACGTGATACAGATAATTGAGTAGAAATAGAAACACTGTTTTGAAGATGGTCTCTGCGTAGTTAAATTTCAGTGGAGGAAAGATTGGAATGTAGTTTGAGATATTTTTAATGATAAAACTTATTAATTTAAAACTACAAATAATTTAATGCAAAAAAGTTAAGCATAGTTAGAAAAATATAATTTTTTATTATAATTATGGAATTATTTAATTATAATGTAAATTATATACTATAATTATAATTTTCAGTATAATTATTAAAAATAATTCAGTTCTATAAAAAAAAAAACAAAAAAAACCTAATAATGCATGCTATATGAATGTCCAGATGCAAGCCGAATCACGTCCAAATATCATCCGTTTCGGCCTACATATATGCTACTTCCGGACATTGGGACATCCTGAGATTGTCCGTCAGATGTCGATAAACCTCCATCAGACGTTCTCGTACGTCCACCTGGTCCTCAAAGGACGTCCCCCGATAAACCTGAGGACGACCGCTTGCTATCTGGGGAGTTGCATAATTGTTATCCTGTATCTAAATGAAACTTTTTTTTAATTTAATAAGGAAACTTCTCATCGTTCTCACGCATCTCATCGTTTACTAAAATATTCTGAGGCAATTCAACTACTTTACATCTGCTACGTAGTCGTTATAAATTTTGAGGGATACTGCATTGAAGAAGCTTTAGATTTCTCAAGTCAAGCAAAAGAAATCATGAGCGATGCTTAAATGACAGTCAGGAAATGTGATTATGCAACAACAAAAAACTAATTGAACAATGGAAGAGGGAACTTCTTGTTTTACATCCTTTAATTTCTATATATCACGTGATTACTGACTCTATCAAAGTACTGGGGATAGACTGGAAATTTGAAACGAATGTATTTTTATGCAAAATTTCCCGAGCCTAAGTTCCTCATAAATCAGCTAAACAAACTGTCCTGAAAACTGTTGGGAAAATAGTTGATACTCTTGGATTTATTACTTTTTTCACCATTCTTGCCAAGTGTTTTTGCAGCAAACTCTGTGGCAACTGAGGCAATCAAGGACAACGCTTTGCCAGCTGAAATTGAAAATCTATGATTACAGTGATGTTCCATGTTTCCTCAATTGCAAGAGATTCATCGTCTTAGGTAACCATCTTAGGTGTCCTTCTTTCTGAATGTTCTGCCTAGAAAATTTTACTTGTCTTTGTCACCAATTTTTATTTGTCTTTGTTACCAATTTTTACTGGTCTTTGTTACAAAATTTTACTTGTCTTTGTTGAAATTTTTACCACACTCAACGTGAAGTTATTTTTCAAATATTTTCAGTATTTTTGTCATAAATTTTAATATAATTCTAAGTAATAATTTTCAAATGTTTAAAAATAGAAATAAAATGTATGACAGCAATCTATATTGAAGGTCAAACTCTAATTTATGCTGAATCCTATAATATTTTAAAAATTCATTTGAACTACACATGGCTGTTATATTAAACTCTTTTCTGCTTATATTATATGCACTTACTTTATTTTATGTTTGAAAATGTGTTTTCAAATCTAATTTTAAAGATATCTTTTTCTTTTTTCTCATGGCGGGCACTTGGGGGATTAACCCTTCACCACTACAAGGGCGGAAACTGCTACTCATTTATCGTTACCCGGTGGGCACCTGTGAACCAAATCACGGAGGGGAGTAGCATCACCCACGTCACACCACCACAAACCCGTTTATAGGGTGGGCCACATTCATCCATCATCAGAGGAACGGAAAAGAAACACAGAGAAGGAGAAAGTACATCCATACCCGAGACGGGATTCGAACCCAGGTCCTCACTATCCGTAGTCAGGTACGCTAACCATTAGAGAGGGTAGGCGGCTTTTAAAGGTATCTCCAAACATTGCTTCTAAGTATACTTAATACCTTCATGGAATGAAACGTTTATCATAAGTTGCGCAAAACATATTTATTAAGACCATTTACTAGTTTTGTTGCTTTCCAGCCAAAAATATAGCATATTCTCAACATTCAGATTTGCACATGGAACCAAATTTGGAATCTGGTGGTGTTTAAATTTTTGATGAACAATTTTCAAATCCAACCACATTGCACAAGCTTTTTTCACAATCTGATAAATGAACACGAGATCATATTCACTTTAAAGTATACTAAGAACTCCACATGCAAAAAAAGTCATTTAATGGTGTACAATTTTATATCGTTTCTTTTTAGAGTGTTTCATTTTGTATGCATTTCGTCATGTAGTCTTGATATTTAAATATAAATTTGAAATCATTTTCTCATTGCAACTAAATGTCAACTGTCCACCCTGTCCAGTGGTCAGCGTGTCTGACTGTGGATGGGGAGGTCCTGGGTTCCAATCCCAGTTCGGGCATGGATATAATTTCTATATCTCTCCTGTCTTTGTCCTTTCCTTGTATAAATGAGTTGTGAATGGTTGTCTACCCTATTAACGGGTAGCTATAACATGTGTATATTGAGGAAGTTCGACTCCAGACCAAATTACGTTTCACTTGTAAAAGGGGAGAAGCGCACCCATACTGTCAGTCTAGCTGGCACAAGACAACAACTAATTGTCAGTTAAACTGACATGCATATTGAGTTCAACTCTTTGAAAACCATGCCTAACAAGTGCCTTCTTGAGTACCTTTTGACTTTTTTTGAAAACTTTCACACGTGTTAAAGTAAATCATCACTTTCGCACTAAAAATATTTTTGTACTTTATCATTTTGAAGTTCTTTTATCATTTTGTTTCTGTCACCATAGCTAATTGATAAATGTGCATCATTAATAATATGGAAATCATTTCTCTAATATTATAAACCCTACTAAAATCACATGAATCTGATATCAACAAAGACCACCTATATATATATATATATATATATATATAT
>JAPDSC010135597.1:852403-875207 GCA_026290005.1 Latrodectus geometricus | reverse complement strand
TATATTTCTCTTTTTCGTTGCTCACTGTTTTCATTACATTTGTTAAAATGTTTCTGAAAATTTTTTTATATATTGCTTATAATATACTTAGATAAAACTCACCGGCTCAGTAGCTTCGTGCAGCTTCCCGTAAGATAAGTAAAGGGAAGGCTCACTTGCAGTAATCAACGTATGGGAAGGTGATCACATTCTCCTTCTCTCGATTGCTGGAGCTTTGTGAGTTGGGGACATGTCCATATTAATCTGTGGCGTCCAAAGTCTTTTCTCTGGTATAGTGTGAATATGGACAGGAGGGGGACCAGCTCAGATATGATTTCATTGCCAGACCGTGGTTCAAATTTACGAGGCGCTTCATGATAGACGAACATTTCAAACACTTTAACCTTAGATACAGTACAGGGCTCACCTGCACCATTATGTATAAATAAATATACAATATTCTAAATATAGTCACTAAATTTGGACCGATTCAACATTATAGTAAACAAATTTTAAACATTTTTCATACTCATATAGATAAATTTAAAATTTAAAAATCTAACTCTATTCCAGAGGAATATTTTTCATAGTGGAGGAAGTACTTTTTTCCTAAATTTAATTATTTGATAAATATAACGGATTAAATAAAAGAAATCGAAAATATTCTATAATAGAATTCCAGATATATTTTATAATTGCATCAGCAGATAACGCGTCAAATAATAACGCACTTTTTGTAAATTTTACCTACAGATTTTAAATGAAGAACCATCACGCACAAATTCTAAAACTTGTACAACAGTTAATTTCTCTAAGACTAAAAAAATTCCTCGCTTTTTCAGAGAGAGTTAAAACTAAAATACTCTCTCTAACTTTTTGTCTCTTATGTAACTGTTAACCCGAAACTTCATAAGACCCCAATTAAAATACGATACATTTTTAGTAGCTTTACTTCTTATATGAATAAATTTGGTATTATATTTTACTTTTATTTAAATAATAGTTTTCAAAATATTGTAAAATCAAAAAATATATTTTGATAATCAAAAATTAACCTTTAACTTTATGTTTTCATATACAAAAGATCATTTAAGGATCTTTTCACAAATATGTTGGGTTGATAAACATGGGAGATTGGTATAAGAATAGTATTTACTATGGGGTATGATTCCTCCGAGAAGCAATGCGACATATGCAGCGATGTGTGATGCTATCAATTATGTGGTCTATTAATTGTGTTGGAAGTGTGAGCCATTATTCTTGCAAAGCAGTTAAAAGCATGGGTAGGATCCTAGGAGGGAGATAGAGAGCAGTTACAAGTTGTTCTAGAGCTTCCCAAGCATGCTCCATTGGGTTAAGGTCTGGTGATCAGTCACAGGATGCTCAATCGTTTCTTGCTCAAGATAGCATCCACGGTGCGAACCCTGTGTGATCTCGCATTATTATTACCCATGTGAACCTGTAGCACGAAAGCATCACGTATTGCCTCGGCGTGAGGGCACACATGACCATCTAGAATGTCATCTCTATGGGTATGAGAATTAATATTTTCACAGGAAAAGACATTGGAAGTCTGTGCGTTCACTCAAAGAGATACCATCCTAAACACAAACGCTGCCTAATCCGTATGCATTTCTTGTACTGATGTTTGATGGATGAGAACGAGTTCCTCGTTGTTTGCAAATGAAAATGCGCCTATTATCTATTTCGAGGCTAAGCCTAAACTCGTCCATATAGAACAGCCCTACATTGATCACGCTTCTAGTACGTTAACGTGCCCATTGCAAACGTTCTCGCCTATATCGTGACATGATCGGATGCAAATGCCACGTTCGTGAAGTCTTCGACACTCGGTTGATCTGGATACCTAACTTCGGGAACTAGCAGTGAGGGAGTCTTTGGGTTCAACTAGAGTTCTATTTCTACGTGCGCATAATGACAAATATCGGTCATCGACACACGTGGTAGAGCGTAGCCGTCCTTGGCTGAACCTTCTGGATACCAAATCCGTGATTAGGAACTGTTGCTAAAGTCTATGAATCATAGTCGGATTCACATTCAGTTATCTAGCCACTTCTGTCTGACTTTGTTCTGCTTTTATTCTCCCAATAGTTTTCCCTCAAAATTATTTGGTCTAATGATGCCTGTGGAATCCATTGTTACAGTTTCGCTATACCAGATTTTTAATCTCAGACATGAAGCAGCAATAGCCGTCTTGCTCTGCGACATCCATTTTTATGCTCCTAGCAAATGACATATTGTAAGAACAGCGCCGCTATTTTGCAAAATTTCATTTTGTTCAGCTTCTTTTAATCAGCACATATATTCAAGTTTCATTCAGATTGGCTTATTTTTAGAAGAATTATCACTATTTTGTGATTTTTCCTACATTTTTGGAAACCAGTATATATATCCATGTATACATGTATAAGGATTGTCATTTAGTCTATTTTCTTTGATTACATTTTAGGATCATATTTTAGTGGATATCACAATGAAAAAGATCTTTTATATGTGATAACTGATAAAGTTACTATATGTATACATATATAATCTACAAAATTTAGCTTTAGCCCATTGAAATGATTTGAGCTTTTAACAAACATAATTTCTCCACATTATAATTTAATATATTTGTACATAGTCGTATATTATATTTTTGGCTCCAATATTAAATTTTAGTATACTAAAAATCTGATGGATAACATCTTTTAAAATCGTATTTCGCTTATATAAAACCACTTCATGGAATGCATTCATATTCAAAAATATTTATAATCGATTATGTAGTTGATATATTCATTCCATAAATTTAATAATTTTTTACTCTTAAATATCTGGTCGCATGACTAAAGAATCAAACTTTTAGATTGACTTAACATTAAGTCTATAATCAAGAACAAAATTTTCTTTTTAAAATTGTTTAAATAAACAAATTAGTAAAACATTTGAGTAGCATTTGATTTTAACCTTTTTAAATTTTGATATAAAAATTTATAAAGTGAGTAGCCTTAAATTTGAGTATTATATACTATGTTAAATGATACTCAGTTTTAAGAAGGATAATTTTAGGAATACAAAAACTTCTCTTGAGAAATATGTCTTATTTTATTATTACTTGATTGGAGCTGGATAATTATATATGTCTGTTTATATTTTAATAATGTAGCCCTGAAAAATAATTGTTTTAAACTATCATAATAAAAGAGAATTAAAAAAAAACGAATATTTTTCAATTGTTAAGCAGAATTGCTTTGTTCAGTTGATTTGTTCACACAGTAGATATGTCTTTTCTCTCATTCTTTTGCCTTATTTGTCACATATATGGCCTTAAAACTTATCTGTACTTTTTATTATTAAAAGAGATATGCCTTAAATAAATGTTTAGTAATAACTATTTCCTTAAATTTCAAAACCTTCAGCGTCTTTATAAGCTTTCAAATATTTGTTCGCTTAAAATGTGATAGAAGGAAAATTATTCTCAGTTTAATGTTTTTAAATTCTTCATAAATTGTTTTATTTATGTTTTAAATGAAAATTATTTAAAACGTGATATCGGTAAAAAATGAGGATTTTGTTGTTTTAAAAGGGAAGTATTATTTCCCTTTTAAATGCAGATAGATGTTTTAAAAATAAGTATTATTTATTTTTAAAACATCTATCTGCGTAATAAATAATGTTCATTACTGAATGTTAAAGTACTAGAATAAATAAAACAAAGATACAGGAATAAACTAGTAATAACAATATTACTCAAAATTTATGAAATTATTAAGTTTCTTCAGATTTATATTTTGAGAAGGATATAATTATTAAAGTAATTCTTATAACTGCTAAGCTGTTATATTTTTGCAACATTTAACTATTAAACAATAATAAGAAATTATGAAAAATACAATTAAATAATAATAAATAATAAATTTAGCAAGTCACTTTTCCAAAATAAGATGGTTATTTTGATTACTAGTACGTATGTATATATTTTTTTCATATGAAACGTATAATTTTTATCTCGATTATATAAAATATCCAAAAATAATTATTAGTCAGTCGGTTCATTAAATTATGCTACTAAGATAGATAATTTTCAATTAATTTCTTTTGTTTACTTTTATCGGGAGTTTTAATCATTCTGACTGTATTTTTTTATTAAATTTGTACAACTAGTACAAATAAAAATAAGTTTAAATCTCAAAAATAATAAATTTTAAATTATTAAGAATTCAAATAAATAAAAACAATATTTGAATTCTTAATAACTTAAAAATTTAAGAAATGGTATAAATAAAATATAAATTAATAAGTAAAAAAGCAGTAAAAAAATATCTTTAGTATTATGAACTTTTAGTGTATCCATGTAACCACATAAACTTATAAATTGTTTTTAGTTTTCTTAACTGCGTTTTGTAATTTATAGATCCATTGCTATAATTTCTAACTAGTACAATATATTTATACATTTCCTATTTAAATAATGCAACTAACTATTGTTAGATACTCCATCATTGGGAATTTTTGTAATAATCATTAAAAAAAGTAAGTCGCATTTTCCTCACACAATTGAAGGGAGAAAACAATTGGTTCGCTGACCTTCAAAATCGAGATTAGTTTCTCTTTTGTTTGTAATTGCAAGTTATATATATAAAAAAAAGATTTTTCAATTATTTTATCTGATGTAAACCAAATACAATTCTATTCAAATACAATTTTATTTTCCAACTTCTGTAAGTATTTCATCGAAACATTTTGTTTTGAAACAGTTTTGAATGTTACAATAGTTCCTTAAGAAATATATCAGAAGTTGTAAAATCACCGGAAGAAACTTAGATGAATATATAATCAAAAATGGCAAACAATATTTCAATTATTTTATTAGAGTTATTTTTTTATTTCGTTCATTGTTTAATTATACTTACGAAGGTTTTAACGCAGCATATTACATTTTACAAGTGAATTTTAAGTCACATTGAATTCAAAGAAATCTTTCAAATCAGATAGTTTCGAAAAAAGAATGACCTTTTGCCCGAACAATCCTTTTTTATACATATTTATAAAAAAGTCAGCATTGATATACGGTTATTGAACTCACTTTTTTAACTTATATGTTTGCTCTGTATTTATGAACATACCTTGGTTTTTGGATTACAGAATGAGAAAGTTATGTTCGTAAAATAAATCGCAAATTGATTGTTATTCTATCACGAAATATTACGTAAAAGTATTATTATATTCCTCACTATAACCAAGTTAAACCAATATCTGATCTTCATGGATTATCCTTATTTACCGAGAATAAAGATTTCAAGTTTCTTGGAGTTACGGTTCCTTTTAAGATCAAATTTGTTTAAGTTTATTAAAAGCCTTTGAAAAAAAGAAAGAAAAATGATCAAAGCCAGGGCATCTGTTTGGATTGCATCTCATTCTTGGTAAGTCTTGTAGTTGTTGCCAGTTTCTAGTTTTTCTTTTTTCCTTTAGAAAAATTCTTCTCATTAAATTCTTGTCCGGAAGGAATAAAATGTGAAGCATAACAAGCAATTCCGAGTAACAACGCGAATAGCGTTTTAAATGACGACCAAAAGAAAGAGGCAAACGACGCATATATATCTCTCAATATATATTTTCTTTCTTTGGCTTCCACCCCTCATTTTAAAGACAGAGAATACACGAGTCGGAAATAACAATTTCGTTGCCTGCAAAAATCCGAGAGGAGGGAGGTAGAGCATGCCATGCATGAAATTCACATTAAAAAAGGTTTTTGCCGTTGGGGTTTGGAAGCGGAGAAGGAATACAATCAGAAAAATAAAGCAAAAGTAAAAAAATGTACACATAGTTCTCCATCTCACGATGCACTAACAAGTCGTAATTTTGAGTGTCGAAAAGAGATAATGTTCTCATCTTGAAATAAGGAGCGAGGAGAATGTTTTATGACTTTCATGCGTTTTGGAATTCAACTGAAATATTTTATCAAGAATTAGGTGTTTTGTTGTTAACCCAAAACAACGTGACTTACTCCGAAAAATTTCCGGAAAATAGGATTTTTCTTTGGACTCTTTAGAAAAGCTTTGATATTCTGAGCTATTAAAATATATATTTAAAGTTGGAGCACATTTTAAAATGAAAAATTGTATTCAAATAAAAGTTTTAGCAAAATTAAAGCATTTAATTATTTACATGAACTCGTTTAATCAGAAGCTGGAAGTTGTAACACTGCGCTCTTTGGGATGTCCTAGGTTCTAGATTTGATTCTAGATACTACAGAACAATGAGAGAGAGGTGTTTTTTTCTGCGTTCTGTCATGGTGGATGTTTGGATTTTTTCTATGTTCCTTCCCTCACAATGCGTAAATAGACCCCCATTAGCTATTAGAATGCCCACTAAACGAAACTAAGGAAACAAATTAAAATTCTTTGTTTTTAAACATCAATTAGGTTGTCCACTACATGAAACTAAGGTGACAAAATGAAATTCCTTGTTCCAGTTGTTTCAGCATCAGTCACTGTTCAATGAACATTCATATTCAACATTCACAGATTTCAATAAAATTTACTCGTCAACTTAGTATGTTTTAAAATGATTTTATTAGATTATTTTTATTTGGGATACAAAGAAAAAATTAATGTATTAAAATTTACCTTTTTTTTGAAAAATGTGACTCGTCATTTTCCATTAAATACTGTAAGTGATCAATCTTTCCAATAAAATTTTGTAAATAATAAAATTTGAAATTTACGCAATCATTGGTTTTCAGATAATATTTAGATATCGGTACTTGTAACTCTAAAAGAGTGAAATCTAATACAGACTTTGGATTTAACACTTTCCAATACACTTTGGATTTAACATTTTTAGGTAGCAAAAATTCAAGAATCTCAAATGTAAAATCCTTTGACGATAGCCCTGTAAGGATATTTCTAATGTAATTTTATTTAAAATATTGTAAACTTATATCACAGGAAATGTATTAAAATTAATATAATATCCAATCACTTCATCATAACAAAAGACTAACTAGAGCAGATTTTTGGAGGTTTTTGAAGAAATTATTCAGCAGTCAAATTGATATTAATAAATTATTATTCATTTTCATTGAAATATAGAAGTAAAAATATATAAAATTAATATAAACATTCTATAAAACAAGCATTTATTGTTTAATATATACTGATCAACTTTATTTACATTAAGAATGTAAGTTATCACATAACTGTGTAAATAGTTAGCACGTTTGATAGTGTTATAAAATATTTTTTTGATTATTGTATACTTATATCACGCATTTATATAAGCTTCATCAACAACCTTTTATGTAATGTTTACATGTTGCATAATGAGTTGTTGTAAATGGCCAAGTATAAATATTACAAATCATACGTGGAAACACTCATGATTTTTAATCACAATACTGACATTAACATTTCAAAATTGACAGCTTTTTCTCCAAACTGGTATACTACATAAATTTTATTTAACATAGAACATAATTTAACAAGTGTGATAATGATTTTTGAAAGATAAAATCAAACCTTTAATTTTCAAGATTTTTCTAATCAATTGTTTATGAATCTGTAAAAAAAATAATAATAAATAATGCGAAATTCAGTGATTTAATCATATAAAATAAAAAAGCAGTTAATTTCTTATCAATTTTTACAATTATTTCTTGAAGTACTCAAAAATAATCTAAGATTCTTTCAAAACCACCAATACTATAATCCATACACTTTTCATCTCTTTTTAATGGTAGAAATCAAATATTTTCATGTACAAAACATTGGCATACATCCTGAAATGCATTTTTTTTAATTTTGAGAAAATAACTACTTTACCAAACACCCTGCTTGATATCATTATTAAAATCATTTGTATAAAAAGTTTATTGCCTTGATTCACGAATTCTATTGAAATATTGAAAAAAGATGATATGCTCAGCAGAATAAGAGACAATACATTATTTTTCAGGAAATTTTGATCAACAATTTTTTTTAATGGATAAAGTGTTTATTTAATAAAAAAACTAATCAAAATCTGTTTTCAAACATTCATTTAAGTTCTACAAAGAGACATTTCTGAAAATGGGGGAGAAAATCTTTTCTAAAATAATGCCAATAATCGAATAAATTCCTCAAACCATCCAAATAAAAGTTGTAAAGTTGTTTCCTCAAGAGAAGAAATTTTTACACATTTGATTTTTTAGAGTAAGGACATAATTTTCAAGATCAAACTTTTTTTCTATCTTTGGTCATACGTGGCTGATTGTTTCCTTGTTTACCTTTTAGTACTTCTTGGTTCTTCTATAAGCTGAACAGAATGAGTTAAGATACAGCATTTGAGAATTTCGCCTTAAAATTCTTCGAGAAATCTTTTTTTTAGCTTAATTTCTTTGTTGTCATTTTATGTTGCCCAAAACATTTTGAGAGGTTTTACTGAAAATTTTATTTGTCGCACATTTTTCTTTAACATTAAGTTTAACTTTAAGTTCCAGAACGTGCCAACATATCACCAGTACTTGAAATATATTTTGCAGATTTCTTTTATGGTAACAATCAACAGAGTCACTTCCTCTTCTATAGTCATTAAAAACTTTTTTGTATCCGGAATTGTATATCAATGAGGATACTACTTACAAAATTTCCACGATAATTTGATGTAAATTCAAAAGAGAATTAAGTGGTAATTTTGAGAAAGAATAAGAAAGTTATTTTCAACACTAACAAGCAAAGATATATAGGTTACGAATTCGGATGTTCGTTGTCAGTAAGATAGCTTTTGGCAGAATTTAATGACGCAGCTTGTCCTTTTTGGACCTTGCGCCATAAAACCCAACCAACCAATCAACCAACTTGGCAGAATTTAAAGTAAAGTATGTTATATTTTAGTGAAAAGACAAAAATTCATTTATTCACATGGTTTACTGTAGTTCCGTATTTTTACAAGAAAAGTTTGACTTTCAAAGTTACTAAAGTTACAATTGATTAGTTTAATTGTTATTATTCGTTCTTATTAGCTATTACTTGGCAGTAACTATATATAACTATACGCGTCTTTAAATAATAACTGGTCTATAAAAGGAAATAAAATTAAAGAAGAGAATTGATGGTGATTACTATTACTTAATAATTTGTATTTGTACTTAAACTAATAATTTTCTTTTCTTTTATCTAATAAGACTTGATAAAGAATATTCTCCTCATCAGTTTGTTTGAACTTCTAAAATTTTTTCTTAATCACCATTATTTCTTTTAATAATAATTTTTTGGTGTATGTTTATCATTGTTGATATCGATGTTATAATTTGTTTCTGTTAAGCCTTATTTTTGTATACCTGAAAATATATTTTGATGAACATGAATTGAGTTTAATCGGATATTTTATTACTTCTAAGAACAGCAGACTGATTGTTTGAGATCGATGCAACCCGCATTTTATGAAACAATGAATAGTCTTTTGAATGACTAGTCAAACGAAAATATATGAGTTATTCTAAAATAATTACTTGCTTTCAAACATCAAATTGAATAAAACCCTCATTCTCTGCGAAAATGCTAATTTGAATTTATTCGATTTGTTTAAGAATCAAAAGTTAATTTTTCATAAAAGTACTGCATAACATTTCTATTAATATTATATTCAATAAAAATATTGGAGTACTGGCTCTTTTATGCTAATGACTTTTTAAGTATTTGCAACAACAGCATAAGAATCAGGTTATTAATCAGCAAAATGTAAAAAAAGAGTCCCCTCATTTCTTTTGTTTGTTTAATATCCATTCGTTTGTCTTATTCTGTTTTTTATTTTGCAAATGATTATGAAATTACTTAACAAATACTCTATATGAAATACTAATAATAAAAAACATGAAACACCTTGCGCGTATAAGGTATAAATCTGCAAATCTTAATTTTAGACAGTGGTTATACAATTTTCTTATAAAATTAAGGCCAAATTTTCCAAGTGTAAAGCTATAACTAAACCCACTTTAAATGAATGTGTCATATATGTATGTTTTGAATATTTTACAGCATTACCCCGGCATTCTGCAATTTTATCTTTTACATCCAAAATCTAATATAGCATGGTTTTATTAGTATTCGTGATTCCAAATGTAGGTGGGTCTTCGTAGTTTAATAAGAGAAGATCCTCAGAGTGGACTACCACCCTTAAACTAGAAGTATCATTTCACTTGTAGAACAATGCAAAGACGACCTACTTTACGTGTTCTATCCACCTTTAGTAAACACGACAGATCTTCGGTTAAGTCGGTAATCAAACTTAATACTTTCCGATTATGTGAACGATGGCCTTAATCAACCTAACTATCACAGTCTTACAATGTGCTATGTAAAACACAAATAATCTGGGTATACTGGAAATTCAAAATTAATATTTACATAAACTCATACGTAGTAAACATTTGCTTAAATGTTTACTACGTATGAGTTTAAAATTTTTAACTACATATATGAAAAAACAATAATAAAATAGAAAATCTTGAATAAAAATTTAATTTATGGAAGCAATTTTCGACTCATAAAAAGATATTCAGTTTTTATATTACGAAAATGTTCTATTAAGCTTAAAATTGTTTTATCAAAACGAAGGGAATAAGCCAGATTTTAATTTATGTGTAGTCCGATGAGAAGCAAAGATATTAATCAAAATTATGTGTAACTATAAAATAAAAAAGTAGTATTTTAGGATCAAATTAAGATAATGTTTGAGATCACACAATTCCTATGTACTCTTGTTAAGATGCTGCAGTGAGAAATGAAATTCGGAGTATATTTCTGGTCGAAATGAAAAAATATGTTTGATATCGAAATAAAAACCAATTATCATTAGTGTGAAAATTTAAAATATAATTTATTTATAGTTCTCAAACTCTATGTACATATTTTTAAGTTCTCTTAGTACTTCGAAAGCATTTCGGCGCTCTAAGAATCTTTACTCAGGTATAACAAATATGGGTAACGTCAGTTCAATATGATAATGTTCGTATATTTACACTATAAAAACCTTTTTACAGTATTTCAAATCAATATTTACGTCTACTATAATCTTATTATTTCTCTAACATCGAATATTTTCAGGGAGTAATGTATATCAACTACACCATAGTTTGCTAGTGACGAATTTTAACTGTATTTTAGAGCAAATTCATTTCTGCTGTTCTAATACGTGTTTAACATAATAAAACTTCGTAAAAAGCAATTTAAAAAACAAAAATGAAAATAAATTAAAACTTGATTTAATACAAATGAATGTATTCTTTAAAAATATCCAAAAAATTCGTAAGTTAGTGAAGCTACAAAGATAATTGTCAGTATTCAGTGTTAACAGTTAAATTGATTTTCATTATTTATACATGACATACAATATATTTGTAGGCTATTTTAAATGCATAAATGGGGTTCGAATGCGTTAATATCATTAATAAACTTAGTATATTAATTGGCGACAGTTGCTGACATTATGAACGAGTCGATATATTACTGTCTAACTAATGTAAATTTTCTCATATTACATAGTTAACTATATACTTTATTATAAGTAATTATCTAAAATATTGTTTTCAGTTTATATTCATTACAATTGAGTGTTTTCTTACAGCATTCAACTCTTTAAAAAAAATTAGGTATAAATGCATGGTAAAGTAGTTTTTTTTTCTGTGTTGTTATTTTACAATATAACAAGTATTGTTTGGTAAAAACAAGTAGTATATGCACTTTTTTACTAAGTAATTTATGAGAGTAAAAGCTTTCAAATACAGCTTTAAAGAGAAAAACTCATATTTTTTTTTCAACAAAAAAAAATATATTTAAACAAGTTAAAAATTCTGAAAAGAAAAATCGAAATGAAATCATTAATTCATTTTGAAATCGGATGAATAAATAGTCATTTTATTAAATATAGTTATATGATTGATTTTTTTCTGTATGAAACGAGAACTAAATTACCCTACAAATTTCGATTAACAACTAAATAATAATAGAATTCTTAAAATTTTATACTACTTTAAAAATAAAATTGATAAAAACAAAAACATTTAATTGCTTTCTAAAACTTTTTTTTTATATTTAATTAAACATTCCCCTCCATGATTAGAATATCTCAATAATTGATAGTTGATGAATTTCACTTAACATGTAAGTAAAAGTAAGTCTTTCTTTTTTAACCAAAAATAAAGAATTCCTTCTAAATACAAAGAAAGAAAAAAAATTAAAAACGATGTTTCAAAAAGATACTTTCAGCGAAATTTAAATATATTATCTGAACTTTATCTTCTATAAGAGAATCTGAAGATAGTAAAGCGATTAAAAAATTCCCTCAGAGAATGCAGCTTTTTAAAGATTTATTTTTTAAATAAACTCTTCTTAGAAATCATTAAAAGGAATTATTTCCAAGAAAACCTATTTAAACATTAGCTCTTTTGCTTTCGCAAATTGTTTATGTTACGAATTTCGCAGAAAAGATTTGCCTCTTTCTATTATTTTTTGCAACAAGTGATTATTATTTTGTAAAACATATTTCAGAAAACTATTCCTTATTTGCATTGCATATTATAATGATTCTAAATAAAATAATTATTTTTAAAGACTAAAAGAATATACCAAAAGTGTTTTAAAGAATAATTTTATTCTGTTAATTAATATTTATTTACTGTGCTTACCTGACAATTATGGCTACTGTTGAGTTGATTGGAATGACTCGAAATTTGTTTCGATGAAGAATTATTAAAAATAATGACAGAATGACATGTATAACTCAAGAAGCTTTGCGACTATCCAATGATTTAATTCTTAATGTTATTCCAATAGATAAAGATTTGGAAAGTTATATATTTATATAAAGAAAGGTTTTTATACACACATTCAAATAAACTATAGTAAATTATACAGTAGAATTGAGAAAACTTACATGACAGTAGTCCCAAAAATACTATAATTAACTGTTTTTTATTTTTTAAAAAGTAGATTAAACAAAAATCAAAGAAAATCTTCTGATATAGCAATGTTATGATTCTGATATAGCAATATAGCAAATGTAAATTACTTTTCCACAAATAAAATTTCAAAATGAAAATGATTCCATGCGTGTTTAAATTGAAATACTATATTCTTAAAATGTAATATTTTTAAAACTGTGAAGTAAACTTAATTCTTAAAATTCCCAAACCTGACTTTCATTTTATTATTTTTATTTACATGTATGACACCCTTAAATGATATGCTATTTAAATTGTTCATTCCCTTCTGCATTAACATTTATTAATTTCTACATTATTTAGTAAATTTGCTTCACACATTAAATATGTTGCACTAATTGTTTACATAACTATATTCAATAATTATCCTTATATAGAAATTATCTTTATATCTTATACATACTACACCATTAACAATAATAATTATATGCATAAATTATTATTATTAAGTGCTAATGATTACTCCTTCCAAGCTCTTTATATCGCTAACTAGACACTTAAATGTATAACCAATAGTAAGGCATTCTTCCTCTCTAATGAATAGATTGTCTTTAATTGAAGGTTAACGCAAACTAGAGTTTGGTGAGACTCGCATTTAGTACACTTACAATGCATTGCATGTTTTCCACACAGCCTATAACTTTGGCCAAATCACGTTCAATGAAATCTGTTACTTTCAGTTCTGATTTGTAAGTGTATTTAATAGGAAACAAATGCAAAATTTTCTCCATCATAATGATACAGATTATGAATTAATACCTAATATATTCATAAACTGTTTGTGTCACAAATTTATTATCTAATTAAATAGATATCATTTCATTATTAAAAAATTTCAATAAATAAAATTATCTATTATTTTCTACGATGAATAAAATAATGTGTTATATGTATGTAAAAATCAATGCAGCAAGCTCTTATGTTAATAAAATACTTATTCCCATTACTATATCATTTTACGCAGTTTGTAACCCAATCTAAAATAGAAGACGACCTTTCTAGTCATACTTTTGGTTCAAATATTGCCAATGTGTAAAAATTCTTGCCTATTAATTTTTTCAAAAGTGTTTTATAGCATTTTTATGGGCTAAGAACCAACAGCTATCATGTTTCTGTAGCACTTGTTAAATACACATATTAAATTTAAAAGCAAATTATACTATAAAAAATTAATAATACTATAAAAGATATAGTATTATTAATCTATTTCCTTTTAATAAAAAAGTAAATGTTCATAAATTACTATTGTAACTTACTATTTAATATTTACTTCGATATCTTTTCATTTTCTGGAGTATTGGTTCATAAGTTTATGATAAATATATTCCCAAAAATTATGTGACTTTTCAGTTTTTGAGCTTAACCACTTTTATTAATGGAGAATGTAAGGAGTTATGAGAAGTTATAATAAAAATCTTCATAATCGTAAACTTTAACACATAAACTCCTATCTTTTGGATTTAAGAAAATGAATCTAATTAAAGTAAACAATGAAAATATTTGATCAAATTTCTTTAAATGAAAATATCTTATTTAATTAATTTTTTCCATTTTCGTTCATTTTATTTATTTTCATTATTTTTTTGCAAAATAAAGAGTTTTATTAAAAACATTTTTAAGGATATAAAGTTTCTGGAGAAAATAATGATGTTTTTGATGAATATAAAAGGTTTATTTTTCTCAAACAATACTTTAAGCAGAGCTTAAGAGAGTGGACTCAGTTTAAAACATTTGATTAAAAAGGTGAATAAAAATCTTTTATATTTAAAACAAATAATCAAGTAACATGAAACCTTTTTTGGGTATTTTTAATGGAAAAAGTATTTTTATTAATAGAACAATTAGCCAGTTTTCCTCCATCAAATAAGGAATTCTCACAACTCCAATAGTAAATTTGCTTCTGTCTAGGCAATAAATTTTGAAATATTTCATTAAATATACATTTCTATCAAATTTTAAATATTGTTTAGCATATATAATTATGTTAAGCTTTTTGTTTTGAAAATTATTTATTTAAAAATAATAGAGGCAAAGCATGTGAATATCAAGAAGAATCAAATTTTACAATTAAATAATTTTTATTTTAAACTTTTCTTGTAAGTTTTTACTTCCAAACATTATTATTTTTCATTTACTGTTTGGGAATTTTGCAAATCCAGTTTTTCACATTTTTGATGAAAACATCTTCAAAGTAATTTCACTACTTGTAAATATAATTAAAAGCTATTTATAAATATAATTTTACTTATAAATGTAATTAAAAAAGCACATTTTTAAATATTTTTTTAAAAAATTAAACATACAGACATTGAGGTAAAATCAACTAAATCCGATTTTCATAACAAAGTAAATTTAAAAGCTATGTGTATCATAAATTATTTTTACGCTATTCTAATTCAATGATCATTCACAACAGTGAATTAGAATAGCGTAAAAATGATTTATGATTATTTTATACATTTATACAAACAAAGTATAAATGCATAAAAATTATAAAAATCTTTAAGGAATTTATTATAATAGTTGTTATATACAGAGCTCGATTAAGGTAGGGCACAAGGGGCAGCTGTCCCAGGCCCCCATATCAGAGGAGCCCCAAAGATTAAATAGAAAGTTTATTTTATATTTTTACTCAAATAGAATAATTTGCCGAATCAAATAGGAAATTATTTGTTGTGAAGCAGAAGCGGCTGGCAAAGAAGTTTTTCCCCAGACCTCAATTAAGCAAAGTCGGGCTCTAATTTTATTTATTAATGAAAAACCAAAAATTTACTTTTCAAGAGCATTTCTTTTATATATTTGCAAAGCAGTTCAATTAAAAAAATTTTTTTTAATTTTAAATGCAAAACAAAAAAATAATAATGATAATAATAATAATAACTATTTGTTTAAAAATGATTTTAAAAAGTTGCTAAGAAATGAAAATAATAGAATATTGAATACAACCTTTTAGCTTTTTTTTTTTTTTTTTTTTTTTTTTTATGAAATTCAAAATATAGTTTCACAATTTTTTTCTTATTTGTTAGAATTATCGATGTATATTTATGAAATATTTTTTCAGATTTTTTACTGTTAAAAGGAAAAAAAATTAACTGGAAAACTATTAATTTTTAAAAAACGCTAAGTGTTTAATTATACTGCACTTAATAGTGAATATTAGAGAAATATTTGAGCCTAGTTAATCCAGTGCTTTTATAACTTCGCATTGTGAGTAATCTCATATTTTCTCGATAACATCTGATTCGTATTATCTTCATAATTCATTTCATTTTAACATTCATTTATAAGCTTCCTGGCAGCTATTTTTATGTTATTTTACAGAAAATTGTTTCACAAATTTTGTAGAAAATGTTTCCTTGCTTCCAAATTTTTGTTAAAAACAATTAAACACCAAATACAGACACCTCAGCATGTGAAGCAACAAAAGAGATGTAATATTTTTTTAATAGAATTAAATTTAGAAATAATTAAAAATTTTAATTTTAATTGTAAATTAAATGATAATAATAAGCTTAATGTTAAAATAACTTAAGATCCCCGAGAGGTAAGAAAATTTATTATTTGAATTGACTGATCTAACTCGGTTAAATATAACATATTATTATGATAGTATTTTAAAACCTTAAAGAAACATTTTCATTCTTAGCATATCTTATATTTCAGAGTTAGACATAATATTTTAAAATCTTTACCATGAAACATTTGTAAATTTTTAAAATACACCTTAAGAAAATTATGTGTTCAAATTTTAGATGAAATCTATAGTTACGGCTACTACAGAAAAATTTTGAATGCTTCATATTTCATCTAAAAAAATGAAGTTTTAAAAAATTAAGCCTTTTCTAATTTTTTTAACTTTACTTTTTTCTAAAGACATTTTATGTATATAACATGCTTAAAATTTTAAATTCATATATCTCATTAACATGATAATTATTGCCTGGGTTAAAATTGAACACGCAACTTTTTGCTAGTAAGAGGACAATTTAATAGATTAAATAAGAATGGTTTATCATTGCAAAAATTCAAGGAAAAGCAAAAGGAAATTTCAAGCTGATAATAGGATCACATAAGAAATGTATAAATAGAAAAGTCATTGTCAGGGTCTTCATTTGTTCTAAAAAGATTAACATAAAACACTTTCTCGCATGATTATGACAGAAATTAGCTTACTTTGAACTCGAACTTGCTAAATGGAGATAGATGTCTGAAGCATTTTCTTGCAGGAATCGTTTGGAATTCAACATTCCTTGAGCAACAGTACTTCATGAATTATATTTTAGGTAATACTTTTTACCCTACAAAATGCAGCAGTCGATTGAATTTAATTAGCTACTAAGTATTGCATCTTCTTAGAGCAGTAAATGTCAATAAGATAGCAATATGGTATTAGATAGGCTGAATTCCAAATGACAAGAAAACATTTTTGATTTTATAATTTATAATTATAATTAAAAAAACTGGTGGTAGACTTTGAGTGCGGCCTAGACCAAGGTCTCGAATTGTCAACAAACTATTGTAAGAAATGGCGCTAGCTTCATAATGGTATAGGCTCCTTAACATGGCCTGAACATAATCGTATTTTCAAAGTAAGCCAATAATTTACTAGAAATTATTATGTTCAACTACTTAAAGATAATTTGCATCTAAAATGACGTTCATGTATTCAATTAACTATTAAATATTCGAAAATGATAATGCGCTGTATCACAGTGTCAAAAGCATTCATAAATAATTTTAAGAACAATTTAAGCAATTATAGAGAATAGTCCACACAATAGCCAAATCAACGCCATGTTTAGTTCAAAAGACAATAAGAGAAAATTAAGTAGTATCTCATGATTTTGGAGCTTCAGTAAATAGTCTTTAAGAACTACTTATTATTTTTAATATCATAATAATCAACATAACCCCTTAATTATTGGGGTTATTAATTAATTTAATTTAATTATTGGGTTAAATCAATTAAAGAATAAATTAATTTAATCCAATTATTTTGAAATTTTCATAATTCTTTGAACAGATGATAAAGGTTATACATTTTTTTTTTCAAAATTTTCTATGATGGTTTGAGAATTTATGGTTTTCCGATGAAGCTTTATTTAAAATAAATCTCTCAAAATAGACTTTTGCAATTATAAAATGATATTAACAAAAGAATTCATATTAAATCGGGAATATTGATGAACATGATTACGAAACGTGGAAATCTTAGTTTTGTAGAAAAATAGCTTATAACATTTTACTATCTGGGAGCATTATTTTTATTCTTTTAATTTACAACTAAAATCTTTTTAAATCTTAATTCGCATAAAATGACGAAGTTTACTTATTCCTCTTTTGGTCTTAACTCTGAAAAATTCTTCGTATACATGATACTGTGCTACTTATTTTGAATTAAATTATTTATTCCTTTAATTTAATTAGCAAATATCTTTATAATTTATTGATTAAAATTCCTAAGATAAAAATAACTTTAATTTCATTTTTAAATAAAATGATTAATTTTATAACTATCTATGATTGAGATAATTAGTGACATAGTTATGTCTGTCTATTCTTTGACATTAACGGGAAAAGGAATCAAAAGTTCTCTCACAAACAAAGAAAAATTCATCGAAAATTATTCTGAATCATACAATTATTTAAAGAGAAAATTATGATAAAAAAAAGTAATGATTAAAAGAAGTTTACACACACTATAAGGTATTCTGTATTCATTGTTAGATACATCAAACAATAATATGCATTTAATCAAAATACCAAATGTTAAGTTAAAAACATGTAGTATAAAGCCTCCTTTAAATATTTAACAGTTATCTGCAAAAATCTATATGAAGAGTTCTTTTTCTGAATTGATTTTTTGCAGACTATTTAATCATTTTTTTTCAACTTCTTATGTTTACATAATTTGTGTCCTTTTAATATAGGCCTTTTTGAAAAAAACCCAGTTAGATGAAAACTTTAATATAAAATTTAAAAGATGTATTAATTTACACTGGAATAGACACTTAAGAATTTTATTATCTTAGAAATATAACTAGTGAATTAGGGAAGTCTTTCAGAAGTGCAGTAAATTTTTTTTTTTTAAATTTACAAACTAAAATTAATATATTATCACATTTTGTGTAAATACTATTAAGAAATTTTGTCAATTTATATTTCAGAGATCAGAACTTACATACACCAGTACAGTTTAAAAATCATGAAATGTCTATGCAGTTATCTCACGAATAGATTAGTTTCAATAACCAACTCCTTACAGAATGCTAGTGAAATGCTATCCAACCATGATATTTCATCTCAAATTCTCCTAACCAATCATTGCTTTCTGGAAGATTTACTAATCTTTAGCCAGTTAAAATAACACCATAGTAATTATGAGAAATTACCTTTATGTTTTTTTAAAGTTAATAATTTTTCAGTCTATTGGCAATAAAATTGATTTGTTAAAGATCTATTTTGAGTAAGGAACTATTTTTTGTATTCGATCATAAGTTGTAATTTTTCATTCGGAGATATCTCTTCATAACTAACTATTTTGTCAACTTAAAGTCTAGACTATTTACTCAGCACACTTCATTTTTCATGATTTTTCAATGATACAATGTACCGAAAGCTAAAACTTACCTAATTATATATTTCAGTTTAACTAATAAAACATTTATACGCGGTGGTAAAAGTTAACTTTAATCAAAGAATTCATAAGATTTCACGAGAAAGTTTATAGACTGGTTGCATTAATCGATTTTACTTATGAAATCCTTCATTAGAAACAAGATGTTATAGAAAACACAATCTCCGTGAGAAATTTTTTAATTAACTGATTAAATTATGAAAATAACAAAAATAAAATTGTTAAAAAATAAAGAGTTAGTTATGCACGAATCAGAAGAGAAACCTGGCGCATGGAATTAATAGAAAGGAAAGCTTTCTCCAACAACTGTGTTAACCTCGCATCGATTTCTCATGCTATTTATTGAATTACTCAAAAGCTCTGCAGGCAACAAATCCCTCTTCAGTAAAACAGCAAGGGAGGTCTTTAACTGACGTGGTACATCACGTCTCCCCAAACCAAATCTGTCATATTCTGTCATAAGAGACAAAAAGTTCTGAGCCTATTTGGTATAAGATACAAAAATAGAAGTAAATAATCAACCCATTTGATGAACTTGGTATTTTTGAAATCAGTAGAATAGTCTACATGAACCAGATTTTCAACGGAGTAATATACATTTATTTATACAAAATCTATCGGTCTAGTAAGACGGTTATATTTCTAATGTGAGACATCGTATTTTCAAACTAATTTAGAGAAACGTATAATAATAAAAAAAATTTCAGCTCTTTTAGTAAATTTATATTTCTTAAGATTTCAAACTATGTCAATTTTAGATAAGAATGTGTAGCATTTAGTATGCAGTATTTAAATAGGTTTACAAAACCTTTTAAATTATTTCTAATAAATAAATTTTATTCCTTTATGTAATTATCAGAAATATAAATCTAAAAAATTGATAATTGTGCTTTAAAACATTTTTATTTAGATACTTTACGAAATGCAAAATTCTAGAAGCTAGCTGAGTATAAAGGAGAGGACTTCATATTTCTTAAAAACTTATTTTTAGATTTAAAAACTTTGTATTCTTGAAATTAATTAATTTAATACTTAATTTCTTAAAATATAATTATACAGAAAATGTTAGTATTTAATGTAATGAATTGCTTTCTTTCTTTATAAAATCTCGTAAAACATCTAAGTAAATTCCTTTTGATGACTTACTTGACGAAGATTTAAGAGAATGGAATTTTTAATTAAAAAAAGGGAAAATACACAAACACACTTATTTCGGTACCAGTTGCTCCACCTTTTTGCATTCTTTATACAAAAAAGTACAAATTAGAAAAAAATTGTTCAAATGAATTTTTGAATAAGATAAAGAATGTGTAAAAAGATTGTAATAGAAACGTATATACCTTCAGTTAATTTTTGGATTTGGCTTTACATTTTAAATTAATAAAATGTTATTATATAAAATCAAAAACTCCATTACATAGAGCCATTGTAATATATAATAGAAAAGTGTTTGCAAGGTCATATAAATTTCATTAGTCAGATAAATTGTTTATTATTGTGATAATTATATAATAAATTGCATTTCTACTTTATTTCATGCACCTTTTATAAAGATAAAACTGTCTTAAATTTTTTTTGAGGAAATTCTCTAGCACTATTTCGTATTCAAAACTTAAATATCGTTCATGCTATTAGTATCAGACAAAGTAAAATTAACACTACTTAGAGTTGCTTAATGTTTATTTATAAGATCCTAAATCACTTAATTGTTGTTCTCCATTGTATACTAAGGGAATTTTTCGTCATATGCCTGTTATCACGTTTGATGGATAAACTCAATGACGGCAGGAAAGATTAACTCATGTAATGAATAAATTAATTATCCTTACTTAAATCTTGATTAAATGGAGATAATAAACTAAGCTTTTATAATCTAATTAAAACAAAGAAAAATAATTATTCTATCAATTTATCGCTTCCAGGTAACTTCCGTTCTTGTAACGGTAAAAATTGGGAAATGAAACTTTTCACTACAAAGCCTCTATTTATGATAGGCGTTTTGATTTTCACATTGCCTTTTATAATTATCAGAAATGATTAATAAATTCAGAATTTGAACAAATGAATTTTTCCTTTGCTAAAAAAAATGACTTTTTGTATGGCTTGACATTCGTCACCTAACAAAAATTTTCTTATAGATAACAAAAGGGTCATTTTTAAATAGGAAGGCATATAATTTTCAAACGAAATTTATTATTGGATTAAACGAAATTATGAAGTGAAGAATTATTCTTAAATGTGTGAAATATATAAAGTACCATTTAATATATATTAGATTATGACATCAGTACAGGATAATTATGTTGTGTCATTATCTGTAAAATTTTATCTCCTTCGTTGAATATTTTCCATATTCGCCCAACAGGATGCTTTAGTCTGCTGTGTTCATTATACAATTTACAGTAGCAATTTACTTCATTTACAGAGATACATGAAGCACCTCTAGGTAATAAATAAAAATTTTTATTTTGGAAGAACAATGGCAGGTAAGAATATTGTGAATCTAACTCAATTAATTTTAAAATCTGTTCTATTCAGACATTTGAATACCTTTTTCTAATTCATTCGTTAAATCTTTCGGTCATGATATTTTCCTAATTTCTTAGAATGATTCCATTGATAAATATAAGAAATTAAGTGCTTAGGCTTGAAGGCAAAGACACGAAATTTCAACGCCGGGAGGACTTTAATTATTCCCTAGTCGAATGTGAAAGAAGCCTTGTAATATCTACATTTCCCACGACACGTGAGAGAAGAAATAAATTATAGTTCCTTTACTTTGAGCTTGTGAAAGAAGCGATGGAGGGAATTAACTCCCTGTCAATCATCTCCGCTTATTTGAAAACTATTAGTTTCCTTTTAGCACAAAGGCACTAATTTGGCGACAGTGAAGAAGAAAAAAAATCTGTGATGAATGAAGAATTTTGGTAGACGCTATCACAAACAACGAATCTATGTCCTAAAGTAAATCAACAGAGTACCAAAATTCAATTAGGATTCGAGATTCGTGCACTCGAATCAATAGGGACGATTTAAGAACCATTTTTGTAAAACGTCTTCAGAATGCTTTCCTTCTTCACATAGGGGTTGAGAAGGTAAACAGGCGCAAAGTCGGGGCAGGTCGTGTTTAGATCGAATCTAGATTTTATTCCCCTCCCAAGCAATACCAATCTATATATTCCCCTTTCTTCACTACCCTGCCCCCC
>JAPDSC010135597.1:833032-852393 GCA_026290005.1 Latrodectus geometricus | reverse complement strand
TGTGGTGAATCTTGCACCTTCCCAATTAATTTCCTCGCGTATCTTTGTGCATGGTGTTGCGGAATATTTATTCAAATGCAGAAATTCCGGGGGAGTGGAGTAGCAGATAGAAGGGTCGGGAAACACAGCGCGGGAGAAAAGAGAGAGAGACAGAAAGAACGAGAGAGTAGAACAAGAAAAAGAAGCAGCGGCAGAAGCTGCTTCTCTACCCTCCCCCTCTGTCCCTGCTATCAAAGACGCTGAATAAATTAAAAAAGAAGATAAAAATCCAGGCCTCTTGTTAGCGTGGAAGGGGGGAGACTTTAAGGGGGAGAAAGAATCAGGTGGATGTAAAAAGCGGGAGGGGAGCACACCCTGGGAGGGGTACTCGGTAGGAGGGGTCCTGGCATGCAGATAGGCGGCCAGTAGCCGATCTGTTAGAAAGAGCAGCATTTCAAATGATTTCCAGTTTTCCCGCGCATGTAAGCGCACGCCTGGAGTCGATTTGAAGTCGCTACGCGCAGCTAGGAACTCTATTCAAACTGAAGCAAGCCTCGGAACCTGCTTCGAGAACGCCTGCAAAGAACCACGCGACACTAATAGCTATGGTAGCCTGTCCCTCGCTCACTACAGACAAAGTAAGTGCTTTTTTCTCTTTCTGACCACCCTCATGGAAGGGTTCTTCTCCGAGTGTCTCTGGCTCTTGGATCATCAACGTCTTTTACTATTTTTTTCCCTTCATTTTTAAAAAAAAATTTTTTTTGATCGTCAGCTTCGTCTCGGTCTCCAACTTTGCGGAG
Organism: Latrodectus geometricus; assembly: GCA_026290005.1. Lineage (NCBI taxonomy): Eukaryota > Metazoa > Arthropoda > Arachnida > Araneae > Theridiidae > Latrodectus > Latrodectus geometricus. The sequence goes on along the minus strand of JAPDSC010135597.1, from coordinate 851,614 downwards.
AGGAGTTTTATCGAGCGGGAGCCTTCTGTAGAGCTCTTCGGCAAGGCTTCCACTTCTGGGTGGGATGGTTGGTTCGTGTTGCGGCATATAAACAAATTAAGATTTCCTTTTTTAAATTCCTAGATGAGATAATGGGAAAAACGAATAAACTAAAAAAAATTTCTTTATGTCGGTATATATTCATTTCTAGTATTTGGTTCAATCTCCAGCTATATGTAAATCTCCTGTTTAGTATCTTTATTAGAATTTACTTAAATTTTTTTAATGAATGCGTTAATTTATATTAACATGCTAAAAATTTCCTTTTAAAAGAAAAAGTTGGGATTATTTTTATATATATTCAGCATAGTATTTCTGCTGCTTGTATAAATACATGGTATACTTATTATTTAACGTAACGACGTATTTCATAACTATAAAAAAATTGTAAATTTTCTTACTTTATGATCAATAAATGAGACATGAAACCTGTCAACAAAAGGCAGCAATTATAAGCAGTCTTTCTAAGGATACGTAAGAAAACATTGAGGAATAATATTTTTATAATGATGTTTATCAATGCTTAAAAATCTTCAAATAACGAGAGCCAGATTAATTCAGAACGAAAACCTTCAACTGAGTCACTCAATAACCAAAATGGTTTATTCGATTTTTACATATTTTCTAATTTTTGTAAATATTAAATAAATAATATTTTTAATTATAATAGCATTGTTTTGTTATAGAGCTTATCTTCCGATAAAAAATTCCATATACTTATCTTACCACAAATTATATAACCAACAATTTAAAAAAAAAACTTGGTATCTTTAGAATCATTGATTTTTTTTAATATCTGGTTTTCTGTATTGACCCCCTTTGCTTTCTGAGCTACTCAAATATTACTAAATGCAAAAAACGTTTTATACTGATATCAAAATATATCCTAATTCCAGCCACACGGAAAATATCTATTCTTTAAGCAGAATAATGAGTTTAACGCTTCTATGCAGTCCCATAATAAACGTACGTAGCCTGTTTAATGTTTGAAGTTAAATGGTTTTATGACGTAATCTAACTCGGTTGTGATGACTGCTCACAGAGAGTCAAACAATAGTTTATGGTTAGAAGTAAATTGGTGATAACAACTCCGATTGGATAAATATGTGTATTCCTTAGACTTTGTAATTGAATTTGAGTTAACTATGCAAACCTCACTGAATTATTATATCAAAACTTACTCTTGCCATTTGTTGCAATAATATCTATTATTGTAATCTTGAAATTATAATTATATGATGAAATTGAATGCAATTAGTGCAATATAGAACTCACATTATATTTGACAGTAAACTATAATTCATAATTGTATCTTCTTACGTGTAAAAACTAATTGACCATAAAATTAAACTAATGTATCACTGCATACAGCCTTAATTCAATAATAATTATTATTGTATTTGTTGTAAAATTTACTGTAATATTTTTTACAGCATATACATTTACGGATCGTAAAATTGAAACTATGTGCAAATGATAGAATGATTTAATTTGGTACTGAATCACGTACGCATATGTCAAAATTATTATTTTACTTTTAAAATTTATGGGATACGTTTAAATGTGTATTCTGACTAAAAATTACGATTCTTTTCTTTTTGCAGGCAATTCTTTATAACGATTTTTTTTAAAATTTATTTAATTAAAAAATATTCTTACAAGAATTGTAACTCTTTTTCTATTTGGAACAGCAAATACAACTACTCTGTATCATTCAGGGTTTTCTTTCGTGGCTATGTCTTACAATTATTTTATATTTTTATCTGTTTTTATGAATATTTATTACCTAAAATTAATTTATTTCCTGTTTGAGATAAGGAATGGGAAAAGGATTTTTATCTTTCACGATATTTTCTTAGCATTTTCTTTCTTCATTTTTTATATTCACTGATTTTCAAAGACTATTGTTTAAATATTGATTCGTTTCATACGCGAATAAAGAAGAAAATTATATGCTACGATAGTTTTAATGAATAATATGAAAATTTCTTTATACTCGTAGATCGTTTCGAAAAATTTATTTCTCTTTTATTTCAAATCATGAAAAGTTAAGTTATGAAAAAATTATCGTTCATTAAATTTTACATAATTTAAATTTTTATCTTATGAACAATCTCTTTAAGTCTAAGCTTTTTTAAATGTTTGCTTAATTTATACATGTTAAAATGAAAAATTTTTAATTGGAAAACGTAATTAATTCATAATAATTGTAGTAAAAACTGTACAAATGTTTTGATAAATTAAACTCTAAAATTGTATATAATTCTCTGCAAAATATAAGTATTCATTAAAATAACTTGGAGTAACAAATAAACTGAATGACTTAAGCAGATTTCATGTTTGACCGTTAAAATGTTTAGATTATTTATTTATTTTTATTTCTATTATAAGCTGCATTCGTTAATCATTTCCAATTAGGGACACACTTTTTATGCTTAGCTTTGAACTGAATGATTCATGTAATTGTGGAGCTATTGAGCTCGAAAATAATAATCGAGAATTGATTCAATCAACAGTGTCCAGATGCTACTCTTCAAAGTCAATGGTTCGAGAAAGTCAAGTTGTTTTAAGGAACCCCGTGAACCGACACTAAAGTTGCTCGTGTCCTGAATAGTAAATAGATCACCAACTCACCCTGCCACTTGTTCTACTGCATCTTTCCTTGACACCACACATCCTTTACAGAGGGTACAGCCTCGTGAGAATAAGCGTGTTTTTATAGCTCCAAAATTGTTTTTGAGGTATTTTTACTAGAATTTTATACTGAATCTTTTGCAAGTGACTTTTCTTCGGAGAAGGTAAAATTATACTTAAAAGTTTTTCTAAAATAACATTTCGGACCATAATTTAAAAGCTTTTTTTCTTTTTATATATTTTTAACTACAGAGTAAATGTCGCATGATACAATACATTTTGCATTTTAACTTAAAGAAATAAGGACATTTTATTATAGAAATGTTACGGAAAATTATTGTAAAATGTCACAGGATCATAGAGACCAATGAAGTTAAACGTGAATAAAGAATTAAATAAATGTGACATTTAGGCGAACATTTTAGGAAAAACAATTTTAATCAAGAAAAGATAATTTTGATTGTAAATATATATTTTAAATCATTATGAAATAAATTTTAAATTTGCTAATCATCTTAACCTTCACTTATGATACTACGGTTTTTATATATTATTTTTATACTATTATTTTGAGAGCTTATATCTATGTTCACATAAACGCTGCAAGAAATTTATTAAGTTTAATTAGCTTTAATTTCAAGAATTTGAAGTTAAACTCTCTGTAAGATTATAATTTTAAAAGTCAGTATGAGAAATTTTCAGTACCAGAAAGTAAGTTTTAAATAATGATAGATTTTCAAAAGTTATCGTTTTTACGATGTGAGTGAAAAATTCTTGGTGTCCAATAATTATGAAATATATTTAATTGATTCTATAGAGATAAAAATTTTTTATATTATATATGCTTTTTATCAAATATTAATCAAAATATTAAATGAAAATAAAGACTATTTCTAAACTTTAATCTATATTTCAAAAAGGGGGATTTATCACTTTTTGAAATATAGAAATAAATGTTCCAATTTTTTAATTCCATTATTTTTATAGGATATTCTTTTGCTTTGCAAAAATGATTTTACTCAGATTTAAAATTGCAATTTTATTTACCAATGCAGGTCATTTACTTAAAATAATAACCTTTATTAAACTCTCGGAAAAATTAGAGCATTTTAAAATAAACAATATATATACAAATAGAAAATAGTACTTATTAATTTACATAAAAAATGAAAATATTTTTCAGTATCTGAAATCCCTTTTTTTGTAATTTATGGTTTTCTTAATATTAAAATATATTTTTAAAAGAAAATTTGTATATGAAATTTTAATTTAATAATATTTGTGATTTGTAGTGGAAATTTTTAATTAACTTTCCTTTTTAAATTTTTTGAATACATTTTTCGTTAACAATGGATAAATTTTTAGAAAAATAAAAATTTGATCAAAATTACCATAAAAAGTGAATTTAAATGAGAAGAATTAGCATTTTCAATTTCCTGTGTGCTGATTTGATAATTTCTTTATTTATATACATTGCAATATTTCACAAAATTTCATTTCCATATAGAAGATTAAAAAGACAAACAAGAACACTGTTTTCGTATATATAATTTTTAAAAACCATGTTAAAAAAACTCGCAATTACTTTCTAATTGAAATCATCATGCAAATTCAATATAGACTGCTTCTGAAATATTTTCAAGTGTTTCTTATCATCTAATGGGATTTCTTCATAAAAAAATTCCAAAATTACGAAACAATATCAACAAATAATGTTTTAATTAAAATGTTTAATTAAAAGCCAAATTTTTCTAAATATTATTTTTAACAAGTTTTTCACTGTAACTAATTTAAACAATATTTTAATGTTATAACTGATATTTAAAATTTGCTATTAAAGTAATAAAAGATGTATATAAAGTAAGTGTTTTTAGAATAAAATGTCTAGAATACACATTAACATATATTCTAGAGATTTTATATTAATATAAAATACAATATATTAATATAACGTTGGATATTTTAATTATCTTATATATGATATATTCGTCACTAACGTATGAACAAACTAAAAGTGTTATAAAATAATATTTAAAAAAATGTCCGTTTAATTAACAATAAAATAATGAATTAAAAGATTGAAATAGGAGAGTATATATATATATTAGTAATTAAATACATCTAAATATGCTATTCCCACACGTAAAGGTTTCCTCTTATTATTTTTAAATCTTACTTCATTGAATACTTATGTACATATACGATGTTGTGTTAACTGTTTCGATTTCATATTGGACTTATATTTCTAAGCAAAATGTTGAGAGAACAGGAGAGTTAATCTCTCTTGTTGGACAAATAATTTGTATACTTGTAGATTTAACTCTTTTTAAACTAATTTTCAAATCCTTTTAAATTCAAACCATATTAATATATTTCATTTCTAATCAAATACTTTAAATGCTTTATTTCAAAAATCGATTAATTTTATTCCAAAAATCACAAAAAGTGAAAGCACCGCATATTCAAAATGCAGCACGCACCTTATATGCGTGTCATACTTTGTTACATGGTAAAAGCTGAAAAGGGGATTTGAGTGCGCGTGCCACCAAGCATGAAACAGCTGAAGCAAAATAATGGTAAAAAAGAACATACACAATGACATTTGATTGTTTGCGTAAATCGCAGTTATTACCAATACTCACTTTTAGAGCATATAATATAAATAATAATGCATAGAAATAAACTCAAAAAAGATCTAAACATGGTTGTTATTGAAAAACATGGATTTAGTTGTACTTTCTTTAACTTTTAGTTTTTGTTATTTATACTTGAATTGTTTTTACATCATGTTAGTGTTCACACATGAAATGCACTGTAACCATTTCTTCACAAAAGAGATGACACATGTTATAATACTCAGAAAAAGTGGCAACTAAATTAAAGATGCGTGCACTCAAAAAACTGGTATTTTCCCTCTATAAAATCAATTTAGTGATTTTTACACAAACAACGCAACTACTCTAATTAGGGAGGGAAAAAAAGCAGAATTTTAGAAACATTGCTATAGAGCTACAAAGTATTTCATATTACTGAATTTTATGTTTAGAACTTTATATGCAATTACTAACATATTCTCTGCATAACTACAATGAATGTTGAAGATTCATATTTCATTATTAGACTGAACAAGGATTGTAATCTAATTGAATACAAATTCATATTTATATAGAGAGATCATATTTATAAATATATTTACATTAATAATCATATTTACATTAGATATTTTCAAGTTCAGATGCTTGTTAAAAAGTTTTACACGAAATTATAAATTATATATGCATATATATATATATATATATATATATATATATAATTTCGTGTAAAATTTTTATATAAAAATATATATAAATTTTATATATATGCAGAAAATTTATATATATATATATATATAATTGTGCATCTGAACTTGAAAATATTCCATGTAAATATGATTATTAATGTAAATATATTTATAAATATGGTCTCTCTCCCTCTCTCTCTCTCTCTCTCTATATATATATATATATATATATATATGGTCAAACTTTTAGAGTGTTTATACTCTTGGGGCACATTTAATATAATAAAGATGTTTTCTTATATACATAACTTAAGATTTCGACATGTACTTTTATTAAAGTATGAGTATGAGAACAATAATACATTTAAATTACTTAAAATACCCCTTTTATAAAGTGATCGTGAAATGTAAAATAATATCTGTGCTTATTAAAATGGGAAGATTTGATTTTGCTATGAATACTTATTTTAATTGAAATATATAGACCAAAATTTTTTGTTACATGCATTTCAAAAATTTCCTTTGCTTGCAATTGTTTTTTCCCTTTTTGTCTTTAAATATTTGCTTTCAAATTTTCATTTCATTAAATCACACACAGCTGAATGATATAGAGAAGAATAAATTTTTCATGTAAATGGACATCCGGCTTCATCGAAAAATATTAAATTATTAACTTAACTTTTTTTTCCCAAATTTTTATTTTTTGCGTATTTATTTGAAACAAAATGTTTTGTTTTAAAACCGAGTCAGCTAAGTTTGGTATATTTCTCCACTCTTTTCAACAACTAAGGAAAGAAAGCCGATTCCATCTAAGTATTAATGCACTTTCGAAGAACTCTTAATAAAACTCAGAGTACTAGTTCAATTTACTTTGCCCAGCTACCATGGAGAGTAATTTCGAAGAGGTGCTCTTCATTCATTTTTGACTCCCCAATTTACCCTTTCCTTCATTTTTCATAGCTGTTACATGTTGATAGGAAAACAGTTTTCACCAACCGAGATTATCGAATGAGAAAAGAATGGGAACCAAATGAAAAAAAAAGAAGAATGGGATGAAATCTAACCGAAGCTTAAATGGTTTTTCTTGATGCCCTTTCTTTTTGACAAGACAAATGTTCACCAGAAGAAAATTCCATCAAATTGACTGAAAAAATAAATAAGAGCAACAACGCAGAGAATAAACAGTAAACAAACCTATGAGTTTGGAAGAAATGCCTTCAAATAAATGGAGTATTATTTTGCAATATAATGAGTGGCTTTCCCGAGAAGAAAGATGATTACTATTTTGTTTTGTTCTTCTTAAGCAAAATATGCACCAGGTGCATGTGTGCATTTCATTTTCTTTTTTTTCTCCTTCTAAGCATGGATTAATACACATCTGTTTTGAAACTACATATTTTCAACTTGCAGAAAAATTTTGTTTTGAAATTCCAATCGTTTGAAATAACTGATTGTCTTTGTTATGGAAAAGTAAAAATTGTTTTGAGAAAAGTACCCAATTAATAAGCTATATGCAATTTATTTTATGTTTTCTGTTGAAAAGTTATCTGGGAGATTGAGAGTGTATATATGTAGAATTTTTGCTATTTTAAAAGAAGTTTACTTTTTCTTTTAAGTTTTGAATAACATTTTATTTAATAGAATTTCTTTCTCTACGTTCTAGGTTATATATGCTAAAAAAATAATAAATTATATATCACTTATTTTAGAGATAAAATTACGAGCAATAAGTTATATAATTTTATTTAAATTTTGAATACTGCATTGTTTTACAAACTGAAAGTCACACATATACATTCACACAAAGCAAAAATGTTTAATGTTAAGAAAGTCTTAAGCCAGTTAATTTTTCATGTTATAAATGAAAATGAATCAAAGTTTAAAAAATTATATAATTATTTTTTCAGAGTATGTACTTATTGCATATGTTAAATCTAAATAATATTTCACATCTATTTATCTTGACTTGTTAGTACATTAAATTTATCAGAATGATTAAAAATTAGCATTTTATTTTCTATTACAACATTAAATCAAAATAATTAAGACAAATATAACTTTCATTATATTTCTTTTGGTTGAACTTATACAATGAAGTAGAAAGCTCATTATTTGAGTTTAGTCGAAGTTTAAAATAATCCCGTTATAAGCTTTAAACAAAATGTTTAAAAAATTGAATAAAGTATAAGGGTAATAATCATAATTACTGCCTAGTTGACTAACTATTAATAATAAATTTTGATTTAATAGCATTGCTGAAGAATTAGAAAATTTTCATGTTAATTGGCTCAGAAATTTAGATTTTTTTTTATATCCTCATATATTTTTTATCATCAAATACAATAAAAATAATTTTATCTATAGAATTCAGAATGTATAGTGAATTTAAATTCATTGAAAACGTCTATTATTTCTGAAATATTTTTACAGCGCAAGAAATAGAAAATACAAAAAACAGTGGAATGATAAAATTATCACATATTATTATTTCAATACATTTTAAAACATCCTTTCAGAGGTTTTTGTCTGATCCAAAAAAAAATGTGTTGCTTTAAGGAGCAGAAAAATTAAATAACTTAATAATTCAACTAAACATTTGTGATCAGAAAATTTTTTTTATAAACATTTTGTTAAAAAAATTTATTACAGAAATAAAGGTATAAACCAACAAAAAAAAATTAATTTCTTATAAGTTTCAGTGGCTATATAATTTAATTATTTTTCATTCAACAAGAATAGTTCGAAAATATTGATTCATTTTTAATTTTTAGCAATTAAATTTGAAGGGTTTAATTTATTACTCTACATTTTATTCAAAGAATTTCTAGTGCGTAAAAATTTTATGAAAATAATGAATTAAGTTCTATTCCGTGGAATTTGTAAAATATACTATTCTAAATGTTAATAACATTCAAATATATAAAGATAGTTAGCAATATCACAATACATACTCCTTTTGTTATTCTGCTGTTAAGAATAAAATATACCTACAAAAAGAAATGTTATTTACTACCAAATGGATAACTTTTCTTTATTTAAACTTTCTTTCATGGAAATCGTATTTGCAAATAAATAGCTACTTTTTACTTGTAAGACGTGAAAGTACAAATACGATTTCACACATTTTGAAGAGTTTACAATCATTGGCAGGGTTTTTGTTCATGATTTCTTTCGGTTGTCTGGAAAGCATTTGAATGAGAAAGGAAGAATTTTTCAAAACGTGTATTCTAATAAATATTTCAATAAGAAAGAGAAAGACTTCAGCCTAAATATAGCTCTAATGATTGCTTTACTAACAAAGCAGAAAGCTATTTTAAAACTTATAGTTTCTTTTGTAAATATCAATCTACAATTTCACTTATATTTGTATTTCTTTTCCAAAAGATGCTTTTCTTAAATTTTCGAGAAACATAATATTATAATGATAAAAAGTTTCTTGTTTAATAAGGTGAAAGTGGTTAAGTTAGATTTTGATTATATTATTAGTATAAAATAGCATCATATGATCAGAATTTAAAATGTATTTCATAAATTGTAAAATTTTAAATATATAATAATATAATATAATATATATAAATATATAATAATAATGAAATTGTAGAAACAATAAAACTCTAGGTAATTCCTAATTTTAAAAGCTAAGAATTTTATCCCGAATCAAATGTCTTCAGAACTATACAAAACAACTTTCTAAATTAGGAAAAAAAGTATATTGGCACTAAAATGAAATTAATATTTAAGAAATAAAAGACGTAATATTTAAAAAAATTAATGGATTAAAATTTTCTGAATTAAATTTTTTTTACTGAATTAAATGTTATTTGAGTCCCCTTTTTGTTTTTGCAAGAAAAATGTGGAAAACATTGATGAAATGGATCCAACTACTAATATGAATTTAAAAAGCTGAGAAAACTACAAAATAATTTAAAATACCGAATTGATAAATATTTACTTAAGACAAATTGTTACTTAAGATATAATTTGCAGGAATTTATTCCAATGCCTGTTAGGTTTCATTTAGTATATATAATGAAGTCCTTATAAATATGGCAAGTTTTTTAATAGCTTTTTTATACCTTAAATTGATATTTTATAAAATGTGAAAGTAACTTTCAATATAACTTTTTCATACTTAATTAATATTTTATTATTGTACTGTTTCTAATTAATAAACACATATTTCTAATAAGGTAAGTTTCAATTTTTAAAATTTATATGAATTGAATTTTTGAGTGATTAATGTAAAGGTCTTAGTTATTAAAATGAAACTATACTGTTTTCTGGTTGAATATTTTCTTGAAAGAATAATTTAAATAAAATTTTAAATTAAAAAATTTTAAAATTTTAAAAAAATTTTAAAATTTTAAATTAAAAGTTTTACACCAGATTTTATATATAGTAATATAAGTTTATTACTATTTCAGATTGCAATATAATACGAGTTCAGAAGAAATGAATCACCTATTTGTCTTACTCCTATAATAATCAATATATTTAATATAAACTTCTCAGAGTAATACCAGCATACTCAAAACAAGACCTCTAAAAATTCTATAGTAACATATATGCTCGCAATAAAGTATTCTGACAAGTATGAAGATTAAGACCTGTAAATCTAATCTAGTATTATGTTATAAGCTTTCTAACCTTTTTGACTGAAGAAACGAGGTAAATTGTTTTAAGAATTTTAACACCAATATTTTTAAAATTTCGTTATTCAGTATGTTCACTGAGGTTATGATCTTACACAAAAAGACTATTTTATTTGTAATATGCGAACAGCTTAGCAATTTTGCTTTCTTTCTTTTGCCAGCTAAATTTTTAATGGCAGTGCAGAATAAAGCTAATAACTTCAGTAAAAATGTTAAATAGATTTGGATGAAGTTCAACTAGACATTAATGTTAATCATACCATTAATACTAATCAACGAGACATTAATATTAAAAATAAATTTTTTAAACAAGATATTTTTAGATTTGTTATTTAATTTACTTTTCTCATAACTTTTTGGAAGTCTCTTTTTTCGAAATCCTATTACATGTTTTTAAATACAATGGTTCAAAATAATATTCCTAACAAGATGTTTTCAAAATAGAATCAAAACACTTTCATGAAAAGCGACGGAATGTGATCGATCTGGTTCGCTTTTGGCAACTTTTCAATTCACACATCTACCATACTATTTTATTTTGTGGTAGAATCTTGGCAAATGTTGAGGATTATCAGTCATTTCTGTGAGAAACAAGTTTGCTGTCACAGATAGCTTGCAATACTTCAAATCTCTATTTTCTGGCTTTTGATTTCTGTACCTGGAAAGAATGGAAAAACTGAAGCTATGTAGATATTACTGTTTCTCTTTTTTGCTGTAGTTATGAAATATTTTCTTTTAAACGAGGTAAATACTCAATAGAACCATTAATTCAATAAAATATTTGTTCATAAATAATATATTAAATAATTCAATCTGATTAATACATTACTTTACGTGTGAAAACTATTGAAAGTTTAAATCCTTTGTCAAAAAGTGGTATCTTACACTGTGGTCTAATCTCACAATAAGTATGAGATTAAGCTGCAATTTAATATGTCATTTAGTTACTTGTAAAAGAAATACGCTAAAATGCACACCAAAAATATTATTCTTAGGTACAGTATCCATTAAATTAGAAAAACATAAATTTTTAAACTAATTCTCGTATGACAATTTAGAGAACGTATCACCTGAGTCAAGCATATTGTATTATGTAATTTGAACAGTAACATTTTCACTCAGGGAATTAATAGCAACGATGTGAAAGAGAAATCCCGTGGAAATACGATTGGGTTTTATCACGAATAGATAAAGTGTAAAACCAATCAACATCCGTGCTTCAGCCATGTTGTTTGGACAGATTGCCCAATAGGAAGTAACTGCAATTACTATGTCACATAGGCTGCATAAATTTTGAAGAAATAAAAGATTTCTACAAAAAAGGGAATATGTATATATTATTATATTATTTATGTATACTGATGTGTTCATCATATTTTAAACGATTTTTCCACAGGATCCAACATTAGTTAAGCAGAATCATGATTTAAGCATTATCGGATCATTTATTTAAAGGAGAATGATATAATTAATTTACTAGTTGCGAAAGCTTTTACTGAGGAGAAATAAAATGGTTATCTATTTTATTTCTCCCCGAGAAAAGCTTTTCTAACCAGTAAATAATTGTGCACCATTTACAAATTTAGCTTTTAGCTTGCATTTTGTATAACAAGCTACAAAATACAATTGACAAGGTGAGACATACCACGAAAAAGCAATTTATGTATATTCATAATTCTATATATATTCCGAAGTCTCAATGTATAATCATAAATATAGTCAACTTTTAGTTCAAATTCTTCATTAATGAAAAATTTTTCATTCTACATCAGAAAAGTAAATTTCTAATTAGAAATATCACTTAATGTATGCCATGCTTCGTATAATACCGACAAAAATTGCAAGAGTTTTGGAAAAGTATATCTCCTACTGATAAAAGGAAATTTAAAATTAATTTTAAATTTAACACCATGTCAATTTGTCATCACATTCCTTTGGCCTCATACTACTTCATTACATTAAGCTTATTTGGCATTTTATAATCAAAATTGAAGAAATATACTTATAAATGTGTTATTTAAGATTTTTGTTAAAAAGCCTATTTTGCGTGAAATGACCACTGTTTTATTGTTTTTTTCATTGTTCTATTTATGTAATTCTCTATCACAATAAGATTTACTTATGAGGGATTTTTTAGCATGATAACACACTTGATGTGAACTTCGCTTTGTGCCTACGACTGTCCGTAAGCTTTCGATTATCCACATAGATGAGTGTCAACAATGTCCTATGCATTCATAACACCACTATTCCTCCAATACACGAGATTTTTTTTACAAAAAAAGCTTTAGTCATATCAAATAAAAATGTACTTTAATTTGATAGGATTGCTTATGAAATTATTATGTAAAATAGGCATCCTTACGGATAACAAATTTAGTCATCGAATTTTACTGGATACAGATATACTGAAATAAAATTTCCTAACTTCATGTGGATTTAAATAAGCTTCAAGTAGAAAAATCATACTTTACAAAAAGAAAACTAATTTAAGAAAAATTTACTTATTTAAGAAAGATAAAAATTATTATTCTTGAGTTAACTTATCTACTTATTTTGATGCCCCTATCATGATTTAGACATGCATTAATACCGTTTAGAATCAATATGAATACGCTATTTCGGTATTGAAATGAAACGAAACCCAAAGTGGTTTTAAGATTTAAATTCTTCTTCTTGCTTATTTATAAATCTTCCAAATCAAATTTTTGATGAAAATCATTGATTTTAAGTTAAAATGTAGAGGTGGATGTATTACTTTAATTAAAGAAATCTAAATTAAAACGTTCATTGGTAGCCATTTAAAATATGAATGTAATAAAATAACATAGTTACTTTATGTAGTTTATTTCTAAACTTGATTCAAAACAGGTTCAAGTAGTTTAAAATTGAGACGTGATGAAGAACGAGGATAAAATTATTTTTGGCTAATTATTATTCTTAGGGTTCAACCATATGGAAATTATTTCAGTTTTTACTTGTAAATGCATCATTTTATTAATCTTGCAATTCTCTAAAAGCAGAATATTTTATTTTTTAATATGAGATGAAAAATAAACAGTTACATTTCTGTTAAAGTATACACCAATAATTGTACTTCAATTTTTCCAATCATTTTATGTTAAAGTTTCATTTTAAGCTCATGAATTTGAAAACTTTCAATTAAAATTTAAGGAAGAAAAGTGGATTTGCTTTAACCAATCCAACTCGAATCTATTACTTAGCTTCTACATTTTATTTTACTGATTTGTTTACTCTTGCTTTTATAGTTTGTTTTATTCAAAATATATTTATGCATCGTTCTTGAGGTAATGGAATACTGCAATAGATCAGCGATAAATTTCGAAAATCAGATCTTAACACTGTAGAATAATTTTTACTCGAGAAAATTCTTCCTTAAACTCCCTGCTAGGAAAGTATCCGGGTAACGAGGGTTTTCTCATAACGACTTCTTCCTTTGATTCCTAAATTAAAAAATAAGGTAAGGGGGAAAAAAAGGAAATAATGCTTTTGCAAATGTAGAACATGATAATTTTGCTGGGAATGAAAGGAGATAAAAAATGTGTTTGGGTAGACTAAACAAATGGAAGCGTGGAGCGGAAAATGCCGAAATTGTGAAGGCGTCCTAATTGAAAACCTTTCCCCAGCTCCATCCCCCTCCTCTCTTCCCCACCGTTTTGCCTCCCTCCCGCCCTTCACTCCTCAGTACCTCCCCCTCCTCTTGGGATCGATTTTCTTTAAATGCGAATACTTTTGAGATAGCATTTATCGCATGTTCGTTCCGGGTTTTGTCTCCGAATCGAAATTGGAAAGAAACGATTTTTCAACTTAGGAATCTTGAGTAGTCGAATCTTTCGGATTCAACAAGTAAACGAGAGTTTGGGTGAGAAAAAAAAATGAGCGAAATAATAAGGTGGAAGGTTGAGGTTGTTTCTTCTTTCCTCGCCACTGAAAAAGTGAGCAAAAATGAAATACCTTAGGGAAAGATACCTATCTGTTTTTATACATACAATCATTTTGAACAAATTCAACTTCAGTCAAATTAATAAGCTATAAAAAGGGAAAGGTAAGAACGTTAAATTATCGAAGTATATTCATGACACAAAAATAAAGAAATTGCAATTTTTTTTTAATCTTTCTTATTTTTTTCTCATTTTAATGACGGTAGTTTTTAACATAATTGTATTCTTTAAAAAAAAAAAATAAAATAAAAATAAAAAAAATTAAATTAAATTAAAAAAAAGACTTGATTGCAATGAAAGTACACTGTCCTCCAAAAATTAAGGCGCAATGCATCATTTATATCTCTAATTTAAAAATGCATGCACATAAAAACAAGTAATTTAGAAAAATGTGCATCAAGCAGTTTTTTATAGAATACGACATAGAAATTTACATGAATTCAAGCACAAAGAGGATTCACAATAAAAAGGTATATTAGGTATAAAAGTTTTTTTTCCAGAGAAAATAAAAATAACATATCTTAGCTTCATGTAAAAAAGTGCCTGGAAAAATTAAAAATGGATTCTAATAAGAAATCTGTCTCCCCTAACTGCAGTACAATTATAGTATCAAATTTCCAGGTTGTCAATTAAATTGTTGGATATTAAACGGGAAGCGAAAACCAGTTACAATGTAACGCTTGTTCTAACTCATGTGAAAACCATAAAAGAAAACTGAAAATAGTAGCTTGTCTGCTAAGATAGTTCCAAAAATGCTCTATCGGTTTTAAGTTCGGAGAATGAGCTCTTCATTCCATTTGTGGTAAGATTTGTTTGTTGTTTAAAGATAATTTTATACACATGAAAGCTAATTATGTTGAGACCTACTGTTTAAGAGGATTTTGAGTCATTGCCGAACATCCAAGGTCATGGTGGAATTTAAACCCATAAACTGCTTAACTGGCGGCCAAAATGCCAATCATTTGTCTGTCAGCTTGGTTCATTCGCTTTATATTGTAAGCACAAAATAGTTAAATACAATTACTGCTCGTTGAGATCGCCTAAAATTATCCATCATAATGAGGTCATTCCAATGATAGCGGCATGTGGTTGGACACATGGACCAAGTTCTCCAGATATCTCAACAACATTCAGAGTTCCCCCTAGTAATACATACATGTCAGTAACCACCAAGAGATATTTTTGCCCAAACCATGATTCCGCCTCCTCTATAACTATGTTTATGGGAAAAGTTGGATTGGTTGTTTCCAGACCTTCAGAAGCCATGAATCGTTATAAACCTAGCACGTCTTAGAAGAGTGCAGAAGTTCATTGCTGTCATGATCTAGAAACATATTCTTCTGTCCAACATAAACAGGCACGAATCTGTTGTTGGTCTAGAAGGATACGCAGAACTATAAACTTGCACCGAGGTTTTTACATCAGTCAAGCATCTTCATACCTCAATACAGTAAGGGTTTTTGATCATGATAAGATGAAATAATATGTAACCAGCTGAGACCCAATTGCGTTTCCTTTTCTTCTGGATGAAAGAGCTAGAAAATAGATTTCAACAGATAATGTAACTCGTGATTAATTTAAAGTATGCGAAGACTAAGAAAATGTATCATGGTAAATTGAAGAAAAAATAATCTTAAAAATTTTCTTCGAAATATAAAATGAGAATTTTGACTAAGTTAAAAAAGAAATAAAAATAACATTACAAAAAAATTCTGCTTGAATTGGATTTGATTATTTATTCATATATTATCAGCTAATATTTATAATCGAATAAGATATTTTTGAAGTCAAAATAAAATAAATTTTTTAGCATTCATCTTTCGTTCCACAACTGATGCAAAATTCTTGGACTCAGAGCATTGGTGACATTAAAGTATTAGTATATTCATATGCTTATTCTCATTCTAATATTCCATAATCTTTTCGTGTAATGATTTTTGAGGGCTTCAAAAAGCAAATTCATATATTGCTATTAGTTGCTAAAACTTTGTAGATAAAAATACATTGAAAGGCAACTAAATCAAGGACATCTAATGTTATCCGAATTTTGAGCTTTCCCAGCCTGGAAGTGACTTTCAAATGACATTAACAGCAATTTGAAAATGTAATGAGTGCTGCTCGCGATATCAGTAGTAGTTCTATAATAGATAAAATTGAAGCGCATTTCATCAGGGCAATGCCCGACAAGTGAATTAATCAATTTCGGAAGTAGTGCATATACACAAATTTTTACACACTAAAGTGATAAAAATGTCGAAGGAGTACGTCAATTTCTGAATAACTATTCCTGATAGAGTCAATATTCACAAACCACAGAGTTTGAAAGACTGAGATCGTTGGCGTTTACCCCTCATTGTAATTATAGATAAACGGGATATAGTGCAACATTTTACCCTTGATAAAATGCTGATGTGCAACAATATATAAATACCTCACCATACAAACCTACCTCCTCTTAATGAAGGAGGTAGGTTTGTATAGGATAATTTTTCTAAGAGTGTTGCTGTTTATATCACAAAACATGGTGCAAGGATTAGTACGGGGACACCGCTGAAGAATCGTATAGATGTGAAGAAATGAGTAGTCGAAATTCTCTTTGTTACATGCAGATGGTAAAATGTGTTTTATGGCAATAACTACTTGACGCGGTGGATCCTTTGTTGAAGGAAAATGACTCCTGTACCCCATTGGGAAGAGATGGTTTTGTATGGTGTGGTAATTCTCCACGTTGCCTTGCAGAAGCATTAAATCGACTTGTGATCTGTTAGATTTTGATTCTCTGTTACAAAAAGCGATAAAAACTGATTATCTTGGTTTTTCACATTCAATGGTCCTTAGTAGTTTACCCAATCAGAGATAATTCTACCGGAATAAACGTACTCACGATACACTCTTGACACAGTGGTGAGTAAAAAATCGAGAGTTTGTACTACTTCTTATATGGACTGACCCATTCCCTGGGTTCTAGTGATTTTGTCACTATCAAATGCTCTTAGATCTGTACTCTTACCCATTTTGCTATTGGCTATTATTGGTTTCATGACCAGTACTCCCCTTCATGCTAAACACTGATTAATTAACTTGCAACTTACTTGTAGACTAGGGCACAGCTCAAAATTTGCTAAAATCAGCTATTAATAATTTAATTGTTCTTCAGTGTTTATAAAACAAATGTAGAAAAACATAAACTTTTAATTTGTTTAAAATATCATTCAGAAATTTTTCTAATTGTTTCGGATTATGGAGAAAAAATTTCTTTTTTAAAATGCGATAAAAAAAAAAGTTATCTAATAACTTGAATGCTGTCCATTTCAATGGTAATAGCATTTACTTCTCTTACCTTGCTAACGACATTACTGACACTTTTAAAACGTTTTTAAAACGGAAAAATATGAAATCTGGTAATTTTAAGACTTTTCTGAAAAAGTACATTTTATTTTGACTTTATATTAGTTTTTAAGATAAATATTTTTGTACATTAAAATTTATGTATATTTCTTCGGATCTTAGTTCTTTCACCAACAATGCTCATCAAACATTTTAATTAACTATGTATTTATTGTACTATATTAATTAAAATTTTAAATTAGTAAAATAGTTAATTAACTAACAATATGTAATTAAACTTAGTTTTCTGCTGAAAAACAAATAAAATTTTATCTATAGGCTAATATTTTTTGATACTCTTATTATATATAAAAAAGTAAAATTTAAAATAAATAAAAAGAACGAAATTTCCAAATATATTTTTCATTATTTTCAAACAATTATTATAAACAGATATTTTCAAAAAATAGGAAACATATCTGACGAATTTCTTTATGTTATTCATATAATTGGTCATTGCTCATAATCTCTACCTTTAGCAAGTTTTTTGAAACTTAATTTTATTTGACAATTTCATTCATTTGACAAATTCATAATATATGCAACAACGTAAGGAAAACACATACCAAATTAATATTATATAAAATGCTTCTTTATTAAAATTCTGAAGTAAAAATGACTATTTTGT
>JAPDSC010135597.1:803686-828032 GCA_026290005.1 Latrodectus geometricus | reverse complement strand
TAAAACAGATTTACTTCAAATTATAGTCAGCAAAGATAGTTAAGTATTCATATTACTGCTTCTAAAAAATTTATTTTAACTTTTCTGAATCTTCTCTGAAACGAAATAGAAAACAGCAAATGATTAATGATGATGTATGACCTTTCAAGAAAAAGTGCAGCTGACAGTGATTGGTACTGCTGATGATGCATCAGAACTAGGAGATAAATGAGGCTATAATGATAAAGACTATTATTATGATTTTTAATGAATAAAATCAAATGCATTGTATTTGGCTGACATTTTATTAGATGAGAAATTAATGCTGTTTCATTGCATTTCCAAAAAAATCATAACAAAATCTGTTAAAAATAGAACATATTTACACACCGAAGAAATTAATATCATAACAATTTTTGGCAATACTCACTTGGAGAGTACATTTACACACTGTATTAATCAATATCATAACGTCTAGATGTGTATAATCACTATCTTTATATCTTTGATGCGATCATTATAGCATTTTAATTTGAAATTTTCTTTTCAAATATTAGTCTCAGAATGTATTTGTTTTATATAATATTTTTTTTTAGAAACAGACTAAACTCATATAAAAACAATTAAAATTAGAGCTAAGGATATGTCAAGCTACTGTTCTCACGAGCCCTTTTACACATACTCAATGCATAATAAACGAATTAATTAAAGATTTAAGAAACCTTAAAGTCTCTTAAATGTATATAATATATTGATATATATATAATATATATATATATATATATATATATAATATACTGTCAATGATATTTTCCGATGAATTGAAAAATCAAGGAAAATATTATTGTTGAGAAAGTATTTTTTAAATTGTTTATAATGTACGAGTAACAATTTATTCGTTATGATATTTCATGTTACTTCAAATTTTAATTTGAAATCACAAGTAAATCTTTATAAAAATCATTAACAAAAATAAAATGAAGCTTCATAGCTTTTACTGTTCTGGATATAAATTTTTTGACACATTTTCCGTGATTACTAGATTTAATATTTTATTTTTGACAACTTTCAGCCGGCTAGTATAGTATATAAGTGTATTTGGTTTTGAATGAGTACTTAATAAAGTTTGTATAAACTTTTTTCCAAAAATGACATATATTTTATGATTTTTTTTAATATCGAACAAAAATATTTCAATTTATGAAGGAAAAGTTTTTAAAAGAAAGTTTAACTTCATGAAAGGCTTAAAAATTAATTTTGAACTTTATTTCGTTTTATCGATATATTTCATGCATCTGGGCTCGAAGAAATATTCTCTAATTTATAATATAATAGTATAAATATTTATTATTCATTGTTACTTAAAACTACGTTTCCTTAGTTATTTAGTTCTGTAATTTAACATTAATGACTCATATGAGTATATAAAAATATATGTGCTTATATTAAATGCATTACTCGTAAATTCCAATTTTAAAATATGAAAAAATGAATAACAATATTTTATAGAATGTGTATAATTAAACAAAAATAATTAATTAAAAATTCTGTTTTATCGATTATTTATTCCCGTAATTTATTTAATATTTTTATTTTAGATATCACATCTAAAACGCAACATTAATAACACCTTCGCAAACTAGTATTCAAACTCTATTTAATTAAAATTAAAAAAATGATATTTTAATTTAATACAGCACAATAAAGGGAAAAAATAATTTTTTTTGAAAAGAACATGCCTTACGATTAAATTTCCTCGTAAAAAATGCATTTAATAGGCTATTAACTAATCATGATAATTACTACAATCTAATTAGCATCTAGGAGACAGATTCTGCGTAATTTTGACCATGTTGATTGGTCAATTAAGAAGAGATATTTAATCGGCTTTCTCTTCTTTTTTTTTACTTTTCTTGAAAGTAACTCTTAATATCAAGTTTTCCAGCATCAGCAGTAATTAGAGCATTAAATAAAGGTTAAAAACTAAACTCTTAAATTAATTCTAGAATATTTTGTTTTTCATGACAAGCTTTTTAAATAGTTTTTCTAACAGCATTTTTACTTAAAAAATTGGATTATATTTAATTTAATACTCAGTATACATACTTTTACTATCCCAATTATCCATTCATTTAAACATTCTTTGAAATTTCTTTATAAAATAATTCTATTCTGTTAAAATATATGTAATCAATGATTATTTAATTATATTTTTAAAATTTAAATGCAATACAAATATTTTTTTACAATTAATAATTGGTTAATATATAATAAATTATTGAGTTAAGTTTATTAAACATGTGTATAATCACAAGTAAATTAATTGTTTCAATAAATTTAAATTGTGGGGATTTTCATATAGGATTATTCCCTGTTTCTTCAAAATCTATATCATACACTTTAATATTTTTCATTCATTTAGATTATTTCTTGAGTGGGAACTTTTTTTATCATTTTTAACAGCTCTTTTAACTTGCTTAAATTTTAAAAATTATGGACGCAACATTTTTTGCATTATATTGAGTTCTTGAAATTAAATTTATTTGTTTATTTGTTTTGACATCTTGCAGCATAATATTTAAAAAAATTGTAAATTGCGTTCATTTTTTAATGATTTTAATATCCTAGGCTTATTAATTAGAAAGGAATTGGTTTTTATTTCAATGAAATTTTATTACACGGATAACAATACAGTATGATCAAACACATTGAGTTTTTCCCCCAAGTGTTAAGGATATTTGAATCATTTCATTACTGATAAAATAGGATAATTTATTTACTTATTTTTAAAATATTATTATAAATAAGAATTATTATTGTAAATGTCGTTTATTACTTCCAAAAACAATTACTGCAAAAATGTTGATTTTCCTTGTGCTAATATTACCGATAATGACATATTTACTGTTAATTCATGAAGTTGAAATGTAGTTAATTAAAGTAAAATAAAATAAATGTTTTAGCTAAGGATTCATCTTTCAATTTATTATTAAATTCTATATATTTTTAGTAAAATATGAAACCATTACTAAAATTTGAGGACTTAAGAAAATAAATTTAAATAATAATAATAAAATAGTTTTGATAACTATTTCCTGCATCTTCCTTGAATTTATTTAACTCAAACTATATAAAAACAATGAAAAACCTGAGAGAATTTTAAAATTATTTTTTTATTCCAGTAAATATTTATTTTTATTTTTTAAGCTTTTTATTAAGCATATTTTGCTTAAACTTTTTGGAATCACTTTTGAATCATCAAAATCCTGTATTAATTGAAAATTTAATAAAGACTCAACTATAGAATTAAAATTTGTTAAGAATTTTTTTATCTCTAAATTAATTTATAATTGTTTTATGGCACTTTGGGACATACAAATATATATAAATAACAGTTTAGGTACATAACTATTCAAATTATACAGCTATTCGACTAAGTAAATTCTCTTAAAATTATTTTATTAAAATATTTTTCAAATAAATTTAGCATAACAATTTATTAAATTAACTAATTACTTTTGAGATAAACTTTTTAAAATTGTTCCTTATATTGTAATAAATAAGAATATATTTTAGTTATATATGCGTCAAGTTTACAAAAATATTTTGCAGCAATAGAAGACAATTTATTATGAATATTTGGCAGTTATAAACAGTAAAGGGACAAATTTCTCATTTGCAAAATCCATATAAATAGTGAACTTACTTTCATTATTTGGAAATTTGGAAACCCTGAAACTACTTTTAAACTTATGATCAATTTCCTAGCAAGTACTTCACATTAATAACCTCATAAATAATCTGACTGCATAATATTAAAAACTATATACTAATTAAAATTTATTTGATTATTCGAAATTACCTGCATTATTATATAAAAAAAGTGACATCAGTGATGCCATCTTATATTTTTTATTTCTGCTAGTTTTTAATTTTGCTATATTTTCTTAGATATATTTTTAAGATTTTTAAATATATTTAATTTTCCTAAGAATATATAATTTTTTCATATTATATATATTAGTTTTCATACTAAAAATTATAAAATGCTTTTTTTTCATTTTCAACTTGCAATTAAACTATTTATAAAACGATAAATAGATATCTATGTTGAATTCATTATATGGGATTCAAATTTGAAAAAAAAAAAGAAAAAATGATTATTAAATTGGATAACATTTCAAATGCATTCATAATTTAATTTCCTTTTATGTATTACTTTTTGGAACTATTTAAATATCCTGAAAGAAATTTAAGAAAAACTTTTACAATCATTTTACTAAAGTTTATAATTGTAAATATTTTATAAATTTCAAGAGAATTTTTTATTTTGAAATACAAAATAAAGTATGCTGATTTTGCTTAAATAATTTTATCATATTGTATATGCACTCAATTGTGACAATACAATTCTGTGTGTATGTGATATGATTTAAAAGCTCTCTCTATATTAAGAGGTATACTTATTTGAAAGCATAAAATGTCACACTGACAGCTGCAACTGTAACGGTGGGAAACTGGGTAAACAGCCTCACAGTTTCCATAGTAACTTAGGAATACATAAAACAGATAGCTTAATAAAAAAATTTCTATCTACATATTAATGTGTTTTTGAATATTTTGATTATCTACTTCTATTTTTTAAAATTAATTAAAAATTTAAGCTTGAAATTATTTTATTTCTCCACCAAAGAATAGATAGTCAAGAAGAGTATCTTAGTCTTGCATAAGTAAATATAGGCGTGATGCTGACTATTTATAAGAATTAAAAATGAGGAACATTACTCTTTATTTAGCACTAAAATTAAATTACTAAAAATTCAATGAAAAAAATAAAGTCGTTAAATTGAGTGAAAAAACAGAATTTCAAAACGATATTTTGATGTCTATTTGTTTCATAAAATTTCATTTTTTGTAATATCATAGAAACTTATGAAATATATTCATATAATTTAGCATTTCTTAATTGTAATTTTAAAACTCTTCTCTTTTATTCTTTCCTGTGTCCTATGATGTAATCTCAGAAAATTGTAGAAAATACGTTAAATAAGCAAACTTTTAAAATCAGAGAAGAGACTAATTTTAATTTAATGAAATGAGCTTGCTATGTGTGAAAGTAAATTCCTCCTGAGCTGGAAATCTAGAAAGTTAAATCTAAAACTGGGAATGCCGCCGAACTAACCTCCCACTCCGCAGAGGGTGTGCGGGGGAACTATTGACAAGCTGACCACGATGTAATTCAATGTTATGCGCACTAATTACATTTTGCGGGTGGGATCTCAATTGAACTTGACTCGATTATATTTGTCACCGAATGCTGCCAGCTTTTGGGGGTGGATTGTGTGAAACTTGCCACTGTTCAAGAGTAACTTTCCAACCATATTGATTAGAATTCCAATCAAAGTAGAGTTTAGCTGTCTCGAGTTAACTACTTTTCTGAGGGCTTAGTCAAATTCAAAATATAACTATAGAGAAAAATTATCTTTCCATTAGACAATCCAGTCATGGGGACTACATAAGTAGTTGTTTCACGGGATCCACGAAAGAAGACATTTAATGCTATGTCTTCTTTAGGTATATTCGTCTATATATAACAGACTAATATACCTACATTTAAACTGAGTCTCAAAATATAGTAGTTAAAAGTACAATTTGATCAGCTAGTTAGTTTAAGCAATTGAACTTAAAAAATCATTTAAAATGAAATCAAACAAACAATGCATTTTTAAACAACTCAAATGTCATATTCTAAATATTGCTTTATTTTTATAATTAATTTGTAAAGTATATGGCAAAAGTCTATTTTAATATTTTCCGAAAGTTCATCTTTTACTAACAAAAGAAGAACATTCAACGAAGAAAATTTTACGATAATTTAGGTTGACTTTGCTTAAAGCTTTAATTTAAAACAACGCAAAATTTTAAAATCTCTCAAAATATTCAGAATTTTTCATATCCTCGATCGTTGGCAATGGGATTTAAATTATTTTACCCAATACATAGATAATTTATTCTAAAACAAAAACTAGTTTTCATTTTTAACACGAGTTTTTCTCTAATAAAGTATAAAACAGCACATTTCTTAAAATAATTTGAAAGATAATCTCTTAATACGATGGAATTGGGTATATTTATCCTCTACTTTAAATAAAATTAAAATTTCAAAATGATGATAACTTCAGAAAATCAGAGAAAAATGTGAATACTAATTCACATTTCTTTCTGGTTCACTAAGAATGCCGTCGTTTTGAATATTTATATCAGTCCAATTATTAATCCTTCCTCAATTTGCACTCTATTTCTAAAACACTGTTTTATTAAAAAATAAGTATTTAGGATACTTATTGAATATTTAGGAAATGATGCAAGAAATAATATTTAGATAACTAAAATAAGTTATCGAATTCTCATTTCGAGTTAAGGCAAAACAATGAAGGAGCCATTTATTTTGAAAGTGATCTATAATTCCATTTTTCAATTTTTTCTCGTTACCATGGTTACATGTATAACTTCATGTTATTTATCAGTAAAGCATTTCAGGTTGCTCATCTTCCGAGCAAATACGATTAATTCTTGACACATTAGTTTTCAGAGTTAGTTCAATAATTAAATCGTGTAGTTTGAAAATGGCAAAACTCCATTTATACTTAAATTTAGATATTTCCCAGTGATAATGTCGGAAATCAGTGATGAACTTAATTAATGAAGGTAACTTGAGATGAAGATATCCCAAGTTGACTACCTCAATAGCATATTACAAACGCAATATGTATGTTCAAACTTTGGGTATTCACAATTTTCACATTGATATTGTTTACATGTATGTTTGGGATGAAACAATTGCATCCAGAGGTACTCAAGAAATTATTTCATGCATTCTAAAACATGTTAAAAATTTAAGAAGTGAAAGACACAGTATAGCTTACAGTGACACATGCACCGGGTAAAATAGAATCATTAAAGAAGCTTTAATGTGGTTAAAAATAGTCCAATCTTTGGAAAATAATGTGGAAATCATAGATCACAAATTTTCTATATGAGGACATTCGTTTTTACCAAATGATAGAAATTTTAACGTGGTAGAAATGCCATTAAAAAAATTTACTGTTCGTTCCCCAAGATTATTAAAACGTAATGGAAAGGAAATAATTTTATTGTAAGTGAAATAAGACAAATAGATTTTGTATCAACAAAATTATTAGAGGATGCAATTTTTAAAAGGGTAGATAATTCTAATTCAGAATCAATAAACTGGTTAAAAATATGTTGGATGTGTTTTGTCAGAAATGAACTATATAAAATTTTTTTATAATTATTATTAATTAATGAGAATGAAAATTTTAAAGTCTTGAATTTATAACCACATTGGGGTAGACAAAGGAAGTTAGAAAATATTGTATTGACACCACTGTATAAAAATAATCAGACATATCACAACAGAAAAATTCAAGGACATAATTTACCTATTACGATATATATCACAGGAACATCCTGATTCCTTCAAATCCTCTTCACACCCACAAAATTTTTTTATTTTTTTATTTTTTTTATTTTTTTTATTTTTTTATTTTTTTTTAAATCCTACGCCTGACCTTGGCATGACTGCTATTAGTCTGAGACGGGCAGCCCAATAGAGTTCTGACAGACAAACATATGTTTGTAATTATGTAGTTAAAAAATGTTTTGAATCGCATAAATTATGTTTCCGAAGTGTTTTAAAGAAATGTATAATAAATTCAGCATTTTTTTTGTTTTTTTTTCAATCTGAAGAATCTTAAATTATATTGAATGGACTTGGACACCTTCAAGTTTTGAAATGAATCTAGTTGTTAATTTTAAAAGATTCATGATATCAAAAATTCATATTATTCTTTTAATAATTGTCACTATTTTAATAGGAAATATAAATTTAACACCCTTAGATATACTTAAGCAGTATGATTCATTAATATTCTATACGTATATTTTTAAATTCATTAATACGCAATCCCTTAAATATCTCGATTTGAAGATAAATGGAGTTAGGCCACTTTCAAAATAAACGGCTCAAATAAACAAAAAAATTAATAAATATTGCAAAACATTTTGCCTAACATAGACAAAAAATAAATTTCTAGATTTCCTTCTATTCAAAAAGCAAAAAGGACTTGTATTTACCTGGTGCCCTATTATTTTTGCTTAACTACTTTTACTGATTTATTATTTTTGTGAATTACTTGTTTTGTAAGTAATACATTATTTAACAAATTAAATTAAATTTTAAATCAAAACTCCCAATTTAGTAATAAAACAGATTTGGTGAATAAATATTTCAATTTATTCTACTAGATATGTTTCAAAATTAAATTTTGAGGCAAGCGTGTTGATTTCACCGTGAATCAATAGTGTTACCTATGATGTAAGCTTGGATTCAATCCCTTCCTTACGTATTCCGATATAACAGGGTCACTTTCAACATCGATCACAGGCTTACGCAACAATCAGCAAATTTGTAGATTAACACATTTTCTGCAGATATATATATTCAAGTCCGAAAGAGGCGAGACGACTGTAGGTTTTGGTCCCGGATTAATCCAGTGCTAGCTTTCTCCGAGTTTCCGGTGAATGTGGTGATGTTATCTCGTAAGCCTTTCCGATTAAAGTGGGATTAAAGCCTGTTTTAGCAAATTTCCAGCTGTTTCCAGGAAGAAGGAATGGAAACCAGTTTCCCCACCTCTTTCCTTTTGTGATGGAAAGCAGAGAATTTTCGCTAGGAAAAGGGGGAGTAGAAAAATCAATTCCTAGCGGAATTAGTATTATTTTGACATGTTTTTGGTAATTTATGCAATTAATATTCTTTAATTTATGAATAGTTGATTTTAGTCTTTTTAAATAAATTTATCATTGAAGGTTGCATTTGTAATACAAGTTATTAAACTGCAATGTAAAATAAAATATATATTATGTTCTTTTTTTTAGGTCACATAAAAAAATAACATTAAAAAATTTACTTCGTTATATTTTACGAAATTTTGGAGGTTATCTCTAGAGGAAAAATGTTAATGGTTAGTTCCTGGTTACTTTCCTCGAATAACTTTAGTGTATAACTCATATATATTTCCGTGATAAATTCAAAACATTTTTAAGATTTTGAGTTTAGTAGAATGCTGTTGACAATATTTTAATCTATGAAGAGTTTCCATTAGCATCATTTCAAATATTTTAAAAGCATAATTCTACCTGTATATAAATTGAAAATATATCTTTACTTTAAAATTTCACTTTAATTTAAAAACAATAAAAATAGTACCTTTTAAATAATATTTTAATTTAAATAAAAATTCCTTAAAGTTAACATATATTAAAAATATATGTTTTATTCTACAAAACTACTAAAAGAAGATACTTCATAAGTATATGAATGAAAAACAATGTCAACACAGTAGGAAAAAATACAGTAGAACATAAGAGAAATTATTAATAAAATATTCTTCCATAAGAAATTTTTTTTAACCAATTCAAGGAATAAGGCTGTCTATAATATCGTGAAAAGTATTTTATTACATCTTTAAAGGTTCCTAAGTAAATAATAAAGTTTTATATTTTAAAATTTATCTATATTACTAAAAAATATATATTCCATAAATATATATGTTTGAATCATTAGAATGCTCTCTAAAATACATAATATTAAACTAAAGGAGTTAATAAATTGAAAATTTATTTCAACTACTAGCAATATGCAGTTTTATTGTGCTGATCATTAAATAATTTTGAATTAATTTAATTTATGTAATTTTACTTTAAACTGGGTTACATTAGTGGTACATTTAGACTCATTTTATGCTGTCATCTATATATTATATAATTTACATATTCCATATGATATTAAAGTTTATAATTACTAGGAATTGTATGAATTCTTTTGATCGAGATCAAAATATTTTTAAATATTGTTTTCATTAGATCAATATATTAGTAGTACACAAAATTAAATTTTTATTGTTTCAATAAATTACATATATCCTTTTTGAAGAATTGGTAATCATAATATATAAATATATATCAGTAAAGAATAAATATTAATAGTTTTGACTTTAATAATAAAGGGAATCGTACACAACAATTAACTGAAACGAAAAACCCTTTGACTATGTCAAAACCGTCTTTAATAATATAGTTTTTTGAGATTTCAGTTTTTTAAAATGAATTCGAATATGTTAAAACAAAAGGAATTGAATGTACGATAATTGAAGTGCTCAAATGCAATGCTAAAAGGTTGAAAAGTACTGAAATAATTTAAGACGAAAAATAATTGGTCTGCGCCTGTATGTTAGTTGAAGCAAAGCTTAGGGAACCTCCCGAGAACATTTAAAAATAATCACGTTCTTTTAAACTGACTTTATTACATTGGTTTATGTATATAGTTTATTTTCATGAAACCAATCGCTTAAAATAAACATAAAAGAACGGGAAATTCACTAAAGAAATAATGATCATTTAAGCCAATTTTTTTGGTTTTAAATTATAACTTTAAAATATCTAGCAAATGTT
This sequence comes from Latrodectus geometricus, assembly GCA_026290005.1. Classification (NCBI taxonomy): domain Eukaryota; kingdom Metazoa; phylum Arthropoda; class Arachnida; order Araneae; family Theridiidae; genus Latrodectus; species Latrodectus geometricus. Next base: position 817,520 of record JAPDSC010135597.1, on the reverse strand, counting down.
TTTGAAAGTAATGATGCACCGAGATACATGCTTTTGAAAAATAATGGTATACCATGCTGTATTTATGTTCTTTTAAAAACAATGATAACGGTTTAGTGTTAAGTATATGGTTATCATTTCAGAAAAAATATTAACTCCCCAATATTTGTTTGAATATTTTTTTTATTCCTTTGTTTTCAAGAATTAAATGTTATCCCTTTTACTGGCCAAGTATAGATCATTAAAAAGCATTTCTCTGTACTATTCTAAGAAAGAATTTACCTTGCAATATAATTCCCATAAATTATTTATTTATGTAACTTTAAAAAAAAAAGAAAAAAAAGCATTGTATGTAGGAAATATTCTTACACTATACAAATCAACAATCATATTTTGGAAATATCTATATTTTAACTGTCGCTGCAAAGTAATAGCAATCCATGTAATTATAGGTATTACTGTGATTTGATTTCCGATCTAGTAAAAGATATTATACAAAAAAAAATGATTTTCAATTTTTTAGAGCATATCTTCCATTATTTAATTAGGATCTTGTCTAAAACCAATAATCAATTGTGCTAATATTATGTTAATGAGAGATTACAGTTACTTCATAATAATACTATGAATTTATGAAAAGACTACATATTCTTATAATTTTTATATAATCAAACTATCTTATTTTCACCATTAGAATGAAGATTATAAAAAATTCAAATCTGTGAATTAATATATAAGTTTTAAGTATTTGTTGATTTTAAGTATAAGAAGGAAAATATTAAATAACAATTATTAATGTTAAAAAAGTTGTTGCGACATAGACATGAATGAATAAAATCAAGATTCCGATTAACAATAATTTAATACCATATCGATGAATATCGGCTCTTATTATTCAATGAATATATAAATTTAATCAATTTTAAAGAAATATTTGAAGTCCAAACGCTTGTGTCTTAAAATGAGTAATCTTAAACTAGGAATCCTTAACCTTTGAATTATCATGCATTACATGTTAAATGCCTTACTTTGAATCTTTGCAAAGTTTATTTTAAAAAAATTTCCATTTACGAAAATCCAATTCTTTTCTTCTTTGCTTTTTATATATTAGGATTAAATAAAATTAGAAATAAAAATTGTCTAGAAATTTGTAAAAGAATTGATATAATTATCAAATAAATCTTGAAAAATGTACATTGCTTCATGAATTATACAATTTTTATGATTTTTAAGGGTATCATGAATGATTTCTTTAATTTTATAGTAATTTTCAAGCAATGTTCAAAGAGCAATCTTATAAAATGATTTTTGGGAAAAGTTTGTTTGGTTATTATATTGTTATTGTGGTATCTTACTTTCAAGTATTATTTATTGTCTTGCTTTTTCCAAACATATTACTTTCATATGTAAGAGTAAAATAAAAAAAAAATTAAAAAAAAGTATGTTTTTGAATATTGCATATGTATGTAATTTGCAGCAATCTGTAATAAAATTTTTAAATATTTGTTATTATCATTTCCATTTTAAATACAAAAGAAGATCTCTTGTTAAAATTTTTAAGGATTAATAAAATGTATTTTGTCTAAGGTATAAAGGAAATTAAAAGATTAATTCATACCTTAGTGAAATATCAAGAAATGACTTTTTGAATTGATATTTGACTGATAATAATTATATATGTGTATATATATGTGTGTTACCTTTAAAGTATATAATGCAGTTATTTCATACAATACCTAGTTATTTCACGAAATAACTGATCGTGTCCGTTAAAGTCTGTAATATGTTAATAATGTGACACTTTAACTAGTTATTCTATGAAATAACTAGGTATTCTATAAAGTAACTAATTAGAGACTGTTAAAGTGTAAAATAAACAATTTAACTAACATGAAATAACTAGGTATTCTATAAATAAAATAATGATAGACAATTAAAATGAAAAAGAAGCAATTTATCTAATTTATGCAACTTACAAATGGTATTTATGGAAACGTACCATAAAATCATTTGTTAAAACAAGGATTACTGTAATGAAACTTGGAATCACAAAGAACATTATTTTCTAAAACAAAAGCATTTTTTGTTGACCCACTGGGTTTTACACTAGCATTTTTGAAATTCACAATAGGCACCTGACCAGTATCTAAACTTTGATCTGTAGCAACCGACCAGAGCGATATTTCTACATCCGTACTTCTTCGATTTTAATTAATTTTTGTTCGCGGACACTGAACTGGGATAGAGAATATAATTTTTATGCGACTGTTTTTTGTGCCCAATTGGAAAAATCCTTCTTCGGTTATTTTTATGATGGTAACTAAAATAGATTTGGCATCACCTTTTCCTCTGTCAACTTCAGGCACTGGGATACGGATGGTAAACCCCACAGAAGCTTCACAATGAGTTTTAAACGTAATTAAAATTAAGTTTACGTTTTTTTCCCACTACTTTCCATATTGTTAAACAAAACGTAAATGTACCATATACTAAAAATCGAGATATATGATATAGATTATTTTACACATTAACGGGCTGCAGATCGTTATTCTATGAAATAACTAGTTAAACCATGAAATACAAGAGAGCTTTACACTTTAACTGACACGATCAGTTATTTCATGGAATAACGAGGTATAAGATTCTACGTTGATTAAAAAAGATAAATTCGGATATTAGCTGATTAAAAATAAAACACATTCTAAAGCAAAGATATATTTTTATAATTTTTACAAGTCTTAAACTATTTTGTCCTTATATCTAGTTTATTCACGAAATCAGGTTTTACTTTTCCACAAACCTCCAAAACAATTTTTCTAGAAAAATCCAAGAAATGATTTGTGAAATTAACTTATGTTTATTTACATTGCCAAATATAAAAAGAAACAATATTTATTTTAGTCCTCCAGATGTATAACCAAATCATTTTATCAAGCTTTGCTTGAATTTTTTTATAGAATCAAATGTTAGAATTTCCTTTTCAGTGAAAGAATATGTTAATTTTGCAGAAATAAAAGACATTCAATAAAATAGTAGGAAAAAAATAATTAAAAAGAATTCGAATAGAAAATTCCAATTTAAAATCCTAGAAATGTTCTTCCGATAGAATTGCACCATTAAGCAGATTAAGAGGAAACATTTTTCGATAAAAGTTTGACGTAAATATTTTTTTTTTACTTTAATCGCAGCTTTTTAAACGCTAAAAATAATCTTCGATGCTATGAAGAAAAGATAAAAATGGCTTAGTTATTCAAAATAATATAGTAAAAATATTAATATTTGTAAAGGATTTTAAGGTTAATAATATGACGCGGTGAAGTGAGATCATAAAAATTAATATTATTGCTTCAAATTTAGGGAATATAAATTAATTGGTATAGATAAAACTATGTATAAAGTAGAATTTCCGATAAGAGGCAAACGATAAAGGGCTCAAGTAACAGGATTAAAAATGAGTATAGAAAAAACAGGTCAACTTTAATGTATACATATACATATATGTTATTATAGAGGAGAAAAATAAAAAGCTAAAATTTTCAAAACAATGTGTTGATGGCTGCCTGGTGTAACGTGCATAAAATAAATAAACTGAAAACATTAAACTTGAATATTTAGCAAGAAAATAAAAATTAGAAAAAACTTGACGAAAGAAATTTCTTCTGATTGTATCACAGACAGTGTGTGAATTGACTTACCACTTTTGACGTTAGCATTCTTTCTTGCTAACGTCAAAAGTGGATCCACCAACCTCATCAATTTATCGAACAAAATTAAATTAATTTTTTAAAAAAGTAATTTTATAACAAATCTTAAAGCATTTAAAATCAAGAATATAATTTTGAAGATTATGATGAATAAATTTTAGAAGTGAATGTACTGTTAAAAAATATGCAATTTGTGTATATACGTGTGTGCATATTATAAATGTTGCAAATCCTTAAAAAAAAATTTAAATAAAAATTGTAAATTTATTTTCTTCAAATGACGAATAAATTTATTTAAAATGTTTATTGCCTTATTTATTAATTGATTTTATATGTGAATCAGATATAGAATCAAATAAATTAAAGACACACTTAAAATTTTATGAACAAAGTGTATTATAAAATATGTTTTCATGTTTTTATTTACTTTAATAAGGAGAAAGAGAAAACAATTCATGAAGATTTGTATTACAATATCAATTTAAATTATTCTACAGTTACGGAATGTAAAATCAGTAATTATAAAAAAAATTAAACAATAAAGAATGCTAACATCAAATAGAACAGATTTTATTTGAAACGACCCGACAACCTTCTATACAAAAAAATGTCCATTTATATAAATTAATTTATTGAATCAAAAATATTTTTCAGGTGTGATTGGATACAGTGATTTATAAAAGAAAAAAAATTCTTTCTTCATTTGTGCTTTTGCTTATATCAAATATTAATACATATTTGAAGGAAACTTGTAATCATCTATTGCCTTAATAAATACATTTGCATTACGTTGATTCGAATTACTTAATGTTGATTCGAAAACTCATTTGAATCAAATTGCAGAAGTTACTCAAAAATTGAAATTTAAACATTTTAATAACCAAAATTAAAAATAATTATTTTAGAATAAACTATGGATAGAAATGTAACTATCCTTGTTTTAAAATCGGTAATATTGTTGATCAAGTTTTTACTCATACTATGAAAAAGATTGTTTTTTTATTTAATCTAAAGTTTGAAATTTTCTTCTGCATATTTTATGCCTCTTAACATTTTTTAATTTAAATTTTAATTAATGAAATTAATTTCACAAATAAATTCATTGTAAAAAATAATAAGTCATGTTTCATTCACTGTGTTAAGTGTATTTAAATATTAAAATGTAAGAAATACGTAATCCAAAAATTATATTATAAAAATATGTTTGTTTAAAATTGACTAATTTTTGCTTCGTAAAGGAAAATATTATTATTAAATTTAATATTAATATATCATAAACAAAAATTTTTTATAATTTTTTGATATTTTTGCATGTGCATTATTAGTATTATTCGAACACTTAGTTGTTTAAGGGGAAAAAAAAAAAAACATTGTGATTTAAGCTTAAATTAATTTGCACAAGAGATCTTGTTTTTAATCCATGGATATTTTTGCACAATATGAATAACAACTATGATTTTTAACATGAAATTTGTAATAATTATGTAGTAAACTGTTCAACTACTTGAAAATTCTAGGTGAAATATTTTGAAAATGATGACATTTAATATTTTACATTTAGAAAAATAACGAATCTGTAAAATGCAGCAATTAAACTGTCGTTTTTTTTATTATCAATCATGAAATTTGATTATTTTATTAGTTTTAAAAAATACTTTTCATTTAAATATATATTTAATTTTGGGCTTACGAAAATGTTTTAATAAATTTTCATATATTTCAATTGTTATTTAATCCTTATAATTGATTAATTCATTTATTTTGTCAAATAGTTGAAACACATGTTTGTTGTTTTGGTTTATATTCTTTCGAAATAAGAAAGTCCTAATATGCATTTAAAATAAAAATAAATTTAAAAAAAAATAAATAAATAAAAAAAATAAAAAAAAAACATGAGACATTTTAAATGTGAATATATCAGACTCAGAAAACGTATTGGTATTGTTTGGAGATAATCTCCAAACAATACCAATACGTCAAATCTCCAAAAAATAAAAAATAGTTTCGAAAAATTGTATATTCTACTCTTATGTATACAAAATTTAATTTTCACATTGGACTTGCTCGCTTCAATAGCATAAGCACTTCGTACATTATAAATTACTGTTGTATGCCTAGAATAGTTTCGAGTGGCAAGATTCGAAATTAAATCTAAAGAATATGAGGCAAAGATAATTAGGAAAATAAAGCATTCAATACTTAATAGGAGGTTAAGAACATGTCTTGGTACAACTCCTGTTTAAATATTTGCGTGATAAGTGAAGTAAAAATCGAATATCACGTAGCTATTGATGAAGAAGTGTTAACAGGTAAATTCGAAAACTAATTACCATTTTTAAAGACAGCCGAAAAGTTGCAGTTCCAAATTAATGAAAACAGATTTCAATAAAGGTTTCGAAGAGAGGCAGGCTTCATCACCATAAATGTTGAATTTTATTAGCAGGTGCGAATTCTCTCGCGGAGTTGGTTAGAACTTTTCGTTTATTTGTTCTCATTGGAAAACGAGGCAGCTGCTACATCATTTAAAGAGCGGGGGAATTTGTTGATGCAAAGGAGCTATATTTCTGCGTAGAGGCTGCGCACACACACATCCATGCAACCGCTCTGGAACACAGAATTCAACGAGATTCAGATAGGCTATGCAAAATGGTGCAGGAAATCAATACTGACGTATCCAGTGGAAACCCCTAGAAAGGTTTTCCAGCGTTTGTCTCTAGTATTTTAGTGAAATATGCCACTTTCGCTCGATCACTTAGAGCTTTTTCTCGAAAAACTAAGTGATATTGCAGATAGTATCAGCGGATTCTTTCCCTTTTAACGTCAAAGTAGTTTAGTGTTCACGTTATGCATCCGTTTTCTTTTGCAAAGTATGTACTCCTGGTGGTCTTATTATAGTGGCTGCGGTTAAAAGCAATGTAAGAGGCATCCATTTACGCGCCAGACTTGCGCTTGAACTGGATGCTTTATCTTAAATGGTTATTCAACTAAAACAAGTCCTTTAAAATGGCAGGTCATGTATATTTTAATCTTATAAAACAAACTGCCTTCTTTTTACCATGAGCCCAGGTAATTCTGTGAGCTTACAACCATACGTAGCAAAAAAACAACAAGGCCATTCATCTTCTGAATAACAGACATTAGATCTACTTTTACAATCAAGCTGTTTAGCTGTCAAATATCAGATTTTACATATTTAGATAATATAGAAAGATAAGTAGCACTCTTCTTTTATAAAGTTATAGTAACTACTAAGGAGAACTCTGTAAAAATTGCAATTACTGTACAGACACGCAGTAATCATAAATCAAAATTTTAGTTAGTATTTAAAGGATTGGGAAGCATTGTTATTCAAAATTACTTAAAAAGAAGTGAGCTGAAATTTCAATTGGTTTTTCAATTTTTTATATGTGTAACGAATATATTAAATTCCTCAGACCAAATTTAAAAAATACTTAAACTTACTTGAAAAATGGAAAAATAATAGATTTATCACATGAAAAAAATGTTCCCTTAAATAGACAAATACATTTAATGTATTTTACTTCTGTGGAAAAAAAGAACATATTTCTAATATTAATTTTTGATGCAGTCATTATAGTTACATTAGTATTAACAAACTCGTTATAATAAATAAATTTAAATAGACAAAATGATTAATGAAATTAGTTGTCAAACAAATAAAATCCAAACTTTCGATTTAAAGCAACAAACAAAAGATATTAAAAAAATATGGAAGTTTTCTCAAAATATTCTAAATTAGAGCAGTTAAAATAAGTAATTTCTTTTTAAAATTGTTATTTTTTTATTTTCAAAAATTGATGATTTTCATATATAAATTTTATTTCATGATCATTCAAAGCAATTTCTTAAATAGGAACATGTGTTTTACTGCTTAAATTTTATTATACAGCAGTCAGATCTGTTTACAAATTTGAGAAAAATTTATAAACAAACTATTTTAAAGAAGTCATTATTGTTATGCTAATAGTTAGAACGTTTAAAAACAAATATATATTTTTTTTATATGGTATATCCTTAATTCATGTTGAAAATTCGTTACGAGTTTGAAGATAAACACATTGTTAACAACATAGAACTACACTAAACAGCATGGAGTTATATTTTAGTCACGCATTATCATAGTTTTCAAAATCAAGTGACTGATTTAAGATTGGGATATACTGTATATTCTGAAATTATGTGCTGAAAAGTTATATAAGATTGAAGAATTTGTCATGAAAATATCGATATATTTTTATATGTAATATAGCATCATTTTTAATTTATTTTATGTTTCTTCTAAGTGACGGAATTGCTTATGGAGAGTATCATCTGAAGAAATTGTTGCAGTTAAAGCGTCTAATATAAAGCTTTAAGCTTAAATTATAGTTGCTAAACGTAAGAACAATTTTGCGAGTAGTAATTATTTGAGATATCAAATGAAGGTAAATGAACAAATATATGGTTAAATCATCTTTCTGAATTATCTTTTACAAGTCTAAAATAGATTAATGACAATTCAAAGCTTAGCGGAATAATTTTATCTAAAATAAGTTAATCATGTGATATGGTATTTGCATATAAATATGTACTTTACCACCGGTAGCTCTAGTATATTTAGGAAATCATCCAAAGACATTTTTAAAAAGAGTCGTTGGATTCTGTCTTCTAACAAGAGGGCATAATTTTAACTTTTTATTGAGGAATTTTTGAGAAAAATATTTATATAAATTTTAAAATTGATACACACATTTGTGAGATTTTATACACATAAAACTTTATTATAAATTATTCCTTCTTCCAAGCACAAACTATCTATTTTAAAACAATTATTAAACCTTTTTGTTTGCATGAGAAATTATCCGAGAAAAAAAGGTTAATTTGTATATATTGTTAGAAAAATAACATTGAACTTACTTTTTCAGTTAGCTTTGCTTTTAAGATTTTGATGTAACGTATGTATATTTAAAATCCATTTCAGAACTATTTATTATTTTTCAGAATCTGAATTTCATAGACATAAACTTGACAATATTTACGTTTTACGGATTCTTATCAAAGAATTAAAAATAACACTATACCATACTAAGATTAAAAATGTGGGAAATTTGTACTTAACTTTTTTGTGTATATGGGATTTGGTGTTAAAATTAATACAAATATATTATAGTAAACAAGTAAAAATAGACTTCCAATTTTGAAAAGAAGTAAATTTATTACTGAATTATTTATTCATATTGTGTTATAGAAATTCTTGCACTTTAATATAAAATTAGTGTTAAATACGGTGTATAAATATTACTTTTATAGTGTATATTGAATCTTCATAAATATATGGTACAGTCTTTATGCTTTTTAATTAATTGGATGATATTCACACATTGATGGATATGCTAGACAATGTTTTAGCATGCAAGTATATACAATTTAAACAATAAATAACAGATTTGCTTTGCCTTCGAAAATATTATGAATATACATGAAATATCTGCATCAGAATTGGAAATCCGATGAGGTCAAGTAAAACTTCCCGTGAAAAATGATGTAGTTTTGATGAAAATGACTTGCATCAACTAAGAGATATCATAATTTTTGTATAAGAGAAATATAATTTTTGGTTTTGATTTCAATACTGAATTATTCAATGTTATACATTACATATAAAAATCTGTAACATCAATATAAAGAAGATATAATGACTTGTTTTTTTAAAATATGAGAACTTATTCAACACATGGTTCAGTCTTTTAAAAATAACTCCATGTAATAATGGTTGTAAAGTAAGAAATACAGGAAATTTTCTTTGTTCTTACATTGCTTATATAATTTCTTTCCTATTCAAGATAATAAGAAATTTTGATTTTCTTTTTCAACTTAACGATAAATTTTCTCTTTTACATGATAATACAATACTGGTCAAATTATATTTTTACAAGAGAGAAAAATCAAATATATTTCTCTTATAAACTGTCATTGAATTTTTTTGTCACTGGGCTTATATATTTTAATAAATATAAAAGCTATAAAAAATAACCTGTAAATATTATGGATTTTAAGAAAAATTTGATTTAATCTATTATTATTCTGGTTGTTGAAATTTATTAAATCTATTTTATCTAAAGGAATTTTAAAAGATATCACAATATATTTCTCTCTTATAGTTTGTAATTATTTAGAAAACAAATTGATTTATTTCCTGGTAAAATGGTGAATTTTTCAATCATTTTTAATTTGAATTATAAATATATAGGCTGATTGATGGTAAATCATTTACTGTTTCTTATGATGAAGATACTTATTGAATATTTAATAGAAATTTTAAAGTTGAATTAACTATATATATATATATATATATATATATATATATATATATATATATATCTTTGGGAAATAGCAACGGCTCGGAGAAAATTGCGCTTTTATTTAAAATAAATTATTTTTATTAATCATCGTAATATGAAATGTTGTTTACACAAATTGTTTCTAAAAAAGCCCAACTGTCAATAGTTTGCATTTTGATTTTGCTTATTTATCGTTGAGACAGGGAAAATGTATTGGCTAAGCAAGATGCAGATATTTCGGAAAAATGCTGATTGTGTGCCTTACATGATTCTCAGAAAATACTTTCATCATTGTTAAAGTTAATGTTTCGCCAAATTTTCTTTCTCACTGCTTACTTTGATAAAAAGAGCCGCTATGAATTCATTTAACGAAATCTTTTTGGAGCGAATGCGCGTCTCTTTATATTTTATTTTAAAGTTTTCGATAAACAAAGTCCCCGATTCTCTCTTAAAGACGAAACTCAAAACACTTGAATAGAAAAGCTTTCCACGAGAATACCATTCATCTTTTGAAAGCATCCCGTCGTCAGAGCAATTTTAAGAACCAGAAGGGTGAAAAACGTTAAAGCGCTTACTAATCCTTGTGATACGCCGCCTTCCAACCACCTTTCAAATTAGTTACGTGGCATTGCGATTATACGTTCCGAGATTCTTTTTTTTCCCCTTTTTTTCTTTTCCCTATCTTATATCAAAGAGAAGGATAAAAACCCAGAAAATAACGTAATGGAAAAAAAAGATGGGGATTCTTTTCCATCAACCCGATAAATAACGCTGGAAAAGAAATATAAAAACAAGTAGAGTAGGGAAAAAAGGTATTTTTTCCCCTTTTTTTTGATTTCCCACATTTCTAAAAAAGGAGAAACAAAACGCCATAATCTGACTGCTCTTAGGCTGGCAAAGGCAGCAGAGAGCAAATCGGGATTTGAGTCGGATACTCTTGGGAGAGCAGGCAAATGAAGGAAAACTCGGCCGCAGAGGTAGTTATAAATAGAGAAGTGGGCTTGGTATACAAATCTATACGTACCATATAAAAATAAAGATTTGAAGTTTGGAATTTCCAGTGAAATTCGGTGGATGTTTCTTATGCTATTGTTATATCTACAGATTTAACGAGCATTTTTAATGTAAAAGTATTACTCCTCTGTCTATTAGGATTAAGATTGCAAGAAATATTTTTGGTGGTTCATTTAGAGATTGAGTAAGCCAAACATGATTTCTCAATTCTTAGCTGCATTAAAATACATATGCCATGTTATTTGTCAATTAGGAAAGTTAACTATTGTGCAATGAGTTACTGTTTTATGAATTTCTAAGGTGAAGCAGTTTATATGTGTACATTTATGGACACACAAATCCATTATATCTACATATTCTTAAACGCACGAAAATATATATTCTATTGAAATGCTATAAAATGTAATATTTACCATTATTCATTATAACACATTTTTATATAAGCAATAATGAATAACAAACTTTTGAATATTTATTTTAGTAGATAAAGTTTTACATCTTTTTTAACATGTTATGTTGCCTAACATTTCTTCTTAACATTTATATAAAATCTTGCTTTAAACATACGTGAGATATTCGTATATTATTAAATTTTGATACAAAATCATTTATTATTTAAAAACTAAAGTTATTGAAAACTATGGATAAAATTTCAAAGTGAAATTGCTTACATTATAAAATAAATACTGAATATTCGAATAATGTATCTCAAGTTTTAGGTACAAAAGTTTAGAGATCTTATGAATATAACATCACAGGAATATTTTACATTGGAGAAAAATATACAGTCAAGTTTTTATACAAAGAAATTATTAACATTTTTAAAGAAGGTTATGTAGAGATGCTTTTTCCTTGTTCATACTAAAGGAAAATATTTATTGAATAAAAATCTCTAAGCAAACTCCGTAGTTAAAAGTTTAACTATCATCAACATTTTACTTTCTTGTAAAAATTATTTCAGAGATAATTTAATGACGTTATTTGTGTTACAATTTTTACTTAGAGGTAATTAAAATTTTTTTCCAACGCGTTTTATCGAATTATAAAACATAAATACTGTTTTTTTTACACAGAGGGGGTTGCTTAATCCACACACTTAATTTAAATGACTATAATAATTACTGTATGCTTATTATTTATTCAGTCTTTTAAATATTTCGGTTGAAAAAAATAAGAAAATTTATACCAAGTTTAGATTTTATGTAAAATGCTACCACTTGTTCGGTAAAATATATTTACTTAATAACATATTAACGCAGAAATATATTTAGCTATATAACATACTAGTTACAAGCAATAAAATGTTCACCATGGCTTAGAGATTGAACTTGACTTAAAAGTAGATATTGAATTTATACAACCACTTCAAATAAAATCCAAATTATTAACTATTGTAAAAAAACTAGAAAATCTGGGAATTTGTATGTAACCCACAAAGGAAACAAAAATAGCATTTTATATTTAAAAGTTGGATAGTTAACAATTATATGTCCAAACATTTTATAGAAACATTTATTATTGTTATTAGCATAAAAAAATATGATTTTTGATATATTATATTAAATTGTTAATCAAATTTCACAAAGGCTCATCCCACTATGTATTCCAAGAAATAAATAAAGATAGCATTTAAAATGAAATTTTAAGTATTTATTTTATTTTATTCAAATGTTAGAAAACAAAATCTAAATTTTATATTATTTATTTTTGTACTCATTAATTGAAAGCTGAGATATGATTCCATAAATTTTTAACTTTATTGTTTATTGTTAGTACACATTCATGTGTTAAAGTTTTTTGAATAATAAATTCATATATTGAGGTTTTATTTAAATTTAAAGAGAAAATCCTTTTAGAGTTTACAAAATCTACTAAAGATCATATCTCTACAATTTCACAGAATCGGAAGTTTTCTCTTACTTTGGCTTGGGAGAGATTTGATGGTGAAGAGACCGTGATACATGTGAATTATTTTCATTTTTAATAAAAATACTTAAATGTAGCGAATCAAATCGAATAAGAAATGAAACCATATTTTTTGCAAATGTTTCATGATTTTATTCTAGGCCGTCAACAGTTACTCAAATTAAGAGGTTTAAACATTATTTTAAACAAGAATTCTCAAAAAAATAATTACTTTTCAAACATGTTTTATTAAAATCAAATGCAAAAATAAAAAAAATTCAAAACTTTGATTAGCACTATTGTTATCCATTCATTATATATATATATATATACTTCTTTTTTGGATTCACTTTGTAAAAAGGTTTAAAACAGCTTTCATGTAGATTTTTAGGTCTTGCGCGTTACGACTGCTGACATGCGGTTAACTTCGATCATTTTTGATATTTTATAGACATTTTGGACGATGCTGTATCCACATGCGAGGTGCATCTCTAACATCAAAAATACCCGAACGGAATCGACGAAACAAAAATTGTACATAACTGGTTGTTACAGTCGTATATAGGACGATAAACACCTTTCACAATTTTAGCCACCCGGCTATCTTTTTCGCCGTTAAAAGAGAAAAACGAAAATGTATCGAATTTTTTGTTTGTTGTCTTCCATTTTTAAAACCTTGTACTCGTAACTGAATTAATCAAACAGAAAACCGCAAGAGGATATTTTAGTGTCAAATGTCACCTTTCCAACGAGCATAAACCTGAAATTGTTTGATAGATACCTCACGAGATATCGATCACTACAGACGTCTACCAAAAAAATAATATATTACTTTTTCCCTAACCTAATATATATATATATATATATATATATATATATATATATATATAT
>JAPDSC010135597.1:788275-803586 GCA_026290005.1 Latrodectus geometricus | reverse complement strand
TATATATATATATATATATATATATATAAATGTGTGTGTGTGTATATTTCAGTGCTTATAGCTTTACTCATTTAAAATTTTACTCTGTTATATAAGGAAATTACTGATTCCTATTTTCTTCTTCCAGGTAGTTGACAGAAGAACTAGCTTCCTATAGAAATCATCACATTCAAAACGAATCCTTCTGATAACAGGTTCTCCTCGACCTTCCCCATGCTGGTGATCAAAAAAGTAAGTTATTTACGTCATTTAAACACAATCTTTAAAAAAATTCTAATCACATATTTTACTATCCTGTGGAAAATTTCTATGGTAATATAAAGTTAAATTTGAATAGTAGATGAGCTGTATGAATGACTAACTAGGGATATATAATTAATCGTTAAATTGAGGGAAATTAATAATGCAATTGGCATATTGTTGGAAATTTTATAGACTTCAATAGAATAACTTTTTTAATAAGTACCAACATTGTTATATTCTGCTTATCACAATAACTCGATAACTATCAACTAACAATAGCTCGAAATATTATATAAAATATCAATTTACTCTTCTGAGATTTTTCTTTTGTATTTGAATTATATTATTTCTTTGTTTTAATTTACATTTAAACTTTATAATGGTTAAAAGCTCTAAAAGTTCTTGCTATTATTTACTGTTAAATAAATTTTCAATTATGTTGAATTATTTCTAGAAAATTAGGAGCTTTGTTTACGCATCACACAGAATTTGTTTTACACATCTATTTCTTGCTTAAAAGCAAAATTTAAATTATGTATCTATAATCTATAATTAAAACTATTTCATTTAAATATTTAGAAAAAAAAGTAAAGATTAATTTACGGGAAATCTACCACCTTGAATCTTATAAGTTGTTTTACAAAGCACTTTGTAAAGCAACTTATAAGATTCAAGGTGGCACTTTTTTGCACTTTTTTTTATTTGATTATGTTATATCATAACTAAAGCTATTATTAATATTAGGAGATAAAATCTTAGAGCTTAAATTAAATTAAAACTAATTTAAAAATTATTAAAAAGTTTGATTAGGAAATAAAACTAATATTTATTTGTAATGCACTGAATAGTTGATATCTTGAAAATCTCGATTATAGATGCATAATCTTATGTCAAATACATGTTTCTTAAATAATAATTTTTAAATTTAACTCAAGATATGTTTTTATAAATTTATATGTTAAAATGAAAAATTGAAAAATAAAGAGCTTAAAGGCATAATATAATTTATGTTATTTAATAATGTAAAGTTTGATAGTTTAAACGAATTATTATTTAACAAAAATAATTTTATTTTCATTAACGTTAAGTTCATCAATCTAATTTTAGTTTCTCTATATAATGGGTTCAATTATAATGCAAAAAATGTTCAGCTAAAACTAATTTTTTTACGTCTCTAACTCCAATCACAAAATTTCATTTTCTGATTAAAAGACATTCCGTTTGTATCGCCATGTTTAATTACACGGGGTCTCCAGAAATGAATTAATTCAAACTCGGCACGCTGCTCAGCAGCATCTACCTCCCACGGTGAAGCCTCTCTTACCAGCTGAAAACTTTTCAAGAATTTATTTCCAGTTCCTCCTGCTTGACCATTAAGACAGCAGGAGTCACGCGAAACAAATTGAGATTTGCAGATGAATGGCAGGATCTGTAGCTTACCTAGGTCGCGTGCGGACATTGGACACGGCATCCCTCCAGCGATAGCATTACACCTGGTACGATATGTGACGTGGATCCATATTTATATTGCTTCTTTCCTACTGCAATAAATACAGAATGAAAGAAGAGGCTAATGCAAGACACGCACATAGTCAAAATGGTTACACGCACTGAGTTCAACTAATTCCAATACCTGTTGAAAACACCTTGGTCAGTTTCCAACGTCAAAATCAGCTTTGAGTGCGTGCGTTTTGTTTCAGCATTATCCGCCGTTTGTTATCCTAAGTAAATGACAACTTGCTTGATTTGTAGGCATCTCGATCATACAAAACATTATATTTTTTGGTGATATCGATTATAGACTCATAGTCAAATGAGGAAAATAGATTGGACAAACAAAGTCAGTATCATTAGCTGGAAAATCATTGATTCATTCTCTTTTCTGTTGCTGACTTGGTGGTAATCGAAAATAAGCAAAATTACTTCATTCTTGTGCATGATTTTAGTAGTCAAATATTTACATGCTAAGGCAACCAAAAAAGCAATTGCTTCCACAAGCATATCACGTATATTATTTCTACTTT
Source organism: Latrodectus geometricus (assembly GCA_026290005.1). Taxonomy (NCBI): domain Eukaryota; kingdom Metazoa; phylum Arthropoda; class Arachnida; order Araneae; family Theridiidae; genus Latrodectus; species Latrodectus geometricus. The sequence goes on along the minus strand of JAPDSC010135597.1, from coordinate 801,319 downwards.
TAAAAATTTGTTTACAATAAATTCCATTTAGAGATATTTGAATCATTTTGAGCTTTTATTCCTGAATAAAAAACTTATAAATAGTGTTGCAAATTCTTTTATAATTCAAAGATTATTTGAAGCAAATTAAAATAATATAGATGTATTTGATAAATATTTAGTAACTTTTAATTCATTAAGTTGCACTCTACACTATTTTCATGATCTTTTGTCAAACAAAATCAAATATATTATTTTTCATGACTTCTTTTACTGTGATTAGTAATCATTAGCTAACCCATAGCAATATAATTAGACGAAATTTCAAAAATATTGATATATTTTAATATGCCTTTAAAAATTATGTAAATTTAAAAACGTGTATTATTTTATCTAATGAAATTTAAATCGAATCGAATTGATATCGCAATCGAATTTTATTAAGGAGTAATTGATCAAAGTAGGAAACGATATCTGTAATCTGCGCATGTACCACTGCTATACCCCAAATAATTTAAAAAAAACAATTACAATTTTGGACTTTTCTTTACACTTTACATGCCTTTTATATTATTGAATCAATTTTGATATTTTGAAGGTAATGTACATGAATGTAGAACTGTAATCTAAAATTTTTATGGACTATACATACACACATTAAATACCATGAAAATTATTCATTATTTTTTGTGTTTGTGGGTTTATTTAACTGGATAGCTTTTTAATAAATTCTGAGCCATTATATGAATTTATGACTAAAGTGTGAACCATGGACTTTGGTTTAGATTGAAAGTGCCAGTTTAATTAGCTCTCGTATGTAAAAATGTGATTTTGTTTAGATAAATAAAGTATTACTTATAATTATAGTGTGAAAATGACATAAGAAAGCTAATACCTCAAAGTTTCTTAAAATTTAAGTTGGCTTAGCTTAGGAAAGTACTTAAAATTACAAAAAAATTTTTATCAGTAAAATTGATAGAAGTGAAGTAACAGAATTCTGTGAACTTGATTAGGGTTGAAATTTTTTTCTTTGAGAATTTATTAAAACTCACATAAATTTCTCCATATCACATAAAGCCTAAGGAGTAAATCAGACCTTAGAAAGCCGTTGGAATAAGCATATTTAAATTTAATTACCAGAAGTTTTTAACTCTCATTTTTCCTTATTGTAATTTTTTTATAGTAATGTGATGTTATTTTTTTATAAACATTGCTCTAAAAAGTTTATTCGCAGTTACAGAAAAGTAGGCATGATTCACAAAACTGAATATAAAGTATCTCTCTTCTTAAATTTTTTGAAGCAAGAAGTTTCTCTTCGATCTCTTACTTATCTGTCACTTATTTATGTCAATTTGATAATATTAATTAATATTGATTTTTGAAAAATTAATACTGATATGTATAGTGTGTCTTTGTGAAATTAAACAATTTTAATAGATTTTATAAATGACTAGTAGAGCATTTTTAAATAGATATTTCAATTAATTATTTTTTAAATTCATGTCCTCTTTATCAAATATTTACAATTTGCTTTCATTTGATAGAAAGATGCTTCCCATATGTTCACATTATTCACCGTATTGAATTTAAAAAGAAAAAATTTATTTAATTAAACTTAATTTAGTTGCATATTTTTTATAAGCATTAAAGAATTTAATGACGTTTGTTCAGAACGTGAACGTTCAGAGTGAACGTGAAGAAGACGCTGTCTAATAGAGAGGGGCGTTCTGGGGACGAAAAAACTTGAGTTTAATACTTGACTCATAAAGATAGCGAGCTTCATACTTCACAAGTTAAATGCTTCTGAGGAAGCAGTGTTTCTTCAATTATGTCTTGCAGCATGATGAAGAGGATGCCGACTCAGATATCGACTAAGTCATCTGGCTATGGTTCAAGATTACGAGACGGTTAGACGGCAGAATTAGGCAGCTGGAGATGTATCGCAATAGACTAAGCAGAAAGAAAACTGTGCCCAACACAATCCATACATTTACATATTTTCCTGAAATGAACTTTTTTACAATTTCAAAGTTTAATGGTTTAATTTCACGTTGAAGATTTTTATGTAGTTAACCAATTTAATTAATTGTTTTTATAGTTCGTTCGCTTGAAGGCTGATTCTGTTAAAATCAGAAATGACTTTCTATGCCCGACAAATTCAAGACATTCTAATGATCCTGAATGAAATTTTTGTTTTCTTAATATATGTATATGTTCAATTTTGCATGTTTTCCTGATCCCTCTGAGTCTCATATAGTTGTTCCCATCTTAATTTATGTATAATAATATTTTAAATGTTCGTTTAATTTTCTCATGCTTTGTTCCATTTCCTAAATCCTTAATATTATCAAACTTCAGTTTATTTAATTATATTTCAGTATAAAATTAATATTTGTGTTATTATTGGATAACTTTTAAAACTTTTTTCTTGTATCCTAAAATTCGAAATTTTCTTTCATTTTTAGTATGTCTGTATTTTTGTAAATATGAACAAGTTGTGAAACCTAGAAACACAAACTATGTAGAAATGTTTTCAGTTAAAAAGTACATATTTTCTAATGCTAAGTTTAAATTGAAAGGTGCACGTTTATGAGCTGTACAAAAGTTAACTAGGGTACAATATAGATAAACAGATAACTAAACAGACACACTCAGAATCAAATTTCAGTACCCTTACCTTCAGCTTAGAAAGTTAACTGACAAAAATGTAAGAAGAAGCGTTGAATCACACTTAATTTAGTCAATTCTCAATAAAATATTAATTTTATCGAGACTACAAATAGAAAATTAAATTTTGATTAGTACAATTGAAATTTTAATGCACATACAGAAATTATAATTTGCATATTATTTATTTAATTTGATTTGGCTTCAGAATACTTTTCAATTTCAAATAACATATTTATATTCGGTAAATATATTTATTTATTTAATATGTAATAATCATTAAATTTTTTATAATATATTAAATTCAGAGTCAGAAAAAATAAAAAATTCTAAAATTTTAATTTTGCATGTTATTATATATATATATATATATATATATATATATATATATATATACATAAAGCATAAAGATGCGATAGATATCAAGATATCACTCCTGCAGAACACGAAAGGAAATAAAATACCTTTCCTCGGACAATCTGTCACGAGGCGTGGCATTCGACACATCTATCGAAGAGCAACAAGTACACGTGAATGAAAAGAGAAAAAATACAGAAGTCAGATAAAACACAACGTGTTGAAGGAGGAAAAAGAGCAAAAAAAGAAGATAATCGGGAGAAGTGAAGCGCAAGGGGGAAAAAAGTCGGTGGTCGCGAGATGAAGAAGCTGTGGTCGCTAGCATCAGCAGGTGGTGGGCGGCAGCTGACAGGATGTGAAATGGAGAAGTGAGCGAGAGAGAGCGCTGGGATTTGGGGACGACATCCCTCTCGCCAGCATTAAGCAATGGCCCTAATTGCTGGCGGCAATTACTTTGGCTAATTAGCAGAGATAGGCCTCCGATTAGTAAGCTATAAAGAGTTAAAATCTCCCCTGAACTCCTTGCGACGCCTGCGAGGCTAATTGGTTTGCAGGAGAGTCAAGCAAGGGATCGCCTCAATAATAATATTCGCAGTCAAGCAAGCATTTGCATGCCTAATCGACGATGAATGAATTTTTACTCGCTCAGGGTATTGCAATTGAAGTTGACGAGTCTTTGTTGCCATTTGGGGGTTTCTGAAGTTGTCGGCGTGGCTGCGATTTAATCAATGCGGTGACATGGCAGTCCTTTTATTCTCTTTATTTAATCGTTGATTTGCTTTTAAGTAGTGGCAATCTCAAATTGTTTTTGGTTTCGGATCGCTCATTAAAAGCGTTTGATTGGAAAAGCGATGAACGACGGCTCTGTCGAGTGTTTTCTTTCCCGTTCTTTCAAATGTCAAAGAGCGTCGTGGTATAATTGTTTGCTGCGTCTTATGAAATCTGGGTTCAAAACAATTCTGTAAATAAATGTACGTCTTGTTTAATTATAACTTAAAGCACAAGTATTCTCCATACTGAAAATTTTATTTATCAAAATACACTTTTCAAATGTATATTTATTGCAAGAAATCCTTAAGCTAATGTAATGGATAAAGTTGAAGTTTTTTTTTTTTTTTTGCATTATATGCTATCTATTTTATTTCAACTTATTTATATGTAAAACAAAAATAAAGTCATGTGTGATATATATCAAATGTAACACGTTAATTAATTTAAACATATATATATTTCATTTCTATCATTAGTAATAAGAAACATTCCCTAGGTTTACCAACACATGTTCCATTATTTTTTTTTTATTTTATATAACACTTTGGGTTCTTTTTAAATTAAAAATATTAAAAAAAATTCATAAAAGGGCTTAATTATTATGTTCAAAAGCTACAGAAATAAAATGAATTTGCTATCATATTCGTTGCATAACCTTATAATACAGAATAAGTTGGTGGTAATTTTGAATGGTGCAATAGTTAAAGATCAGTAATACTAAATATATGTGAAAGAAAATATAATAATTTGTTGAATAAATTCTGCTTCAATATGGTTAATTTTTTTTGACATTAATGAATGTTTATTTACTCTAGATATTAGTTGCTCATAATGACAAGTCAAACTGTACTGGATTTTGAAAATGAAAGTGAAATAAATGATTTTAAAGTTGATAAGTTTTTAAATTATTCGTCTCGTATGAACTTAAAAAATTTAATGTTTATTGTTACTTAAATAACATGTTAACTTTAATAAACTGAGATAATTGAAAACTTTAATTTCATATTAGTGATTACAGTTAGTAAACAGGCAACTTATTATCAATGCATTTTATATTTCTTTTAATATTTACATATAGTAGAAAAATTGCCAATTTTTTATTTGTCGTTTCATTGCGGAATGTCGACTAGAGAGGGAGAGAGAGCAAAAGTAAAAAAAAAAAAATAAGAAATTTAATTGAAATTAATTGTTATGAAAAATTATAGGTAAATGAAATTCAATTCAATTGAGACTATTTTTCATGTCAAAGGTATTATTGTGATGGATAAATTTAAATGCATTTTTTAAAAAATCCTGCAATGTAAGTACCTGCGATGCTCATTGATTATTAAGAATGATTATGTAAAATGTAATATTTATATATATATATATATTTATTTTATTGTATTTAATTTAAGCACAACCTAAAATTTTTAAACTTGTTTAAGTATATACTTCTTTTATAATAACTTCAAAATTATAAAATCAATTCTAGATTGGATTTGTTACGTATATTATATGAAATGAAAGGTTATTATGTGTGTTAATCTATAAAATTACTTCAAACATTTGTTGAAAAAAACCTAACGCAATCTGCTCCGCAGCTTCACTGAATACCTCGCATTCCGTGGTAGAAGCATGATGATCTGGACGGGTTTTTCGTTATGAAACCGTACTGAACAGCGTTTTTATAGCCTCAATTTTGTGATGGCTATTGAGTATCAAGATGAGTTCTAGGCCTCATCCCTATGTGGGAGTTTTCGTAATTTAGAGGCAGTGACCAAGTAAAAGTCTGTCAAATATTTTACTTGTCATCTTCAGAGGTGTTATTTTTCTTGGAGAATACTGTGATCACGACCTAATTAACGTGTCCCTCTGCATTTAATAAACATGATAGACTTTCATTTGAACCAGGATTTGAACTCACTACCTTCTGACAATGAGAATAAACTAATCAACCATGATACAGCGACCCTAGCTGAAGAATGACGGGATACCGTGGGTGGTGTGCCTGGCACACTCACCAAGTTGAATACCACTGAAAGTCCTTAAGATATCCTCTGTTTTTCTGTGCTTACATGTTCTGCACAATCGACTATTCTCATAAATTCAGAAATTGCCCTACAAGAGGAATAGCGATTACCTGAACTTGTGGTGGTTGATCACCTAGTAGAAAATATTGTCATATACATTGTAAATTTTGCATGAAGATGGGAAGTGCTCATTTATATTTATAAAGACGCTTAACTCCCTTTTGATGACTCCAAAAAGTGACTTTATTATGCAACATAAAAATTCAATATTATTTTCATTTTTTCATACACTGTTTTCATTTTATTTCATGAAGTAATACATTAGGAACTTTCTGTCGTTTTCCGTGTCATTCAAAATAGTATGTCAGTTTAACTTTCAATTTCACACTTAACTAAATTAAATGAGCTTAGATACTTTCTAAAGCTCAGTATTTGTAAACAACCATTGTTAAAGCCTATGGCAACAAATCATAAAAACTAGCAATTTTGTCATGTAGTTTACAGAAATGATGAAAATACCAAAATCTTATGCTCAGATTTACACCGTAAATTAACAAGAAGAATGCTATTTATCCCTAGATCTCAGTATCTCAAGAAAAGGAACTGCGTATGTGAGAGCAAAGATGGCTTAATTTTAATCTTGTTTTTAACATCAGCTTTAACAATTGTGTGTTTGTTCTACGTATTATCTTGTGATTTACAATATTAATCTCAGGGCTACTTGTTGATACACAAGTTTAAATATGTTCTAATGAAGAATAATTTCTTTCTACTCCTTTCTTCGTAAACTGCATATTATCACTTCTTAAAGTTGGACATCTTAGAAATGTTCTAGACTGTTCATACTTTCAGAAGTTACTGGTGTAAGGAAACATTAAAATCTCTCAACATTGTGTACTCTGGGTTGATAAAGCCGAGTTTAATGATCTTTCATCTCTGTTTGTATGACTTTCCGGGTGGCAATTATTTCACAGATAAGAAAGACATGAACGCATCATATATGCAAAGAACCTCCCTAATAATGTTTTCCTGGTATTAATTATGCAAAAATAGTTAACTAAAAATATATTACTTTTCTATTTGTTCCAGGTTAAATATAGCTGTTTGTCATCTTTCATTTTATAATGCATTTGGTTATCTTTATATTGTCTATATTTTCATTCTGTTTCACTATAAGTGGTCCATATTTTCAAATAAATTTGTATATTCACTCTTGCTTTTATCCTGAAATATTTCGAATTTGAAGATCTTTCTTCACATATTCAGTAAAAAATTCTGCTCAATGTATAAAGAAAGGTAATAAATTATTTATATAAGCAAGTGGTATATAAGAATTTAAACAGAATATTTAAGTTAATTTTCTTTTTTTGAAATTTTTTCTTATTTAGACAATTTTTCTAAAAAAAAAAAATTAAGTGCATATTAATAAAACAAGCAATTTTCTTGACAATAAAAATTTGAGCCTTAAATAATAAAGAACATAGGTCTACAATTAATAACAAGCATTTTCATTTATTAATTACAACGAGCACTAATTTGAAACTTACAAAAAAGAAATTTTGTGTGTGTGTATCATTTTTAACAATAACTATAAATATGAAATTTTGTACATTGAATAACATAACTAAGTAATTTCTTTCTATAAACAGTTAATCAAATGAAATTTTTTTCTAATAACAGATAGAATAAGAAAATTAAAATATTTTACAAAATTATAGGATGTGCTCATTATTTTTCAGGATAAAACAGGATGTTAGTAATTTTCTAGAATTTTTCTAGCAGATTTTTTTGCAACTTTATGGGCTCCGTGCTGCACTTTAAGTATACTGGTTCTCATAATAAGTGGTGTAAACTGTGCTTTGTTAGTAGAGGCTAATCTTTACTGAATGTTATCATTATAATTTGTTGTTTATAGAAGGTGAAATATATTGAATATATTAAAATTTTCTAGAATAAATGTTTGTGTGGTTAAATTCAAATTTGTGTTTCATTGAAATAATTTTAAAATTAATTTAATAAAATTTCTTAAAATTCTATTTGTACAAAAATAACTATAAATATCGCTTTTAAAATTCATAAAACGTTGCACTTCATTCAATTAAAAAAATATTACATCTTATTATTTCAGCTACTTGCAATAATGCCAAAATTTTCTCTTATAAGTTAAAACAAAAAGTTCTTAAAAATCACCTCAAGTACCAGGTATCATGGTTTTTATTTTGGCATAGATAGGTAACAAAACACATATAACTAGAAGTTACTGAATTGTAGAATGTCTTTTTATTTCTTATAAAAGTAAAATTTTTTTTTTCTTTAAACTGCTGCAATTTTCGGCATGTGACGCTTCATTAGAGTTCATCCCAATATTTTTATTACATTCTTAAATTCGGTGAAATAACAATGATTAATATTTTCAAACGTTGGACGCATTAATTTTTATTCAAAATAATAAACTAACTATATGTTGATAAAATGTTAAAAAGTAACATCTGCTTATACAAACAATAATATTCGTTAAAAAAAACTTTAATATTAAAAAATGTATTAAGCGCACATTTAATATCGTTAAGGTTTATTTAAACTACCTTTTGAATGAAATAAATAAAATTTACTAGTTTTAGTATATCTTTATAAATAACATGAAGAATTTTAAAATTTAGACTCAATAAAGTAATTCTGATGTATATCTCGTATTAATGTGAACTATAATCAGTCATTTTGGATATTTTGGAATTCAACATTAATGTATAAAAAAATGAAGCTTTGATTAGAGAAGGAAAATTTCGTACCAGTTGCCCAAGAAAACATGTTGTAAAAATATGGAACTTTTTATTTATTTTTGAAACTTCTTTCAGTATTTGGGGTTAATAAATTACATACTGATGAAATTGGCATTTGGTATTTTAGACACATTTTTTTAGATCTATTGTTCTCTAAAGGAGTGGATTCTTCTACATTTACTAATGATACGATAAATACAATATTCTCTCTCTCTAATCAGATAATCCTTAAAGCCTTCAAAATTTACTTGGGATTTTCTTCTTAATCAATTTTTTATAAGTCTTCTTAATTTGTCTTATAGATTTATAGGTTTCTCACTATATGTATATGTTTACATATAATCATTTTAATATGTAATACTAACTAACATAATAGTTACTTTTTGCGCAATAATTATATGCATCGTGATAAGTTATATGAAAAAGTATTCATAGGGCATCATGTATATGAGAGTAGTTTTATAAATATATTCTTTAAACAGAAAAGATGGAAACAGTACTTTAAATAATGCTTGAAATTTTTTAAATTCTAATTATCTAACTAAAGATCAGTTTTACCCCTGTATCTTGGTGATTTACAATTATTCTCAATGATTTACTTCTCTAGAGAATGTGATAATTTTCATCATTGATATCGAAGCAAGCTCTTTGCTTAACTACCTTTAACATCTATTTCATTAATATTGTATGCTTCTTAAACATCTATATAAATTGTTGACTTTCACATTTATATATACCTACCTCTTTCGTCAGAATTGTCAAAACTGAAATTTTTTTAAAGTAACAGTTTCTACAACCAAAAATGAATATTTTCTTAACTATTGTCTCTTGTGCCTACCTGTTTTTTAATATGTAAATGCTGAGAAATGTTCATACTAAAAAACATAATTGAATTATCTGAAACATTAGACAGTTTTTACAAATTTAAAAACGATTATTTTCAAGAATGTTTCTTGTTATTTATTTCATTATCTGTTATTATAAAGATAGGAGCATTTTTAGAATTTAATGCCTGTAGTCTGCACATTAAATTAGAAATCAGAGCTAGACACGTATTCTAATTTGCGTCATTAGTCGAAGAGAGAGAAGAGCAGATTTTGAAGAAGTAAGTGCTGAACTCAGAAAATTGAAAACATTTGCATGCAGCGAAACTTTCTTGAAGCGATTGCTAATCCCAATTTGAGAAGGGTATTAAGAAGGTAGAAAAGAATGTAAGATGGCTCAAAGACGTTAGCGAAAAATATCATCTCTAACGTGATATTAGAATTGGAAAAGCCTATCATAAATGAGAAAAATAATAATAATAATAAAGGCCTCGGAAAACAATCCCGGATTTAGAAGTATAGGTGATTGAAAATTGAAAACCAAACTGTCTGAAAAACTCGTTAAAAATTGCGTCACTTTCGATGTTTTTGTGCCATCACCTCTTAAGCGTCAGATTTTTCAATGCTTCTAGACGTCTAAAAGGGATTATGAATCTCTGCGCCTCTCTCTATTATTTCTCTGCTCCTGAAGACAGAGACTCTTTCTGCGATATTAGTGAAGGGGGGCCCTAAGCGATCGCTTTGCTCAAACAAACACCAATTTACCCGAAGGAAGTAAAGAAAAAAGAAAAAAAAGAAAGACCAGTGTGCATGGGGCTCAGAGTTTTAATATTCAAACTAAACCCGTGTTTTCTTCCCTCGCTTTCCACCCCTTTCCCAAACGGAGTTCATTAAGAAATGTATCTCCTGTTTGCAGAATTGTAAATTGAAGTGTTGAAACGTAGGGACTTGGGGGAGGGGTCGGAGGGGGGAGGTGAAGAGGGTGGGGGTGGTGCACGGCGGCAATCATTGAAAGTGGAAAGCCCGACTCTATATGGAGCGGCTCATTATGTATAAGGGGTGTGAAAGGCGGAAAAATAAGGATGGGTAGGTAGAAGGGAGACTTGCGTATCGAATCAATATTTTGTTATATGGAAATAATGAGTCTCTCTCGTTCTCTCTCTTTCTCTCGTTCCAACCTCTTGCTGTATAAGCGGCAGCTGCCTTTTGTTTATTTTGGAAAACGCGTGGAATTGCTTTTTAGGATACCCCTCCTAATCCTCTTCCCCCGCCCCGATGTTTCCTTATTAGCTTGATTGTCGGTAAAGGAAAATTTCAGCGTGGATTCTCTGGTGGCACAAAAGCTCTGCGATGGTCTTCCACTCAAGAGGATCCGAGTTTCACGAGTTATCACAATTTGACTAATGCACGGATTTTGAAAGATCCTCCCCTCTTTGCTACAGAGTACTAGGGAACTACAGTACTTTCCAATGACTTACAAAAGTCACTAAGTTAGTAATTAAAAGTCTCTTAAAATACCAACTTTCTCCAGGTTAGATGAAAATTCAGCTCTTTCTATGTTGGTTTATAATAGTGAATACGTTTTTGACACGCAATCAAATTTCAAAGCTACGAAGTCTTTGACAAAAAATTCATGCTTAATATATATATATATATATATATATATATATATATATATATATATATATCATTCTTTTTTATATTGCAATACATAAATATTATTGAACTTGCATAATTCGTGGCAAAAATCTTTTAGTAAGGAAAAGCAGGATTTATATATTATGAACATTAATTACAAAATACGATTTTTAATACACCAAAGTATTTACAAGATACAAACAAAAAGTATAAAATATTTAAGTAATTCATTTTCTCTTTTACTCGTAAGTGAATTGAATTAAATAATTTATAGATTCTGAAAGCAAAATGCTGAAGAAATTAGTCATAATTTTATATTAAGTGATAGTAAAAGTTATAGAAGGGAGCAACTTAGAAATAATCATTTAGATGTTAAAATTAATAAAATTTAAAAAATGTGCATTAATGGTAGAAATCTTAATTTATTGATACAATGCTATTTTATTTTTTGAGTAGCAATTCTTACTTTCTTTACAAATAGTTTATTAATAATCTCATTTTATCAAAGCCATTAATTTTTATATTAGTAGTACAATTTTCTGAATTTTTCATTCAGATTCAGTGCTCTGTAAAAGCTAATAATATAAGGAAAATAAATTCTTGCAGTGTCTAACGTAATTATGTCAATTGTTGTAATTATGTCGTTGTTGATTCTGCTATAACATCCTTTGAAAAGTCTAATCATTTTGCGATTAATGTTTCGGGAATGTTACTGACAGTGAATTTCCTTCGTCAGTTTCTTTCAAGTACGAGCTACACTTACAACTGCTGCCATTAATTAATAGAAATATTCTAATAAAGTACATCTTTTTTTAACAAAACTATTAAATTACACATTAAAACTTATTATTACGAAAATAATGCACACTTTTTTATACAAATAAAAGTAAGTGTATATTTAATATATGCTTTTTAAATAAAAAAAAATCCCATTTCTCTAAAAAGAATTCTTTCACTTTTAAATTCACCTTGATATTCACTTAAACAATTATAATCTATATTTTTAAGAATGCAAATAAAGGCGCTCAGGGGAATATAAAATGTAAAGGAATTGTGCTAGGGATCGGTATCACTATAATATTGTTAAGTTTAAAAAATCAGTTAAGAAATTAGTTTAGAATGGCTTCCTTCAAATAAAAACTGATTTTTGCTATTTTTTTTTCTGTAAAATGTAATTAAAATTGTTTTTGTAATTTACCTTAAGAGATACTGATTAATTAGCAAATCCAACAATTTTAGTCACTTCATAGAATTTTTATAGTATAGATATTCTATTGTGTGTGTGTGTGTTATTTTAGTTACATTATATATATTTGATTATATAGATATATAAATTTGCTTCTAAAATATTTTAGATAGTAATATTTAGTTTCGTGATTTTCTTTTTAATGCAGAATTTTAATACTAATAACTATCTAAACTTCTTTCTTATTGTTTAAAAATTTCTAAGTGATTCGACTATCATCTGAAAATCTCTATTAATCCAAATGAAACTGAGATTTTCATTAAAAATTATCTCTGCATGTTAACTTCTTTATGCCAACATATTATATTTATTTATTATTTCTCTAGTTTCGTTACTTATTTATAGTTAAATAAATTTTCTTGTCTAATTAATAATTTTATGTCCAATTTTAATATTTAAACTAATATGTGGATGAATAGTTAGGATTTAGATAAATATATAAATTATATAATATGATTTAATTAAAATAAAATGTTATTAATAAGGGTGCATTTAGTATATTTTTTCTAATTATTTAAATAAGTTTTCACAGATATTTCACTAAAATAAAATTATTTTTATATCAATTTTTAAATTTTTTTGGTTTTTATTTTGTGTTAAAGACGATTTCTTACAAATTTAATTTTGAATTCTATTCAAATTTAATTCGAATTTTTATTTTCAAAATTAATTAATAATTTCTGAACTGATGGGGCTGATAAATTTAAATGATTTGCTTATAATTATATATATATATATATATATATATATATATATATATATATATATAT
>JAPDSC010135597.1:767958-788265 GCA_026290005.1 Latrodectus geometricus | reverse complement strand
TATATATATATATATATATATATATATATATATATATATATATATATTGGGGAAGTATTTTTAAATCAGTTTTGTTCAAAAAAAATTTAAGAGAAATTAAAATTTGAGCGATGAAACAGTTAATTTATTAAAACAGTTATGCTCTTCTTTGTTTCAAACAATAATATAAATTTAGTGATGAAAAATATTTCATTCTTTGTTATGATGTTATGAACATTAAAAATTTTGTTAATGTGTTTTATTCTAGAATAATCAAAATTTTTATCAAAACTTAATGAATACAAAGATTTCATTATCATCCCTCATTCAATCTCTTGATTTGGAAAAAAAATTCTAGAGGTGCATTTATAATATTTTATTTTCGAGTATACATCTCATACTGAATTCCTATATTTAGAGCATTAATTGAAATTATCACAAATATTAAATGCGAGGCAAATAATTGGCATCATTAATTTGTTATAAATTTCGTAGCTTCATATGTTAACAATACTGTATAAGTTATCAAATAATCTATTAGAGTGGCTCTTATAATTAATTGCAAAACTAGTCAATAAGCACATTTTAGTCATTGTAATTACACTAGTTTGAACCACATTTATGTATAATGTATTCCTAATTTATTGGATAATGATATTTTCCAATGTATTAAATTGCACCTCTCCCAGAGCTGTTGATGTCTGATTTTCCTTACTTATGACATTTCTATTATTAACAGTATATTTGTTGTGATATATTTATTTAATACTTCAATAGCCATTTTTCTCTCTCTCGCATAGGAGTATTTGTATAATTATTTCTTTTAAAACTTGAAGACACAAATATTCTTAATTCAATTTACAAGCCTATATTTTAAACTATCAAATACGAAAAATGTTAAATGATCTCTCTAGAATATTAGGCAATAGGAAATATTTAGCTTTTCTGCTTTTTGTATGCGTTGATAAGGAAATTCGCATACGATTGTAAATTAAATTGCATTGATATTAAATATTAATTACATTATAAAGACCACAAAACATATTAATATTCAGAAAATTATAATAAAAATAAAGATTTTTTTTTTAATTTTAGCAATTTAAGCGTTAAAAGTGAATGCTTTTTAGGGTATTGTATATATATATATATATATATATATATATATATATATATTTGCTTTTGATTACTTGTTGCTTTCAAAATTATTTTTAATATTGAAGATAATTAATTCAACTTGTATATTCTCATTACTGTTTTTGGTTTAAAAAACCATTTTTTTTATTTAAATGCAATAAATTTCTTATTGATTAAGAGTTTTGAATGTATTTAGTTAATTAGAGAATTAAGCTTGTGATGGATATATTTTTTTACAGTAATAAAGCCTGGACATGATATGAAAGTACTGATCTAAGAAACATTTCACCTAATTCATCGGCCATTTTCCATGTTAGATAACATAACTATTTTCGAATACTAGATATTGTCCATTTAAAATAAAATATAATTGATTTCTTTCAAAGTGTAAGCTAGAAATTCGGAGGATTTCATATTATACTAGCTAGCTTCTTATGTTTTGATTGTGATTAAAACTTAAACAATATTTTTTGCATTTAAACCATATCTGCTGAAAAAAATTTATTTGTGTTTATATATTTTTTGATATTTAATATTGGTTGGTTATTTAAGACAGTCATACATGTTGATTCGTAAAATAATTTGAAATGGACTTTAGATTTTACACATCATCCTTTCCTCAAATATTGCGAGATGCATTCTCTTAAAAGTCACCAGAAAAAATTATTAAATTATGTTTAGTAGTTCCAAAAATAGGGTAATGATAAATGACATTTTAAAAATCCGAAAGAAAAAGAAGGTTAAAAGAAAGAAAAGTGTGTTTTAATACGTGATTATCTTTCTATTATAAAACTTTTTCTTCACTTATGAATGATTTCGTTGATAAATCTTAATAAATAATTAGATTCTGTAAGAAAAAGTGTTTAACAGAAGAAAAGTAGTGTTTAACAGGTTTAGATAAATATATCAGAAACGTTTTTACAATACAAACGAATTATAGATTATTTCGTTCTCTTTACAGAACAAAAATTCTCTGCTAAGTTAAAAATGTACTAACATTACACGCACCCAATAAAAAATTTTTGAATTAATAATAAGTGTGAGACACACTTTCAAGAAACGAAACTCTTTTCTTTCACCTGTCTCAACAAATATAGCGGAAGAAAACCATGAACTTCCCATAATGTAACAAGACGTAAGCCATTAAAGCAAATCATAATGATCTCAATTTCAATGGAATTATAATTCGATGTGAGAAATGAATAGAAAAAATGGTTTAAATCTCATTAAATTAAAATATATGGCATATACTCATGATGACGAAAACTCTAGATACATAATTTAAAAATCGGTACATTTATTAAGCTATTACTACTTTAGAGCTATCTCTGGCTGTTTAAATCATAGATATTATCATCCTCATGTCATAATTATCATGTTTTATATATCACACGATAATTTCATTCTGTCATACATACCATAGCCATTTAAATTTGAAAAATAAATCACGAAATTAATATTAAAACACTTCTCTTTCAGTATCTCTTTTGTTATTGTGTACATTTTACATGAGAATGCAATACATTTTACAGTGTAATAGCTTCTCATGTTAAATGTACAAACTGGACAATTCAATAGTCTACCCTATGATTTTAGAATTTAAATTCATTTGTAGATAAATTGATAATCAGATAAATATATGTCAAATGTAAGTAACTAGAATTTCAACACAGAATAGAAATTTATTTTAAATAATTACATGATCTAATTTTGTACACTGATATTACCAAAAAATTATTTTTCAATGCTCCTATAGCTATGATACTTTCAACATATATGACATAAAAATAGCTATTTTTTCATTTAATTGTTTTAAGATATTGTGCTTTTCGTAATACGTATTACTGCATTTTTTTATCTCTATCCTCTCTTGATAAATTTATACCAACGATCTCATTTTCTACAAAAAACTATTTTAATTATCTAGTTAGGTGCAATTTTCATATAAATTAATTTCCTGTGGTATATTTTCTAAGAAATATTTTTTTAAGAGTCAAAAATTTTCTGATTTCTATGTATATTTAAATGACAAGCACTAGCACGTGTTACAATTTGACTGTATTGAAGCGTTAATTTTATAATTTATACATATTATCACAAAACAAATATGCTTATTATAGGTTAGAAATGAAATTTCAAATTGCACATATAATAGTAATGGACATTAAAATGAAATACTAAATATTGAATGACAGAATTTAATAAGATTAAAAAAGTTCACTCAAACTTCCCCTCAAAAAAATTATAAATTACCAATATATTACATTATTAAGGAAAGAATTTTTAAGATAATGTTTTTTTTATGAATTTTGAAAAAGAAGAAAAAGATTTTGGATGATCAGAATCGGGCGATAAAGTTTCTCCAAAAAAAAAAAAAAAAAAAAAAAAAAAAAAAGGGTTCATCATTTAAGCTTCATCCATCATTTTTCATTAAAACGTAAACTTTAATATAAAAACAAACTTACAGAGCATCTTAAAATTTTCAATTTCCTAACTTGATTATTCGCCTTGTTCCGACAGCGAAAGTTTCAAATCGAAAAAGACTAGACGAGACAAGAATTAGAAGAAGAAAGAAGACAAAAATGGGTTTTTTTTTTTACCATGAAATTTATTTTCCTTCTATAAATACGCCCACTCAGATTTTCAGATTTTTCTTCAAAAAATCGGATAAAAAACGTAAGGATAATTTTTCATTCGTGTCAATAAAATTTAACTTCAGTAATGCTAATTTTTAAGAATAAAGTATATATAGAGAGAATTTTAGCAAAAATGACTCATTAAATAAAATATATACTATTTGATTCACTTTATACAGTAAAAACAATATATATATATATATATTGTGAGATATGAAAATTTGTTAAAAAAATTCTCCCCAAATGTTATTATTAATCAAATTCATAAAAGAAATCCAAGTATCTAATACTGTCTACTAACTTTTAAATTAAATACAAACATTTAAAATATTCAAAAATAAATTTTACAATAGTGGCAATAATTTATTATTTTACTAAACTTAAATGTATAATAACTAAATTTAATTGTGTAATAACTATAAAAACTTTGATTATTCTCGTGACCGAAAAGTAACTCGTTTGATAATTAAACCAAACGACGACCATCGGTCAGAAGACATCTATGCACATTAAAATTAAAAGTTTCCTAATGTCCGGTGTCTGTCTGATAGTGTGAAGTAGCGTGTACAGAATGTATGTGTGTGTGATTACTCAGATGTTGAACTTATCATTTGACAGTGGTCTAAAATTAGGGGATGGTTCATTGCGCTATTCAGTTTCAATTAACAAAAATAGGTAACCAAAAACATTTTACATTATTAACCTTTGAGCTAGAAGCTTAAGCGTATTTTTTTGTAAAGAACTATTCGAAAATTTTATTGGATTTATTTGACTTTTTAGTAATTTAATTTCCAAAGATGTTAGTTTTGTGAAAGAAAATTAAAATTTGGATTTTCCGTCGAGTTAAACTTCTTGATCCTCGATAAAAACTATTAACAACACGTAATAAATATCCTATAAGCTGAAAAATGTTAGAAAGTTTACTGGATAATCACAACGCTTGTCTTGCGTGGCAGTTCAAACAATATTTCACC
The DNA here is from genome assembly GCA_026290005.1 of Latrodectus geometricus. Classification (NCBI taxonomy): domain Eukaryota; kingdom Metazoa; phylum Arthropoda; class Arachnida; order Araneae; family Theridiidae; genus Latrodectus; species Latrodectus geometricus. The sequence continues at coordinate 783,542 of JAPDSC010135597.1, read as the reverse complement.
GTTTGAGATTCAAAATGCTTTATTTTCATAAGTAAAAAATCGTATTCATGTGAACCAAGGAAAAAAATCCAGAAAACTTCCAAGTACTTATCTCTACAGATCGGGGTATGTAGTATTAAAAAATGCAGCATCCATCTTACATTTCTTAATGGAGGCTATAATCAAATGTACCAAATACCTCACCTTGCCGAAGTGAAACCGACTAAAAAAAAACTTGCTTTTACTTTTATGCCAAGATCTATAGATATCAATTAGTAATAGGCAACTTTTTTCACCTAGCATATACGTGTACTTTAACTTTGACATTCATGAAGAAGCACTTTCATTACAGCTTAGTCTATCGATATGCTTAGGAAATGTGGAAAAGAGAATGCCCCTCACAATTCTTATGTTCACAATATTACTTTTGTTTGCGTTATTTAAAATAATTAGATTTTAGATTTCAGTTCAGACATTTAGCACAAACCACATGCGCACTTTTAATTTGATTGTAAATACTTAAATAATATGTACGATTTCATCGAGACCATAAAAACAATGTAATTTAAAGTTCATACTGATACATTTTAGCATAAATATCTTCCTCTCTTAGGATCTTTATAATATTTATAATATCCCATTTGTCTCGAATGAAAACTAACGTTTGTTAGATATAAATTTGATGATTCAATTTGTAAAAATCCGTTCAAGAAAAAGAAACTAGAAAAAATAGTAGAAAGCTTAGAGTATTCGAATTTAAATTACAATGAAACCCTTGAATAAGTTTTTTTATTCTATAGAAATTATACTTAACGAAGTATAGACGATACTGCTTAGGTTTATTATAGGACGAAAAGAAATTTGTGCGATAAAGAATTCTTTGCCACCTTGGAATAAAAAAAAGACTAGGAGTAAAAATTTAATTTAGGAGTCTGTAAAATATTTATCTCGATGCATGGATTTAATGTAAAGCAAACAAGCTTGTTAAACTATTACTAAAATAAATAGTTTACTCTATCGTGTACTCTGGAAAGTCAGTTTTTTTCAGAATATTTTCAACATAAATATCACAAATTTAAAAAAATTACAAAGTTTAATTTCTCAGTTCGTAACTTTTTTATGATTTTTGTAACAATTTAGCTGTGAAGCATTCTTAAATCCCAAATTGAATTATTCTTTAAGAATAAAAAATATATAATTATTCTGCGACTAGACTGAAGGTAAACAAATAACAAAAATCAAGATAGAGAAAAAATTCTGTTAAAAAGAAATCATTGTAATGATTATTTCTTATATTCTAAAAACTCTTATTATATTTGCAATAATGTCCCAGACAATTTTTAATTATTTAAAGGAAAATTTAAAAGCAATGTAACTATGAAGCAGAAAAAGAGTTTTTTAATCTTAAAAATAAGCTGCATCGTCTAATTAAAAATCAGCAGAGCTAAGAAAATAATCATGATCTAAATTTTCGCTTCTATTTATGAATTCATGATTTAAAATTTCATTTATAAAACAAATCTATGTAAAAAATTTACTTTTTTCTTTAGTAAAGGTATTTCTTTCTAAATCTGTACTCATGAGTTAAAATTTCTTATAACCTTTTTAAACATGTATTTTGTTTTACAGTGTTTAATAAAACTAGTAATTAATACTTTTTATTAAAAAAATTCATGTCTCTTTAATAATGTGCTACATATGCATTATAAATTTAAAAAAGTCAATTTCTAAATAAATATTGTAAAATCTTTAAAAATATTTTAAATTTTGGTTTTTAAACCTTTATATTTGGAATATTAGAATATATATTTCATAAAAATAAGAATAATTTCTAAACTAAGGGGGAAATTAATTTTTTTTAAAGTGAAATTTTACACGTTCCTCTAATTTGCAGTTTTTTATATAAAGTAATTAAATAATAACAAACTCACTTAATTTCTGATTTTTCAGTTAATTTACTTTCAATCGAGAAAGAACTACCACCAGAAAGATATTTTATTACAGTTAAGATGGTTAGTACCTAAAAGAAATTGTCTTAAAACATCCAAACATTTTCACCATAATCTTGAAACAAATATTTCAAAATTGGTGTTTTGGATACATTGCAAGAATACTAAGAAATTACCTGTATTGTGTTCCTTTAAATAAAGTTACGAATAAGCATTTATTAATCCAAATGATAATGATGAATGATAACATAAGGAGGTAATAAATTTATAGAAGTTAGATAATGGAAAGTTATATAAAACTATTGTTGTTTAATCAGAGTTGTTTGATCTCCCAAAGGAGTCCGGCTATAAATTTCAAAAGATATTACATATATAAATAAAAAAAAATTAAAATGAGTAAAAGAAATCATTTTAATTTTTTTAGTTATATATATATCTTACAATTACGATATGTATCTTCCAATTTTGTTTCTTTTAATGTAACTCTTTACTAAAATACTGGGGATCAAATATTGTGTTAGGAGAATATTGATATACTTAAAATCGGTAACTCAATTTATTTTATTTTTAATAAATAAAAAATCTGTATTCAGTGTTTAAATAAATAATAAATATAGTATAAGTATTAAATACTGTATAAAAATTAAATATTAAATATAGTATAAAAATAAGTATAAACATAAATTAAACTGCAATGCTAATAGTTATCAATGCTCATGAAATTATAAATGCTGTAAGAGATTAAAAACATTTTTATATTGTTTTTAAGAAGCATTATTTAATAGATTAGCTAATGGTTTTTGTGAAAAAATAATGCAAAATCTCATATTAAAAAGGATTTAACTAAATATGTGGTGGTGCAGAGAGGCTCTAAAAGCACTAGAAATAGTGTTTATATATTTATTGGGGTGCTTACCTAGAAGAAAATTAACAACTATTGATATAAATGGATTCCTTGCTTTGAAAGTGACATTCTTATGCAATTTAAAGTCATTAAATTGGAAATTTTAAAAAAAATTGACATAGGAAAGATTTTTTTCTTGGAAACAACGATAACTATATTCGTATTTATTAATAACTCTGACTCAAAAAATGCTTATTGTGTTCAATAATATCTTTAGTATTTCAAAAAATTTACTATATCTTTTTTATATATAATGTAAGAGCGATGCTATTTGAATATTGAATCACTTCATACTGCAGAAATAGGGGGGTGCAAGAAGTAGCATTAACTTATTTTCATGATTTTTAAATATCAATTATATTCTATCATAATGTATGGCAAAGAACATAAATTTGTCTAGAAACTTTATTAGTTTTCTGGCTATTTTTCAAAAGTTTTCCTTCATAAAATGTTTGTTGCATCTCAACATTACAACAGTTACACTTACTTGATATCATTATTCGAATCTTTTTATATATAATTAATCAAGTCTATGCTATATGATGACTATTTTTCCTTTCCAGATATAAAGCATTTTAGTACCTGATTTCGTAATATATTTGCAACACGCTTTCTGATATCCTTCAGTTACTTTTCTAATTTTACAATACTACACAATTGCGTAAGATGCATTACATACACACGTAACAAGATGTATAAAATAAAGTAAACTATATTTATTCATCTACATAGGTTATACAATTAAAGGATTTTTTCCTGCAATAACATGCTTATGATTAAAAGTTATACTTTAAAAGACAATTCGCAAAACAACATTAAATTAAAAACGAGATTCTCTCTTGCACATTTAAATCACAAATAAATGAATTTTCAATACAAATTCTCAAAATTTGAAAATGTCTCTTTTTGGATTTTATGCATCAGTATTGTTGAATTATATTTTTCTCATCTCTAAGTATTTCACACGATTGGGAAGAACTATTTTTTTAATCATTTGCACAATTTTAAAATCTTCATTTTATTTAATTCAAATATAAATGTTACCTTTTTATTTATACCTATTTTATTGCCTTAAAAGATGTATCATTACACTCATCGTTCAATAGTTCATTTAGAAACACTTTATATTTTAAAAATACATTTTCAAAACAAAAAAATAATTAGGAAATAGTGCATGATTTTGAATTTGAAACTTTAAAGTACTTCTTAAGGCAAAAATTTTGTTCAAGAGAAATACCAACATAAAAAAATCTAATACTGCATTATAAGAAGACTATAATGTAAGTATATAAAAAATTTGTGTCATGAATAATTCTTCACAAATTTTTAAATGAAACAGTATCATTAGTTCATTTTTAAATGTAGTTCACTTATAAGAAAAATATTAAACAATCTAATTTTTAGAAGTAGCAAGCAATCTAATTTTTTTTTATTCCGGTTTCCTGTTATCATTTTAAGAGTTGTTCATAAATGTATCGAATTGGCTACATTTATGCTTAATAGATTTTTAAAAGAAAAATTAGAATATTTTTTTTTCTTTGCATTTTTTAAAGATAAATTTGTTTTACTAGATATTCTTTAGAATTTACCTTACTTGTTAGCATATTTAATGGGTTCAATAATTTTCAATGACTTTTTTGGACAGAAAAATTTCATTTCCAAAGACTAACGACAATGGTAATTTTCATGAAAGTTACAAACTTTTTATTCTCATTATATCAGTTGCTTTTCAACACCAATTGAAACAAAAAAGAATTATCAAATAAGAAAATGGTTGAAAGGAATTAAAACCAGATTTTTCAAATGTTTTATCAGTCGAAATCATTTTAAGGAATAAAAACATTAATTCCCTATTCATTCTAGATTTTATTATTAGCTTATGGTTAGAATATTATGAGAAGCAGAATACATAAATAAAATCCTCAGTTGATATCATTAACACGGAAAACTACCAAAGTGGAATGTATATCTCGATTGTCTGTAACTGAAGAAAAGATTTCAGAACTCTGTTATATTTGCTAGAGAAGTTGGAAGCAATGAATCGTAAATCAACTCTCGAGGTAGAGTTTGGGGATAACAAAGAGTTCATTCCCTCGCTATCGCTGCTCCCCACCCACTCCCAGGGAGTTGGCTGCTTTACAATAGAAAATCAATATGAAACGAACCGTAATTGTGTCGGTGTTGATATGGACTACAGGGGGGGGGGGAATGCAACCTCTTCTGCATAGTTTCACCCTCTTCCCTAAAGTTTTCTCGATTTCAAAAGGGATTTTTTTCATTCATCTCTTTAGATTTTTTTTAACATTTTCCAAAGTTCCTCATTTCGTTTTTTTCTCTTTGTTTTTATTTCTCCGTTCTTTATTTTGTTCAGATACCTCGCAAGAATTTTGAAGGAGGTTATTGAATGTAACAAATGTAACAGGATGTAAAATGTAACAGAACTAGCTGTTAAATATAACTTCAACTCATGTGTTTATATTTTAAGTTTCTTTACTTCCAAACAACACTTGTTTGATACAAAGCATTTTAATAATTGATATGTGTGTGCAAAATCTTAAAAAATCCAATCATAAAGAACGCTCCTTAGATCACCAAGTTAGCTAGAATTCAAAGTTAGTTACTCCGAATAATTTCATATACAGCTGACTACAATGAAATATTAATTTACATTATTTTAAAAGAATATTGCAACTACTTCAATATTTTTACAACCAAACACTATTTATACAAATGTCATTTTGCACAATACTCTTAGTAAGCTATCTAACAAATATGTTGTAATATTCTAGTAATTACTAACTACTCTTTTTGAAAACCGCATATAGAGCTATCTTAATTATTCTTATATCATCAAATAAAAATAATGTGTATATATATCATAAATCACGTAGAACTTTCATCATGCTAAAATGGAGCTTTCTTTCTCCGAAATAGCTTAATGTTACGATTTCATTTATCACAACAATTTTAGATTTTGTTTCCTCCTTTATACTGAAAAAGGTATACCTTTTATATTCTACATTTTTAATTATGTTTTCAACTTAAAGTAATTCTACAATTTGTCATATTAAAAATTTCATTTATATTAACTAATAAAGGAAATTTAAGAAAATATTTTTTCAGAAATATTTTCTTCTTTTCCTTTTTTTCTCTATACTTAGGAACTTTTGCGCATCTTTTGTATTTATAATTTAAATTAATACAATGCAAAAATCTTGAAAATATATCTAAAAACTTCAGATGTTTTCATTTGGTACAATAAGTTTGCTCGATGGAGTGTCAGTAACTTTATATTAAATATCGATTTTCAATAACATTATAGTGAATATGGTCATTCTGCCTAGTCAGATTATAATTCCATTTAAAATAATTAATATGAATGTAAAATATAGGCTAGGAATGGAATTCAAAAATTGAATGTTTAGTTACAGAGAACTTTTACAATCAGTTTTATATAGTTCTCATATCTTTCTGCGAGAAATTTTCCAGTTTATCATTTTTCTCTCTAGTGTTATAATGCGTTGGAATAATTTCTATGTCTAAGAAGATGAAATTAACTCCAAATGTTTTTATTAAAATTCAAGTTAAGCATTTTTACAACTAAAGTATCTTTAAAATACTGGTGAAAATTGATTTCCCAAGTATTTTTACCAAAAATACTTAAAATTAACTTTTATCGGTTGATAAAATTATCGGTTGATAAATCGGTACAGAAGTAGTATACATTAAACATGCAAATAAGAAATTAGCATGGAATTCAACTTCCTGTCATCATCTTGACTTAACTCTTATTGTTCTGTACAATAAATTTTGTGATTATCACTCTCTTTCGAATTAAAAATGTGATATATTACAAATTTTCCTATAATCCATATAGCCACAGAATGCTCTTCATGATGTAAGTACTTGTCAATCTTTTTGAATAAGATAAAATTCAACATATTGATTGACAGTTTCTAATTGTTTTGTTGAATTAAAATATATTATATATACTGACTTTTTTAAAATTAACATTCCAATGATTCAGAAAATTTTTTACAATGATTATGTGAAATTAGCGTTATTTCCAGATTGTAGGGAAAAATCAATTCTTATAATTAACAGAAACATTGTGAAAATTTCATTTATATTCTAGTTCATTTTTACTCTTACTTTTATATATAAATTAAGAAAATAAAATAGTATCATGCTTATTCTGATAGACAAGTAGTAGATATTCTGAGTAACATGCATATAGATCTAATACAAAATTACCATTAAATCTTTTTATTTACAAACCATTAAAGTTTAAGGAATTTTTTTTCACAAAAAATCACTTAAAAATAAACACTAATTTAGTTAAAATGCAATTGATTGAAATAGTCTTTTTGACAGAAAGATTTTTATGGCTTATATATATCTCAGAAAATTCAGTAAAATATATATGATATAGAAATTTATATTTATGTATATATGCTTGTATATGGTATATGAAGATATTTTTTATCCTTATTTTTAGATATGTATAATACTCATAAAAATACTTGTAACCCAATTTGAGTATAGTTCGTAAAATATCCTCTAATTATATTTTGAGTTTGTTAATACTTTTTCCAATCACAAGAACTAAAATTCTTATTAATTTCTTCGCAGGCTATTATCCATACTTTCTTACTTGAACATAGGAATAATTTAAAAATCATAGTTTAGTGCATTGTCATAAAATATTTACTCATTTTCGCTGAAAAAGTTTGCTTTCTTACCATCAAAATGCAATGTTCAGAAACTTAAAGCAAATTTCCATGTTGTTTTAAGAGATAAAAAACACATTTATTTCCTTTCGTCGTATATGGTTTTTTGCAGAATTTTTCTCGTGAATCTGTCATAAAGTATATAAAAGGAACATCTGCATTCTTCCTTAACAAATGTCTTCAATTTTAAGATTTAAAAAGCAATTTAACATAAAGATGAAACGATATGTTTAATAAATAATATATTTTTAAATAAATAATTTGAAACATATACTGTTTGTTCCTTAACTATAACTTAATAACTTATCTTTTTTAAGGAAATTAACATATATCTCTGTCATAATCAAAAGTAAAATTATATAAGTTTCAAACTGTTATTTATTTATTAATTTCTTATCAAAGAATTTTTATTTCATATATAAACTACTTTAAAATTTTTTATTTCTTTATAAGAATGTGCTGTATTTATTATTTATTCTTTAATCTGTACATAATGCATCAGTTTGAAAGTAATTTTTACTAACATAATCTCATTAGGTTATAAAATAAAAAAGAAGAAAAACATGAATTATTTTGAAAATGATTATGATTTACATGATTATTTTTTCCTCATCTTGAATGTGTAATAGATTATTGGTGAACAAATGTTTCAAAAAGCCTCTTCTGAAGTTTTCAAAAGATATTTTTTTTACTGTAGCTTCTGACAAGTTTCAATGAACTGGAAAAAATTTTACTTCCAAGCAAATCACCCAAAACTTCATTTCATGTTGTGCTTATAATTGCTACCAGTTCATTTCATTTTGGCTACCAATTATTTTTTATACGATTAATACTGTCCGTCCTTCCTGAAAGGGCGTTTATTAAGGTTTCCTCTTTTGAAATTAATTATTGAAGCGCAGTTCGGTATTAGGTAAAAACTTTTGAGGGTTTTAATTCCTTTGGGATGTCTTTACTTTTAATTAATATACGCAAAAAACTTTTTCGAATGTTTATTTTTTTCTGCTCTCCCATAGTAAAAGAATGAAATGATCTTACTTTACCATGAATGAAAAAAACTTCTTTTTTAATTATTCAGCGCTCCACACACGTTTTTTTCGTAGAATATTTTTTCCAGCTGAAATTGGAGTTTTCTTATAGTTTAAGTAATGAGATGGGTAAAATCTGTTATTAAATGCTAAGCATATTACTGAACTAGAAATGAATTGAAAAAACAGAATTAATTTTTTTAATAAGTTGGTCCCTCCAAGAGAAAGAAATTTGGGGGAGAGGGAAACCTTGTTAAAATATTTGAATACTTTTTTTAAAAGGAAATGTTCGAACAGGCAAAATTTCACGGAAAAATGCGGGAAGTATTACAGCCTTTTATGAGGAAAATGTAGAATAGTAAGACCAATTTTTTTTCTTTAAATTGAAAGAAAAAATTCTATTATTTTAAACTCTCTCTCATCGGCTTTTTTTTTTAAAGAAATAATTAATCGAAATTCTTAATATGCAATTTTTGTAATTGAATTTCAGAAACGCAAATTATATTACGTACTTCCATTTAAAAATGCAATATGTATTTTAGAATTAATAAAAATGAATTCCAATTTTCAAGATTCGGCTATTATGTAAATAAGTTACTAAAATATATTTTATTTGAATAATTAATGTTGTGGTTTCGTTTTAATTTTCTTTCATTGCCTTTAAATGAAGGTTATTCCCAATCGACACGCATCCCCTTTTCTTTGAGTAAACAGCAAATAAATAACAAATAAAGGGATCATGATATTCTTTCTCAGTAAGCTCATATTTTTGTCCTTCATGAATGTCCTACAAGTTTGTCACTCATGCCATTGTTTCTAACAATGTCAAATCGTTAAAAATCCATGAATTCAGTACAGAATTTCCGTATTTATTAGTCCATATTTACATTACATATTGTATAAAATAATTAAATTATTTTATGTAACACAATTCTAATATTCCCCCGTAAATATTGAAATGGATTGGCACTTTAAATCGTTCTTCTGTAAATTTCTATTTCTTAATTTTAAAAGTAATTTTAACATTAAAAACTGATATGATTAAATACCATTTACATAGCATTCTATGAAGAGTAAAAACTTTTATCAATCACGATATCATAGTATCGTTAATGATTCAAGTTGTTGTTAAGCCTTTTTTCATACTATATTTGTTTCCTCCACTGGCTTTTTTATTCAATATCCACTACAATAAGTCTGCGACAAGTATTTTCTACTGCAAATTAGTCATTAGATTGCATATTTGAGACATTTACTAATTACTGTTGTTTGTCTAGACTCTGCCATTCAGGTAATTTCTCAAATTTACTATCGATTGCTTTTAGGTATCTAATCAAGCAATCCATACATTATTGTAATAAGTGCTTTTACCGCTGATGACTTGCATAACTAAGCAAGTGACATTTATTAACTTTTATTCATGCATTACAACTACATTGCGCTGTTTCAACATACTTTTAAACTTATTTCTAATTATGGAGTTATAAAATGATTCTTTAATGACTAAATGAATTTTTCAAAATTCAAACTTCGAGTTAATTCCATCTAAAAATGTTTTTCTATAGAAAACTGGGAATTAAAATTACAAAGATAAAGAAATTAAAATTACAAGATTGTAACTTAAATTTTAGTTGTAACGTCTTTATTATATTATTGACACAGTTACAGTTATTAAAGTCTAGAGTAACTTATGCTTTCTAAGTGCCAAATACAAAGTAAGGACACAATAAAAATATCACAATATTGTTATTATTTTATTCAGATGGTTTTTAGTTTGGAATGTACTAAAAAGCATGGGATCCAGCATGGTAAGAAGATGCAACAATCAAAAAAATTTATATAAAAAGCATATTATTATGAATTGAAGAGTTATAAAAGAATTAAAGATTAAGGAAAACAAATTTAATATATCTCCTCATATATTAATAAATTAAATCATTTAAAGAGTGAAATATACCTTTTTAGTTTGATGTGTTAAAGATTTTCGATCATTCTCTACCGAGTGCATGCGAAGATATTGGTGTGTTACTAGAAGGAACAATTTATTATCTAATTCTATTAAAACATAAATACAAAATATTATCAAAATATTATCTAATAGCTATTGTCATTCAGTACTATATAAATTTAAAAAAGGTATTGAAAGCTGTAATTTATTGCTGAATTTATTAGATCATTTTTTTATTACTTTCTTTCTCAATCGTATAAAAATTCTTTTCTATTTAGTAATAAAGCATAAAAAATTAAATTTTAAGTACAAGTTTTATGCTTGGTACAAAGAAGATTTTTAATTGAGATTTTCTTATTCGAAGCACGTTGAATAAAATATCTAGCCATATTCATATTTGATAAGCAGGGTTATAAGCTATTAAATTCTTAACTATTAAATCCCTTGCTGTTTTTTAATATTAACATATATCATTAACAAATACATATTTTCGTTAGAAAAATAATTCTTACTACTAAATAATTATTTTTTTTATGTTTATACTTATAAATTAAACTGTAAACTCAAAAATTCAGTCACAACCACGCAAATTATCATTAGTACTACATTTTTCACACTCACTTCGGATTTGGGAATAGTTTATAGATTGAAAAAAAAATTATTATTACTCTTGTTTTGAAATAGACTAATAGAATCTTATGATGTCAAAATAGGTCTCTTTTAGTCACTGTTATATCTATATATCCTGATTATTATGGAGACAACAAGGACAGTCTTTATATTATGCTTTGAAAAATATGCCTGTATCTCCTAATCATTTAATTTTTAATTTCGTGATCCTCATTAGGGCTAATATTTTTTTCTAAGACATTAAGGAATCAAATCACATATCAAAGTACTATACATCACTAAACTTATTATTTCATTAAATGATTGTTATGTCTTCTATATTATGAAAATGCTAAGTATGTCTTCTTGTAACTTAAATAGTGTTTTGGGGAAGTAATTTTTACAAACTTTAATCTCTCTGGCAAAAAAGAATAACATAAAGATCATAAGCAAAGCAGTCATGAAATCAAAACTTTATTCTCTTAATGTTTTCTATAAATATGCATGCTGACATGAATGAAATATTCAAGACAGACTTAAAAGTGACTTTTTATTATTAGTAACAACTGTTCAATAACACTAAATTAATGGAAGTTAATAAGTGAGTAGAAACTTGTTCACGCCATTATTTCTATATGTATGAGCAGCTGAAAGAATATTGAATTATTTTTTCCATTTACATTAAACAACAGATTATCCAAGCTGTTATACTGCACTATTAAATGTCCATTTGTAATGCTAGAAATGGCCGCTAACATTACTTCATTCTATCTAAAATTAATGTAAAAGAAAAACTGCAGGTGCTGCTGATCTATTTTTGCAGAAATTTGAAGTTCGAATTCTCTTAAAAAAGAATTGTTCAGAATGATTCAAAAATCAATATTTTTCTTTTTACATTTTCTTCCCGGAGAAAGAACGAAAAATATGTTTCTAAAGTATTTTGGGGAATTTAAGCGAAAGCTGCTGTGGTTATAGACCATTTACCATAGCATTAGTGTTTTATATTTTTTTACTTCTTTTTTTATACTTTGTGAAGTTATTTTATGGAACTATTTTTGAATCTTATATATAAGGAAAACTAGTATTCCTCTTAGTACATCATGAAGAATTATAAAAATCTCCAAAATATTCAAAACAGTTTGCAAATTTAAATTCACAAATGTTTGAAATAAGTCCGATGAATAAATTCGTTTACATTGCATATATTTAAAAGAGTAGACTGCCTTGATCAGATTTATATTTATGCAACTAACAATAAGTAAATTATATTTTTTTAACCAAAAAATTAACTAAAAAATAAATGTCTTTTTATCTGAGAGCTATTTGTCTAAAAAATTCCTAGAAAGCTTTTTAAGGTAACCAGTCGCAAAGCTAATTTGGATCTGAAGTAAACTTAATTTATTTTTATTCTGAAAAGTAAATCAAGCCGTAGATGATTTTATAAGGAGTTAAGTTATTTATAAGCGTTATTACTATCTTTATAAACCAAAATTCTGGTTTCTCAAGAAATTAAAAAATGAGAATATTAACAATACCTTAATTTTAATTTTTTAATTTTCACTTTTTTGTATCATATTATTAATAAATTTTATTTTTATCAACTAATTACAATTTTTCCATATTTTAAAAATAACTGAAGTTAAGCATTGTAATTTCTTTTTAATTAATTTTTAAATTTATCTTTTTTTTTAATGAATAATTTGTATCCATAAGCCAAGGGAAGTTTTTGTTAATCATAAAAGTTAAAAACTAAACACATTATGTAATTTTAATTATATTTTATAATTTTAACAATATATAAATTATTGAGTAATCTGACTGCATTTATAATAGAGCATAGTAAATGCTTGCTTTAGCTTAGAATTAAATTTCCTCATTAAGGTTATAAAATCTTAAAATTATAATTTTCATACTTTAAAATTATTAAGAAGTGTGTTAATAACTTCCAACGATATTTCACACCAGAAAATGTCTTCCCACATGATTCCAAATTCATAAATGTTTCATTTTAGATAATCCAAATATTTAAAGAGAACGATATACCAATAAATATACTAAAATCGTTTAATATATTGTTGTTTGCTCACTATAACGTATTTTTGCATACTTTAATTAGAGCCAGATTTATATGTTTTGAACAGTCAGATGTTTTGCAACCGTATTAAAAAATAAACTTGTGGCTTTTCAAATTCATTAAAAATTCTTCCCATTTACTCTCAGATTACGTAAGTTAGAAATATTAATATTATTATCACGATAACTGGAAATAGTTAAATCTTTTTGAATTATTTAAAATAGCAAAGAAAATTACTAAGTTTTGAAAATTGATTACGAATGTCAGATATTATTGGAATAATTGCTTAAAAGGTTATTTGCTAACTTTTTATAAAAATAACATTATAAATTCATAATTTTCATATGACAATACTCTTATTAAAAAAAATTATTAATTTAAGTGCACTTCTCCAAAGAATTTGTTGAGTACATGGTTTTAATTGTATTACGCAAGTATTTACACTGATTATTTACATATATTTTCTAACCAAGATATTTCCTTAATATTTCATAATTGTATATGTGTGTTGACATTTTTTTTATTAGAAATTCTGTGTGAGTTTATAATTAATACAATATTTGAGCACTTGTACAATATTTGTGCACTTTTGATTTTCATTACTAAATTAAAAATAAAATTAATATTGAATGTTGAATACTCTTAAGATTATTTTTATAATTTATGTTGGAACATTTATTAGAAAAACTTTTTATTGTGCTTTCATATATAACTTTGAAAAATTAAATTTTTAATTTGCAAAGTATATAAAATATTTTAAAATAATTTCCTAATGTAAAATGAGCATTTAATTTTTCTAATTAAATCTTTTTAATATGTTGTTATCAATGCATATTATGAAAGGATATATTTAAAAAAAAATTTCCTTTATTGAGAAAGACTAAAATTTATGTTTAACAAAAATAAAATTTAAACTTTCTTAAAAGGTAGTATCTAGGATTCAAAACTAAAATAGATATCGAAAGCTTTTATCAATTTATGAGTAAACATTTTTGAGGGTTATAGAAAATATCAATGTCATAATAAAAATATCATTATATATTTATTAATAAATGAATCTAAGGTGTCTTGCAAAATTTCAGACTATCTGTGTAAATGATATTAATGAGATAATTTCATTTTCTACAAATTTTTATAATGAGCAAACATTCCAGGCAACACTTATTTTTTTTAAAAAAAAAAAAAAAAAAAAAACTAATGTTAATTTCAAATATGATGTACTTTATTCTTATATACATGTAAACATCTATATTTCAGTTTATGTATTTACATCACATTTTAAATTTTGTAAAATATCTGATATTTCATTAACAGTTTAAATTGTTGCATATTATTTATTATTCAATATGTTAATTATTAATCATTATTTTTTAAATTATAAAATTTTTTCTTATTTAAAACAAAAAATGACAGACACATTTTTAGTTATCTATTTAACAAATAAAGAAAATGTTAAATATAAAAACTTATTTCAGACTGTGTGAAATGAGTTCTGCTACTAACTGATGTAAATGTACATTTATGTCAACTTAAAAGTTTTTTTTTCTTTTTTTAATTTTTAGCCTTTGGTGGTGTAGATTTTTTTCGTTTAGAAAATTTTAATTAAGCTTTATGTGTCATAAAATACTAAACATTTACACATCGGTAGTTATATTTATACTTAAGACATTTTAAAATATATGTAGTTGAATTAGATATCTAAACATATTAAATATTTGATAAAATAAGCACATTTAAGACATTTAACAAAACATTCGAGCTGAACATTTTAGAAATGTTTCAAATTTGAGAAAAATTAAAAGAATATAACAAATTATTTAAATATTAATTAAAAAATTATTCCTCCCGTTACTTGAATAATTAATTTTTAATAATATTATTAATTAATACAATTTTTTACAATTTTTTTCAATTTTATTATACATGACTAGCTTTTATTAGATTCCCAAAGTGAAGGCATGCTTGGTAATTGGTATTATTCCTGTTTTTAACATGACTTAAATTTATAATCAGAGTTTTTTTCTTAAAATTTCATATCAATTAGTTAGCAATAATTCATTTTGTAGATCTTTTGACCGAAAATTTTCGAATAAACTTTATAAAAACATTTCTCAGAAATGAAACATTTTTAAAATTCATCGTTATTAAAAATTTCTAATTAAAATTAGAAAATCGTAAGTCACCTAACTTCATTAAATTTAATTGTATTCTCACATCTACAAAGCAATTTTTCAGAATGGAGTTCATTGACAATCTGAAAAATGCATCATTTTCTGCAAACTATGAATTTAAAATTGCACATATCTATTCATATGTAATAGATAAACATGACTTTATAATTCATATGTAATAGATAAACATGACTT
>JAPDSC010135597.1:726408-767948 GCA_026290005.1 Latrodectus geometricus | reverse complement strand
AGATAAACATGACTTTATAATTCATATGTAATAGATAAACATGACTTAATAATCCATTTGTAATTAGGTATTAATTAAAAATTGAAGTATTAATTTAATAAATTTTATGTTTTCCATTAAATGTGACTTGTAAGAAAATAATTCACTTTCTATTTCATGATTTATAAAGTTTCATAAATATTATTCGTCATCGTAATATAGATAATAAATATCAGAAAATTAACTATTATTAAGTAAATTGTAACTGCTCTCTTAGTAATCTTATAATGCTCTTAAAGTTACATTTGCATAATTTACACTTTTAATTCTTTATATACATTGCTTTTTATCAATAATTTAATTTAAAATATTTTAAACTGATAAACAGTTAAAGTAAGAAAATTATGGACGTGACTACATTTTCCAATACATTCGTCCGAACTTATTTATTTTCGGCTCCATAAGATCTTTTAAAATCTTTCCTTGGTCTACAGCCAGTACAATATTGGCTTTGTTCATAACTATTGCTCTGTAAGAGCTTTCAATCATGAAAAACAAATATTTAATCTTCAACCAGTAAGCAAATACATCACATGAAATTTTCTTGTAAGTAAATAATGGTTTTTATTCTCGTTTTTCCATCATTCTTATAAACTTTATCTTAAATTCCAATAGTTTTCTCAAGAAAAACTTTTTTTTCAGTTTACGGATGTAAAATTATGATATGTTTAGTTTTTTACCGCTATACCTAGCTTTCCGAACTAGTTATAATTAAATTTTTATGAAAGTAATGGAAGTGAAAAAAAAGGAAAATTTCTTATTTACTAAATTAATACAAGAGACTTAATTTTTAAACTTAAAACTAAATTAATTTCTAAATTAATACAAGAGAAGAAAAGTGTAATATTTGAAAACGTTCTTCAATCCAAATTTGATTTAATTTATTGGCATAAAAACTAAATTTTTTTAGTTATAAATTTCATTTTTGAAATGATAGTAATTGTATGGGATTTCTATATAATGTCTTTCTATATTTAGCAATATGAAGCCTACTAACTTAATAAAAAGCAATTTATACATAATACTAACAAATATGTATAATTAAAGTGCATTTAACAATTTATAATCATATAGTCTATAACATATAATCCCAGAGATTTATTTTTGACAGCTCATTTTATAAATACATAAATTCTTCTATTTTTTTTTTTTTTTTTTTTTTTTGCATTAAAGATAACTATGAAATGATGGGACCGAAACATGAATTTCTAAAATATTTTAATAGGTAAAACAGAATGATTAATATCTGGAAAATTATTTCAATTAAATTTCACAAAAACAGTTAAAAAATGAAGAAAATTTAAATTGAGATATGTGTCATCAAGTACTGCAACTGTCACAAAAAATGTAAGCACGATGATGTTGTTTTATGAATTAAAATATATTTATTCCATTTTTAAGTTAGTGATTAAATACATTTCCATCGAAATTCATATTGCTGACATTTCCTAAGAATGAAATTATAACAAACACTATAAAAATAAATGAGTAAAATAAGGATGTTATCAAACAATATTTATATGAAGTATTTTCTATTGTTGAAAAATAAAGTAAAATAAATTATTTGCCAGTACAAATTCAAATATTACAAATAATTCTTATTTTGATAATGAAACTAAAAATTATATACAAAAAAATTATCAAAAATAAACTTAAGCCTTACTATTTTTTACTAAATATATAAATATGCAAAAGCAACAAACTGGGCATGTTGCGGAGAGAAAGATATGGATATGTATATATGGGAATTATATATTAGTTTGACGAATTGTTTTCAAATCTACTTCTCACCTTCATTTTACAGAGATTTCTTCATACTCTATTTTCAACAAATATTCGCATCAGATGTGTTGCATCAAGCTTTTCACCAGATTTACATTATCTTATAAATCCTATAATGAAACTGCTTCATTCACTTCCGACTTTATTTCATTTCAATTCATTCAGGTTTCGTAACATATACGCTTTTAAAGTGATATTCGTCACACCGATTTCTTGAATATAAGACTCGAAATATCTATGTAAAATGTAACCGCTGAATGAAATAATTTGAAAAAAAAGACTAATCCTGATTTATAATTTTTCATTATTATTGCTACTAAAAATGTATTCAAGTGATATCTTTATCCTATAAATTGTTTTAAATACTTTTATCTGTTCTTTAGTTTCTATTCTACTATTTCTTTTCTATTTTATTCATTTTTGTTCTTTTTATCATATAAAGTCTCATTTATTTTTGTCACAAAGTATCTATGATAAAAGCAGGAATTGTTACCCCTTTTAAACTTAAGGAACTCATTCAGAAATTTCACATTTACAAACGAAGCATGTAATTTATCTAGAGTAAAGCTCGAAGACGCTTTCATGCACTACAAAATTTAATCAATTGAACTCTTTCAATTAAAAAATTTATAAAAGTACTTAAAGTTGCCTGGAGGGGATGCTAATGAAGTAATTTCTTTGGTTAGCTGAGTTTATCATTCTTGGTAAAACGTCTTCTAATCAAAATTGCTTCCTAGTTAGCTTTCCAGAAAAAAAAGAAAATACTTTTTTACAAAATTCTCATTTCCTTCAACTCAACATTGTTTTGATATAAAAAATTATTTAGTTAGTTTTCATATCAAAATCTTCAATTATATATAACAGTTTTTATCTAGATCTTTCCTTTATGTATAATTTATTCTTTTGCCTGGATATTCGATACGTAACTTTCCAAAATAGAGAAACTTTATGAAAATATTTATTGTATTAAATATGGATATTGAGAGTATTTATATTTATATGACTTGATTTTAAGAGTTGAATATGAATTTAATATTCTTTACATCTCCCGTATATAAACTTCGAATTATTTTTTATTTTTTAATGAAAAACTTTTAAGATGACATTTGTTTTTCGTATAAAAAATCAACGTTAAAATTAAAATATTTTTATCTTTTTGAAATAATATTTACATACAGTTTGTAAAAGTTAATACATTTTGTGATATTGATAAATACGCATTACAAAATTAATTTCTGTAAATAAACTTTTTTGAATTAACAAAATTTTTTAAAAATTAATATTTTTGATTTTTTAATTCATACTAATTTAGTTCTCATTTAAAGTGTTAAGCTTCATACAAAATTTGAATTAAATGTAAAAAAACAATTTTGTTCTTTATCGAATAAATGTTGTTTTCCCTAATCTTTCAAAATAATTTTTCTGGCAGTAAATTGCAAAATTGAAGTCTTTCCCATGAAACTTTTCTTTTAATCTAGAAAAAATATCCAGTACTTATGCGGTATAAGAGCTTTTATTTTTTTATCCAGTAGATCTGAGTTCAATTCGGCCCCGGAAACATAAATGTTAGTCTGTAATTAATTATTTCCGTTAGTACATAAAAAGTGTCTCCATGTGTATTATAAAGATTTTTTCCCTGGTAGCCATAAAATGGCCATTTTGTAATTTTAGTGCAGTATTACTGCACAAATTATACAACTTGAAAAAAAATTATCTGCAGTCATGAAATTTCAATGTAAAAAATAATGACTAAATTAACAATATGTTGTTTCATAAAATATATCTTTGTAAAATTAAGCATATAAAATTCACTGAAATATATTTCAATCTTGTATGTTGCAATTATTATTATTATAAGTTTATATATTTCCTTTCCTTTTTTTGTTTAGTTTTGATGAATAAAATAACTCTTAAAAATTTTATACTTAAAAAGTCTGCAACAGTTTGAAGAGATATTTTTTAAAAAACAATAAATACATAATCATTTGTTAGACTGTAAATAGAAATAGTAACATCCATTAATAAAAAGACACCGCAAAATATATTTCTGGCTTATTTTTATTATTTTTACATTTTGTATGCTTGCTGCATTGATATCAATGTTGAGTTACCGGCATATATATATAATTCTAATAATAAAATGAAGTTTAAAGCAGAATAAGGAGAAACTAAGCGAAAAATTCCAGCTGATTGTATTATCAAAAGCTGTTATCTGAAAAGTCAAAAGGCCTAATTGTGAACTCTGAGCAATACGTGGAATGCCATTAAATTGGACAACACACAATAGCTTGACTAGGTAATGTGAAACTAGCGTGTCTGTAGTCTGTCCGTTGCATTTATGAGGGCTGTGAACTCTGTGAAGGAATAACGATTGCTATTGATTAGAAATTCGTTTTTCATAAACTCGCTTGCTAAAAACCTGAGTTTCAACTATGTTTTAAACTATTAATAGACATTTCATAACATTTGTAAATGCGGAGTAGAAGTTCAACGTGAAAAAAAAGCACAGGTAATCACAACTTTTGTGAAATTTAAATTTTAAATTAAAAAAATTGTAATAAATTAAAAAAAAATATTTTTAACACTAACTTTAAATTCAAATTATTATATATTCCTTTTTATAAAATTATTAAATTTTTATGTAACCTTCCACTGCAAGATTATTTATGTTGTTTTTTCTTAATAGCATAGATATTTTATTGATCATTGTTTTTTACTGAACTATGTATTATTCGTAGTGCTTTTGTTCAAACAAGAGAGAGTGCCAGCAAAAACTCTCTTTTTACTGGAGAGATCTCTTCCATTTCCGCAAAGAGAAATTTTCTCTTTTAAAAATATATTTTTAATGTTTAAATGTTGATAGTTACGACTCTAATTTTCTTTATCTTGATTTACATATCGTGTGTGTTGAGAATTCAGTGAAATACACTTCCCAAAGCACTGAATATTATTATTTCAATCACACGAATTATAAAATCACAGGAAAATAATTTTTATATTAGAAAACAACAGAATACTTAGATTTTAACATCAGCATTTTATTTATACTTTTAAGAATGTTTTTATTAGTTTTACTTTCATGAATAAATCAAAATAAAATGTAATGGAAAAAAATTCGGTTAAAATAATTTAATAAAAAAACATTTTATAACGAGAGAAAATGTAACTGTAAATTAAGAAACGTTCTGTTATTCTTAAAATTTCTCAAAAATTATGACACCGCAAATTGCTCAATTGATATGTAACTATATTTTTTTTTTTATTTCGTAGTTACCTTTATATTTTTCTTGGAAAGTTGTTGGCAGACGCTTTGAGAAATATATGCGTAAAATGATAGAAATGCGGAGTATTTTAATGAAGTTTTAATTTCTATCGCATCTTAAATAAAAATACACCTTTTTATTTATTTACCTGCAAGAAAAATTGATGAGTGAAAACCTTGAGAAAGAATTGGATAAATATATTTTTCACTTTTAATTTCCCCTGAGAATACTTTTTCTCTCCTTTATTTTCTGAAGTAGGAGATTCCTTTAATTTGTAAGATTCGCGTATACATTCTTCAAATAATAAATAAGATTTTATTTTCCATTTGTACATATGATGAAATTTTTTTTTATCAATCAATAACATAATCAAGATTTCTGTATCATGTATACTAAAAAAACTGCTTAAAAACATAATAAATTTTTAATCCAATACTTTTTTTCAAACATGAAATGACTATCTTCATACTTAGTATTTCTAAATTGAGTTGATCGCTCTAATCAAATCTCCAATTAGATACGAGAATCTATTTGAATTTTATTTTATTTGATGTGTTTATTATTATAATTGGAAACGCAAAGCATCGAAAATTTTACTGTAGCCTGTATTTCATGCACTTTTAAAGATTTGTACTACCTAATACTCTAAGATAATTTATTTTTTATAAAATTTCAACAGCATAATATATTTATCAAACTTGATGCATTTATTTCTTACTTAAAATTGCAGTTGTAATAAGTTACTATTGTTAACTTTATCAAATGTATTATTAGAGATTTTCAATTTCAGTAAAAAAAAAAAAAAAATTAATTTTATATGAACTTTATATTTCACATAAATGGCTGTGCAATATTAGATTAATTTTTTAGTAAATACTTTCTGCCTTAAAATGAAATATCTATTATTTTCAACCTTTAAGTGAGAATTATTTTAATTTAAAATTACTATTTATTTAATTTATTTGATTTGAAACTTTACTTATATTACATGACGCATTATTTTAAAATATTATGAACTTAAAATTCTTATATAATTTATGCTTTCAAGAAATATTGTAAGCAAGATAAATCAAAAAGATATCACTTTGAAATTTTTAATTGTTATATCAATTATTAATGAGAAGTTTGCGTGCATAAGTCAACTCGAACATGAAATGAAGGGCCCAAAGACTTCTGTTAGCAAACACTCTAGCTGAATTTATATTCTCCAGTTATTCATGGTCTTCTGAATATTCATCACGAAGAGAACTTTCATCTTTCACGTGTTCCCAGCAAACAATATTTTTTTTCTTTTTTGGTTTCTGATTTGCATTTCATTTTGAGAAATTTGCACCTCTTAAATTCTTTCTATGAAAATTCGTTCATATCACAATAAAATGGAAAGAGGATAGACGATGATAAATATGAAAGTGCCATTTAATAATAATAAAAGTTATAAATCATCAAATCTGTTAAAATAACAATGCCGAGCAAAATGTATTTTCTTACAAATGTAAGGATATTTTTTCCAATTAGATTGCTGTACATTCACAATGGAAGCTAATAATTTTAATAAATTTTACATTAAAAACATTTGTCATTATTACTGTTATATTCTATACTATATTTTTTGATGGATTAACCATAAAAATCTATAAAAAAAACAATTTTTTTATCAATTGAAAACTTGATTTGTTTCCGTAATATTCTCTCCAGAAAAGCATACTTTTTAAAAGCAATGTTTGACATTTTAGGATTTACTTAAAAAGTTTAAGTACTTACTTAGGATATACAAAAAAGTTTTCAAAACAATATAATTTACCAAAATTTTTATAATTTTTAAGAATAGTGTACTTAATTTACTCTTTTGATATTTCATAAGAATTTTAAATAAAATAGAAGATTATCTGAGATGATATAAAGCAAGAAAACAATATATAATAAAAATAACACACTTCATGGTCCCAACAAAGGCTGTGTATTTAGTTGTTAAAGTTTGATTATGTTCACATTTTTTAAATTCTCTAATCACCATATATTTCATTCTCATAACATTTAAGACAATTAAATTTTACTAATAAACATTCTTTGCTTATATTAATTTTTTTAAATATGAAAAACTTTAACCCTATGTAAATATACGCTTTTTTTAATAATATTCATTTTTTTAGATGGAATTTATTTCGTTTTGTACCTTTAATATGAAATGCACATTTTGTTCCTAAAAAAATTTAAACTTTAATTACTTTCTTAAATTTAATACTCTCCGGACGTTATAGCATTTTATATGTCATAAGAAAAACAATAAACTGAAAAATCTAATTTAACCAATAATTTTGAGTAGATAATCTCAAAACATTCAAG
Source organism: Latrodectus geometricus (assembly GCA_026290005.1). Lineage (NCBI taxonomy): Eukaryota > Metazoa > Arthropoda > Arachnida > Araneae > Theridiidae > Latrodectus > Latrodectus geometricus. The sequence goes on along the minus strand of JAPDSC010135597.1, from coordinate 760,521 downwards.
ATAATTAACGAGGGCTGAGCACGGAGAATATAGTAATTCATCGAATCTCAATTCAAAAATCTTAGAAGTCTATTTAAAAATGAATAAAAACAAGAAATTTAATAAAGTCTGTTCCTAGATTAGTGTTATGGAGACCTCAAAGTAAACGAAATGATTACCACGATTACAACGCCAACATTGTTTGCACAGCTGCAAACTTGGAATTCAGACAATAACTTAGCGAACTTTTACATTTGTGTTACTAAATGTTCCAATAGTGTAACAGAAGTGTCATTAAACTTAAGCTCCAAACTATTTTATTAAAAGAGACAAAAATATATAGATTTTAATCAATTTAAAAAGGAGATGCAGAAAACTGTGAATTATTTGCGATGGAAGATTTAATTTACATAACTAAGAGATTATCATCACTGCTATCAAAAATATGAATATGTGAGCACGCATTCGCCAAGTTAACAAGATGATTACAAGAATATGGTAAACAGAAACCATATATTAAAATTACTTGTATAAAAATTTATACTTTTTTCCTCATGAAATGTTCCTATTAGTTGCATTTGTTGTAGTTCAGATGGAATAGACACATGATTAAATTAGATACATAATTTTACATTGCTTTTTTGGTCAAGAGACGCTGAAATTACTTTAAAGGATATAATAATTATGTTTGATTGTATAAGAGACATTATTTAATTTGTATTGCATCGCTGTGAATGCCTACATTAAAAAGCAATTTTATACTTTGAAAGCATTACAATTCATTTGCAAAGCTATTAATTATGGAGAAGCAGCTCTATCGAATATTTTTCATTCTATATTTTAAAAATAAGAGTTAACGCATCATTTTCATTAATCTATGAGTAACCTACTTTGTAATTTACTTTTACAAAATCCAGAGAAATATCTAAAAAAATTAATTGATGTCTTGCATTGCACACTCCTTGTGTGTGACCATGTGTGTCTTCTCTTTTCACATATTTTAGAATATAATATCGTTTATCATATTTCACGCCAACTTAGACTAATATTTTTCAGTCTTCTAGAAAATATATAAAAACGCAGAAAAGTTCTTATGCCTAACAGCAAACAATTTACAGAAATAGAATCACTTTTAATATTTTATTTTAATAATATACATAAATTATATATATATATATATATATATATATATATATATATATATAAAATATTAGTTTTAATGTAAAATGTTAATAACTAATATTTTATTTTTTGTAATTAATACAGTATTTTCTGTCATTTTTGTTACCGAAAAACGTTTTATGCATACGTTGTGTCGTTGGCAAGCAAACAAAATGTATACACTATAGATAGATATAATGTTTTATAACACACTTTCTTAATATTTCTCGGATATTTTATTTTTGTTTTCGTTCTAAGAAATAAGCTATTTGATTTCATTTTAATCCGTTTTCTTATACAAGTATAAACATAATTATAATATAATTCTCTTTAAAACTTGAAACTTTTTAAAAATATTGTAAACAAGAGAATAGTATTTATGAATCTGATTTATGATACGATTTGTTATCAATTTGAAGAAAATTAAAGTTCACATTAAAAATGTTGAAATAAACTTATATAGGAACTTTTAACTTAATTGTTTAATGTTTGGTAATTACTGATCATATTTTTTACAATAATTTACAATATATACTTTGAAAATTTTCTGTGAAATAATTTATAAATTATTGGTTATAAATTATAATAATTGGTTATAAATTAAAGGTAGAATAAAGAAATCTATAGTGATCAAGAGTTATTAGTTCATCTAGAGAAGTTTTTAAACTTTTCACTTCATCAAGTTTTCATATTTTTATGAAACTTTGCATCATCTAAAACGATCTTCGTACTAGTAACTGTTTATTCAGAGTATTTCCAAATTTGAACTTATGCAGTTTAATTGAAAGCAATTTTTTATCAATAATTTTTCAATGATATAACTATTTTTTTTCTTTCAATATTTGACCATGTTTTGTTTTATATCTATTATAAACCAAATTTTTTAAATAATTGTTACTGATGAAATTTTAATTAAAACTTTAATGCTTCTAGTTTCCATTTATCGTTTACTAATTATTAATCATGATTTTCTAACTCTGGAAGATAATTTTATAAACTTCAAAAAAAAATTAAATATACTTGTTCCCAATATAACATGATAATTATAAATCAGTATTTATTTTGATTGTATAAATTTTAAATGAAAATATAAAACTTGAGCAAGAATGTTACCGAATTGAATTTGTCAGACTGAACTTTTACATTTGATAGAAAATTGGGCTGAATCTCATGTTTCCTTTTTTATTAATGCATCCTTATTGTTCTTAATTATCGCAAAATACATCGTCGTTCAATATGGTGCTTTTATTGGTATTTATACTTTTTATTGAAATTTTCTATTTCGCATCCCTGAGAATGCGTGAACCACGGTTAGAAACCTTTGATATTATCATAATTGTGATACATTTAAAAGATGAATGTCAGTTTCATAATATCTCTTTTGTCAATAAAAATCAAAGAATGAATTTTATATGAATTATTTTTTATTATGTGTTTTTATCTACCCATGTGGCGAATTTTTAAATAGTGATTTTGTAGTTCTTTGTTAATGAGCACATATCTTGGAGGAGAATTGAATTTATATTTTATTTGCATAGATTTCCTTTATTTTTTCCCAAACTGAAATTTATTGATGAACAGTATTCAAATGTTATCGAAATTTAGCCTGAGACTTTCGGTAAGAAAAAATTTGAATACAAGTTATTTATTACTGATAAAACTTAATTTGAGAATATCGGTTAGTGTTCTTGAATTTTTCCTCTCAATTTATCATTACATATTTTCCTATGTTCATAAGGTATTATATACTATTCATCTCAAAAATTGAGACTATATTTCAAAAAATATAGCTTGAATCATCTTTGTATTCTTACTGAGTCTAACTACAGAGTCTCTGTAAGAATACGAAGCGCACAGTAATAGTGCAAAATAGTATCTCTGTATTTCTAGAAAATATTCTTTTAAAGTAATACATGTATAAAAATTGGAAATTTCTATTATTCTATCAGAAATATTTTCAATGAGGAATATGTTCTTCAGAAAAATATAATTTGAAAATTGATATGTTTTAATATATAAAAGATAATACATAGATCTCTTAGTTATTATTGATTATTGAAAACTAGAATTTAATCTTTAACAGAAATCTGTATATAGCTTCCAATATTTATGAAAACTTATAAGGATTATTTTAAAACGCAGAATTTTCATTTTATTTGAACAGCTGCAAGTTAAATTTAACTGAAAAATCAGGAAAAGGATGTGAAGGCTCTGAATGACTGGATCTATTAAACTTGGAAGTACTTGAAAATGTAAAAGTTTGAAAGTGCAGATTTTGCAAGATTTTTGGAACAAAGTTTAACAATAAAACGGTTCTCAATTTAAGATAAATATTTTAAAAACACCTAAAAAGTTAATAACTATAGAAAATTCATATATTCTTGCATTAAAAAGAGAGAATTAAACAATGTTGCATGGTAATAAACAGAAAAGCTCATAGTTAATTCATTTCAATTCCTCTTTTATGTTTTTTGTTTTACGACACTATCCAATTTTTAGGATTCGCCCTTCCCTTCATTGAATTACTCAATAGAGGGAAAGACAAATGACTAACTTTTGTACTTATTCCTAACATGTGATTTTGCGAATACTAATTCTATTCTTAATTTTTAAATATGAAAATAAAAAATGATTTTCCCAAGAAAAACATGCCGACAGAGCATTCTCATGCATATGTAACATACGAGATATCATGAAAATATGTTTACTTATATAATTCCCAACTTGTGGAGAGTAATAAAGGAAATACAAATATTAAAACAATCAGTTATTACAATATTTTTGATACAACTTTAAAATTTAAATTCATTTAATAAATATAGAAAATGAATCATTCAACTTAAGATTAGTTCTGTACCTGTTAAACAAATTGATGAAATTAAAAGTCATCATAGAATAAATATATCTCGTATTCGTTTCAGTCTTATTGAAATTATAAATACATAATGTATCAACCTTAAATCAGTACCTTGTGAATTATTTAATTGTCTTATTTAATTTCAAAGGTATAGAATCTTTGAAAGTGAAAGAGGCGATACACTCGAAAGATTTTCCGATTTGTCTCTAATGTCCCTTAAGGGCATTTAAGATGCCTTAATAAAGACGTTCTCTAAACAGTGGAAATATTCATTTCTGGAAGACATTTTAATTAAGTATTGCTATTCATAAACTGAGATTAAATAATCTTATATCTTTAAGTACTCTCTTTCTAAGATACATATTGAAACACATGTGAAAGGATTCCTTTTCTTTTTCTTTCTGAAAATTATTGATTGGTTAAACACTTTGATACTGAAATATATTACTCTGGAGAATTAATATGAGTATTAATTTTATGCTATTAAAATAGAAAATAAATTCTAATACGTGAACTGAGATAAAACACATCTCTAGATTTTCGTAATTGTAGAAAATGGTTTTTGTTCAGGAAATCCTTAATATAAGAATCATTTGTAAATCATTTATCTCTTCAAGTAAAGGAAATACTGAATTTTATATATATATATATATATCTTAGTAAATTAAACATGTTTGATCTTCCATATATAAGTATCAATGTGCTTAAAACACTAAATAACAATGATAAGCAGAATTTGTTGTTGCATTTTCTGAAAACTATTTACAACTTACTCATGGTTATGGAAGATTCGTAATTAATATTATCATTATTTTTTTAATTTACTTGAATTGTGAATCTATTAATAATCTGTGAATAATAAATGACATTAGACTAAAAAATATTTTAAATAATAAATTTACAAAAAATTATTAAGTATCAAAGGATAAATAGTGAATGATAATTTCTTCTTTAGTATATTTCTGCTGAAAAGAAATGTATTGATACACCATCATCTGAATTTAAACTGAGAAGTAACGTTGAAAATTCAATATTGTTAATTTAATCGTTTAACATTAAAAAAGTAGAGCCTATTAGTAAGCAAACCATTACTCTTAGTTATTAGTCTTATGAAATATTTAATTCTACATTGTACGCGTACACGCTAAAATACAATGTCTAAAATACAATACAAAATGTATGCTTCCAGAAAGAACTCCAGATATAAAACTTGTCATGTAATGTGGTGTAGTGAATTATTAAATATGTATCTATCAGTCAAAATCACATACAGCATCAATAAATATTATGAAAACGTATAAATCATGAATGTACATTAATGCGGATATATTTTTAAAAAATAGATATGTTTAAAATGATGAACATTTACAATAACGAGGAAAATTCAGATATTTGCCATTTGAATAAATGAGGCCTGGCAGACGAACTCGATTGCATTAAAAAAGTTTTGCTGTTGAAAGGGATTTCATAACAGACCTCGGAGAACCCCTTTTTTCTTACCTCTTTCAGATACGTCTATATTTTGTTGCTGGAAGTAAGTGCTTAATTTTCTCAGATGCATTCTGTTCAGCAGACATACAGATCTATGTTGTAGGATCTGGACTGGTTTGATTTATTTGTCACTCAACGATCATTTTTGGTATTCTAGGGCTAATTAAACAGGGACCTACAGTTAATAAGGGATCTGGATTGTACCAATCGATTAACTGGTTTATTCCTATTATCTCCAAATGCCTTTCTTGAATCACAGTTAAGTAATCAGATCAACCCTAAAAGCTGGCACACACATCTCCATAATTATCAGTTATGAGATTTTATGCCTTACATCTAACATGCATGATGACATACTTGGTTGGTAGAAAAATGAAAAAAATTAAATTTTTTTACCAGTCAAGTTTCTTTAACTAAGTTATGAATAGCAAAAAAAAGTAGGTTTTCTTAAATATTGCCTACCAGCAGTGATTGCCTACAAGTAGGACTTTAATGCTTTGATGGAAATTGGTGCAAAATCACTGAGCCTTCCCTCTATGCTTTGGTTTTGTAACAAGACAATATTCGGCAACCTTTTGATAAGCTGTCGTAATAACTTCTTTCAAATGAACTCTTTCCTTGAATAACCAGATAAATTCACTGACTAATGGGAGTCGAACATGTTTGCTATATCTCAAGTGGATAATTTTAGTCATCTCTGATTATATACAACAATTCGATCAAATGCAAATTTGACATATGCTAATTCAATATTTTTTGACACAGCATTGTGGGCACTTTAATGACCCAGTATTGTTGTAAGGAGTTTTTAGTACCCACCGCGTAAATTCCCTAACAAATAGTGGTCTTTATTCAAGTGTAGCATGAGATGAAACCAAGAAAACTCCAAATCATCCTCCCCAACAGTCTTGTATTAAGAAAGTAGAAGCGCACCTCCATTACCTGTTGTTCAACAAAAGCTGGAATCGAAATTGTGACCTTTCACTCTGAACAATGTTATGACCTATCCCTATCAGGATCAAGCCTTATATAGCAATTGCTACATTTGTATCCTGTCTGTCACAGAGGAGTATAAACATCTAAATTGATTCTATACATCAGCAAGTATGTTCTGGTGTCACCGCAAAAAGTAATTTTGATATATGTCGAAGAGCACATTGCTTGTATTGTTACACTTTAAGAAAGTTGTTCATCATCTATCCATCTACTCAAACATTCATAAATGTAAGCCAATTCTTTCTCGATGATTAGTTTTCATGCTATAGAATGTAAATAATGTTTTAGAATATATTTTTTGGGACATACTTTAGATAAACTATACATTTTTTGGAATATATTTTAGATAAATTATACATTTTTTGGAATATATTTTTTTATTTTTTATCACTTACCCCAAAGAAATTCCAGTTTTCCCTGTTAAAACTAAAAGAATAAATATGACATTTTCAACAATTTTAAATCATGTCAAGAAATTTTAAAAATGTAAGAAAATAGCTTCATTACGTTTTAAATTGTTATTTTTTACTTATATTTTAAAATTATGTTTTTATGTAATTGAACATAATTTTAAAATATAAATAAAAAATATAAATAAAACATTTTCTTTTCAATAATCTTATCTCTGTAATTTCATATAAAATATTTACAAAGTCAAGGTTCTCAACATTTATCTAAGAGCTGACACATCAATGCATTTTTTATAATACATCTTACCACTTTTGATACATTTTTATTTTCTATAAAAATCTCAAACGTTGTGGAAAAATCTCAAATTTACTTTAAAAATAATATATAAAACATTTTAATAAGAATTAAAAATATGTTTAACAAAACAATTTACAAAAATATTTGTCATAAGATCTGAACTTAAAAATATTGGTGAAATTGTTAAATCCACGTCTATAATTAATAAATATCTATAATAAGTGTATGATTCTCTTAATTAAATTTTATTAGATATTTAACATTAATTTTCGAATCAACAGCTATATCTTTCTAAATACTTAAAACTAAATAACGGTATTTTTAATACAGAAATAAAACTAAGAAATTAAACACTAAAAAAATGGAATTTTTTAGTTCGTTTTACTTTTTTTCTTTGTAGCCCGTATTTACAGTATGACTCTGCTTAATCAAATTGCAGAAAAGTTCTTATGTAAATTATTCTTTCCTTTGAAAGCAGCCTATAACTGTAGATGTGATTACTTCAATTAAAGCTCTCTTTTTCTTTCAGAAATGTTTTATTTCATACTCCTACCAAAAATCCTTACTACCTTTCCTAGAAATGCGTGAATCTAAATGTTAACCATATCAGCGTTTGCACAAGATGTTAATATATTAAGTAAGCGTAGTCAAAAATAGTATATCACGCTTTTTTTTTATAGAAAACATATACAAGCAGTATAATATTTATATATAATATATATATATATATGTAAAATATGATATAAATTTAAAATAGTATTTCCATACAATTTCCACAAATATATGAATATGCAAAGAGAAATACTATTTATATTAATTTTTTAGTTGATAATACAACAAAGCATTACTTTGTAAATCAAACTGATGCAGAATAGTTATAAAATACATAGTTCATTAATTATTTTTAGCCAGCATAAACTCTGCAATTTACATTCAAGTAATTAAATACAAAAAACGATATTCCGAGGTTTTTATACATTTAATATAAACAAATATTAGTTTGGGGAAAAAGTAATCCACTATTTTTCCGGTAGACGTCTGTAGTGATCGATATCTCGTCAGGTATATATCAAACAATTTCAGATTTATGCTCGTTGGAAAGGTGACATTTGACACTAAAATATCCTCTTGCGGTTTTTTGTTTGATTAATTCAGTTACGAGTACAAGGTTTTAAAAATGGAAGACAACGAACAGAAAATTCAATACATTTTCGTTTTTCTCTTGTAACGGCGAAAAAGATAGCCGGGTGGCTAAAATTGTGAAAGGTGTTTATCGTCCTATATAAGACTGTAACAACCAGTTACGTACAATTTTTGTTTCGTCGATTCCGTTCGGGTATTTTTGATGTTAGAGATGGACCTCGCATGTGGATACAGCATCGTCCAAAATGTCTATAAAATATGAAAAATGATGGAAGTTAACCGCATGTCAGCAGTCGTAACGCGCAAGACCTAAAAATCTACTTGAAAGTTGTTTTAAACCTTTTTACAAAGTGAATCCAAAAGAAGTTACATAAAGTTCACGTAAAAATAATGGATTTCTTTTTCCCCAACCTAATATAACGACATTTTCTTTAAAAATAACTGCTACAATAATAATTGTATACTAAAGCATGTCATCTAATAATAATACTACATGGTTATTTTTCTATTTTCATTTTTTACAATTCATAGAAGAAATTCATGAAACCAAAATTGAAAATCCTCAGGACTTAAGAAAACTATTCTTATATATAAATAAGTTACTTTAAAGTCTACATACTACTAATTCGTATTGCAATTAATGTTTATGTGTGTGTATTGATTCCATTGATTATATTATTTCGCATTAAATATCTTTCCAAAAATTGATGAATTTTTAAGTATCAATTTTAGGAAAAATGCTAAGTTAGGAATCTTCAGATGTGTCAATATAGAGCTCACTACTTTCCGGAATGAACTAAATAATTTTTTGAAATGCTTATTTTACCAACAAATATATTTTATTTTATACTGTGATTAGAAAAATTAATTGTTCTTTTGCCAAATTATTGACTTAATCTATTAAAGTGATTAATATAAGATTCAAGAAGTTATATAAATAAAGTAGGAATATTAAAATTCTTGAATCATTCAAATCTTACAAGGATTTGGGCATTTTTAAAAATTTTAATTATTAAAATTTGAAATTAAAAAACTTTAATTAGAAACTTTTATGACTTAATAATTCTAAGTTACCTTCGCTTATAGTTATTTTAGCCTCTTAATAAGATAGGAACAATGTTTTTTTAAGAAATTATTTACTTAAGCAAACTCTTTATTTAATGTCATTATCAATTTTTATTTGAACTATAAACACACTTAAACTAAAAAATTGTATTTCTTCATTTTCTTATCGTGTACTAAAAAAATTTGCAGAAATTTTATTAAACCAGATTACAGATTTAAGTAAACAAATTTTGAAATTTATCATATTTCTAGTAACAAGATATTGTTTAAAAATAGAAAACCATTTTAAAAATATCTTTCTTATTTCACATAAATCAAAGCATAGGATTACTGTAATTGGAGGAATTTAACATTTATATTATACTTAAGCCTCTTACATTTAATAATTTTATTATAATAGCTCCAGACGAAATTCATTGCGTTTTGAGAAAGAAATATGCTAAGCTATCGCAAGAAATTTTTTCAGTTAGATTATAACAATAAATATTTTTTTTTTAATTCTTTTCTTGGTACTAAATTTTTAAAGTCAGGAAAATTTCATAGACACTTAAAATCTGTGAATTGTTAGTAAAAAAGAATTAGTTTAATTCCAAAGAAAATTAGTATTGGAATATGTCTCAGGAATACATCAGCTTCATCAGAACTAGAACAGTAACAGCCTTTTTAGTATGTACAGCTGTGTAAAAGTTTGGCTCATCTCATAAAATGTCCAAAGAATGCTTGGAAATGACATTAAAAATACACATTGAGTTTAAACTCCGCTTATTATTGAAAAGGATAATAACTTATTAGATGCACAATTATGGACTTACAAAAATTCTCTTAAAAGTCCAATGATTGTTATTTTTTTTAATGAAATGAATCACATGAATCAATTATTCAAAATGAATTGTGACACTAAAAGCTTTTTTGTCGAGTATTTCTCACAAATTGTTCATATATGTTGGTAAAAAAAATAATTTTTTATATTTTCTATTGTTCTATTTTCAGAAAAAATAACATTTAAATATGACCGTAAATAATTTATTAGTTATTTTTTCTTTAAGAAATTGAAGTTATTTAAGATTATAAAATATGTTTAGTACGGAAACTTGAAATTAAAAAATAATTTATTTCTCATATTTATTTATATGTTGTCTAATGATAATTCATTATTTATTGAAATTATTTTATGTTGGAATTATAAATTGAAACTTAGCGGAGGATTATTTTAAACAATTCCTTTAAGTGAATACTTATTTTAGAATTCCTTCAATATTTTATTTAATTTCTTAAAATTCTGCTAATAAATTTATAGACAATTAGTTTTCTTCTTCTTTAATATAACAAGAAATTATTTATTTAAAATTAACTCTACAAACTTAATCTTATACATATTTATTAAAACCTCATTATGTATAAACATTAAATAAAAAAAATCAAAAAAATCAGGTAGTTTCCATAGTTTTTTGCTCTCTAATGCATTTCCCGGTCAATCAAAATGTGACATTAAATATCTAATTTTTTTTGTAGACTCGCAAGCCCCGAGGTCGGGCGAAGTCAACATGCGCAATGAGAGGTCGAGGCTCTCGAGCGTGACTACAGGGAGGCTCCTCGGCCCTGGAGGACGCCGGGTGGAAGCACCATACCTCCCCCAACCCACCCCCGCACCATCATCCTCCTCCTCCACCCGTCCCTCACATGCCGGGGCCCCATCACCCACCCGGTATGATGACCCATCCAGGATCCATGCCTCCTGGACATATGCCACCACACATGCCTGATGGAAGACCTATAGACCATGGGTAAGTAAACTTGTGACACTTTTAACAATTGTTATTAATTATCAAAATTTTATCATTTTTATATCACTTATCATTTATAAACATTAAAAAATAATATCTCTATATTCATTAATTCATAAATACACTTTTATATAACATTACGTATCAAATTTGTCTAATTTTCTTTGATATAAATTTTATTGACGATTCCATGCATAAACATTGCTGTTGTATACATGAAGGTCACAATTCAATAAATACTATACTGAGAATATAACTGTTTTAAAATAAATATTTCAAATACATCATGTAAAACTTGTTAATAATGAAATTGGATATCATGTAGTAATACATATCCTACATAGTAATCAATTTCAGGAATGTATTACTTCTAAGCTTAATTCAGACAGAGAATTAATTCAAACAGTTTATATTATTACCTCTTGAAATATTATGTGTATTTTTAAGCTATTAAAACAATATCTTAAGTCGCTATATTACTATTATAATAAAGATAATATTCTCATGAAATCATAATAAAACAAAAAGCATATAAAAAAATGTTTTTAACAGGAGGATTAATCAAAAAGTACCAAGGAAACCATTTCTTTATTTGAATGCTGCTAACACGATGAGAACATTTTTGGAGAATCCTTCATTGGAAAAAGCAATTAAATAAGCAATTTGATACAGACCATCTGCTGGCAATCAATCTATCCACTGTTTAATAATAGGAGACGAACATTGCATTTTTTTTCTTGTTTCTGCATTCATGTTAATAGAGATTAAGCACTTGAAAGTTAGACTGAATTCTTCATTTATGACACTGTTTCATTATCAATGAAATGTCTTTCCGTAATACAATATGAATATTTAAAATTTTCAGCTATTAGGTTTACCATAACATGGTGTTAATGCATTAAGCAAACTACATCATTAATTTTGGTAAAGAATCAAGATTATGTGAGATGAAAATAAAAAAGAATTCTCGAATAGCACTATTGGCAGCCAAAATATGGTATTGTAATTCTTTAATTGACTTCTAGTTGATTTACAATAAGAATGTTGCTCGGACAATCGCAAATTCATAGAATGTTACAACTTAGTCAAATGTCCAATATACTGAGAGTTCTTCAATATGAAAATGGTGAAAAACACGTGCTGATTAAAACACTAAGCAGCATTTCCTATGATATATTAGATACTCGTTGATGATCAGTCTAAGTAATTATAACAGTCGGTTGCAATACGATTTTGATTTCAATAATATCCAAAATCAAATATTACACCATGTCATATGAAGGCTTTGACCTGGTTGTATTATTTATCTTACAATCCATGAAAAGTCCTTCCAGCAGGCTAAATACGCTGTGAACGTTCAAAAGAGCTTTACAGCAACCCTCAACTGTTAAGCTGTCTACGACCCGATGTCAAATCCCCTTGTAACTGGCTTGTATCCTTCATTTCTTATAGTAAGCGAAATATATATAGCTCCCATAATCAAACACCCTAAGGAAAGTTAACTCCAAAATGTTATCTCAACGTGGGGTACCATAATAGTTTCATTCATAACTTGTAGAAGGCAAAAAAAAAAAAATAATAAATAAATAAATTTTGAGTAATTGCACCTGATAAAGACTTTCTTAGCCATAAACATTCTTAATGTGTTTAATGTATGTGTAACTAATGTAATCTTAATTCTAATTATGCGTATTTTGGTTTGATATTCGAACCAATATTATTGATTAAAATATTTAGAGTATAAAATAACATAATTTTTTATTATTTTTTGTTTAAAATAAAACCATTAGTAATTTTAGCTCTATCTAACGAAAACATAAATACCTATTAAATATTTAAGGATAATGTGTGCCATACTAGCATGATGTTTTCAAATAAAACATTTTGAAACAAATACATAACAACAAAATTGATTTAATTAAAGTACGTAGAGTTAAAAAATAATTCCAAAATTTTTAAAATGTAAACAAAGTATTTCTCTAAAATTTTATTTTACAAATTACACATTTGATAATTTTTAAATTGTGTTCTTATTTTTAAAGCAAGCAATTATCATCAATAATTGTATGTTTATATCCGATTGATTTACTAAATCATCTAAAAATAGAATTTGATGTTAGAAATTTGTAACATCCAGTTTTTTTTTTTTTTTTTTTAAATTTGTAAAGGTAATTTCTTAAAATAAATGATTTTATAAAAGCTTATAAGTAAACCACACAGCTTTCTTGAGAAAATAGCGTTGTGTTCAAGATAAGAATTTCATCACAGTGTTCTAATAATTTGTTCAGCAGTGTGAAACCACATTTTAAAATTCACTGCTCTTAACATTTAAAATCAAAACATGTAGTGATTTTTTTTAAACGTAATTCATTAACATAATTTTTTTTTCTTTCTTGACAAAATCTGTTACTTTATTTGCTGATAGATTCGTATTAACACATACTTTAAAAAGTTAAGTATTTCCTCATATTATATACTAACGTCTAAGCTAACCGGCATTATGCTTTGGTCCTGACTACCGGCACTAGCCATGGATCCAAGGAAAAACGCATGCCTAGCTTACGGAAAAAAATTGCGATTTGGAAAAATAATATTTTTTACTATGTATACTGTTTGCTCAAATTTGCTTTACACAAGCAAATTTCATAGGTATGGAATGTTTGAAAATTCCATTTAGTTATGAAATTGTTAAATAATTAAGTTAGGATCCTTATATAACATTTCCTATCAACAATATATTAGGCCAACCGAAAATGCGTTCTCTGTAGTGCACAAAACAATATCAAAAATCAGAAAAAATAAATACTTTATTTTAAAAGAAATTAAACTGTTTAAATATCGAAAGAAAAGAGAATCTGATGTTATACATATTTTTTTCTCTTACCCCAACGGTTCCGCATAGATTTCAATTTTAAAAGAGGGGAAATAATCGCTTAGCTCCATTGTCGAAGATTAGTTCAGGTATAGAATACATCGCAGCACAAGCAATTTTACAGTGAATACAAACCAGTGTTAATTCATTTTAAATTAATTACAAATGAAATGTTATAACTAAAATTCGAATAGCCTATATTTCAAGATAGCCAGACACCATTATCCTGACATAAGTTTCATTCCATTTCATGCATTTTTCTCAAATAATCTTCGGACAAAAATTTTCTGTTGAACAGAGTAAGGATTATATATATATATATATATACTTGAGATTGTTACATAAAAATATCTAGCTCCCATAATGTAAGACATATTTTCACACTTCAAAAAGTATTACTAAATATCGGTCAACTTTTATTTATGCATAGTGTGTTGTTTGAACTATTTGCTTCAGAGAAGAAAGTTTCACGTTTAATGCTTATTGGAGTTTGTTTTTTAAAGATGTGTTAAATTATCATATATAAGTTAGGTACTAAGGTTAAGATCTTAAAGTATTCAGATGAAAATATATACATAAGAGCAACCTCATTATATAACACTCATATTTGCGTACTTTGTGAATAAACGAGTTTAAAAGTTTTTCAGTTTTTAAACATTTTTTAAATTTATTTTTTTTCTATATTAAATGTATGATAAGTTACTATTTTAAATATTATATAAACTATTCTTTCTCTTGTAGAAAATATTTTGTGGAGACAAGAGTTTTTTCTCTTAAAATACTATTATAAATATTTATTTATTTAAAAAATTGCTTTACTAATATAAATTTTTGAAAGAAATGTAATTTTTAAAGTCTCAGTAGTTAAAAAAATATTATGCACGTAAGAAATATCATTATTTCTTACTAAATAATATTTATATAAGGAGTAATAATTCTATCCCTTTATTTATTTAAAATTATTAAATTTTTTTATCCTTTCTTCATAGACGTGATTTTTAGTTAATAAATTAGTAGAACAAACTGAGTTTAACTTCTAGAAAGTTATTTACAATATTTTTAGACCCGACTAGTTTTATTCGTTGTCGATATTAAAAATGAATAGAATCGAACATAAAACAAAAATTTTAAATGTGAGAGAAAAAGTATGTACATGTTTTTTTTAAATGATGCTGCTTTTTTTTCCCTCTTTACCAATAACTATTTTTAACTTTCTTTTCCTTTATTAGTTTTAAAAAAATGTCACTAATTCAAGATCGCTCCAAAACTATTTTACACTATATGTATTGATATGTACTAATCATTCCATGAAAATATTAAAGAGGAAAAAATGAAATATACTTAGCTAAAAAAATCAATGGAGTACTTTATAATGTCCTCAAATGCTTTTTCATCATTCTAGTACTAATAATTTTTCATTATTTGATATAGCCCAGTGTTTCTCAACCTTTTAGTATTCACGGCCCAATTTTCAATCATAATTTTCATCGCGCCCCCCCTACCCACCGCATAGAATAAAATATATACAATAATAATGTATTTTGAGTATTTTGGCGCTAAACCTACACTACAACCTTAATTTTAAACTTTACAAATTACCAAGAATACCGAAATGTATTGACATTTTGCAACACCGATCCTCAGCATTGAAAAAACAAGAATCCTAGGTTTTTTTATTGCTCTTGCGTCCCGCCATGTCGGGCATTCTCACGGTTTCGCGAGAAATTTCGATTTGTCTGGTTAGCAAAAAATTAAGCTAGGAGCGTGCGCAGATGTGAACAAATGTTTTCTCATAGGGAGAAGGAGAAATTTGACGCCAATTTCAATTCCAGACACTCTCATTCGAGCGTTCCTTCTATCGTTATTGAATCTATTCTGAATGTGTATATTATATATATTTTCGTGTAATTGCAATTCACCGTATTGAATATTCACGGCAGCAGATTTATGCAGAATCATGGATAAATTGTTAAGCTGGCGTAAGCAAGCATTAGACGATATACAAGCATCAACAAGTACACAGATGAGCGTGGTTCCAAAAATAAAATCAAGAAAATATTCTCAAGAATGCTTAAATTTTGGGTTCACTAGTACTGAAGTAAATGAAGAAGATAGGCTCCTGTGTATCATTTGCTCAAAAATGTTGGCGGCAGACAGCATGAAACCTAATAGACTTAAACGACATTTAAAAACGCTTCATAGTGAGTACGTAAACAAACCCAGAGAATTCTTCGAATTAAAATTAAAATCATATGAAAAGCCAAAATCATTGTTTAAAAAAACTTTGTCTGTGAATGAAAAAGCTTTAATTGCCTCTTACAAAGTTTCATATAAAATAGCCAGATGTAAAAAGCCTCACACCATTGGTGAAGAGCTTATTTTGCCAGCCGCGATTGATATTGTAGAAATTATGTTTGGAGATAATTTTGCAAAACAAATACAGTCTATACCTCTTTTAAATGATACTGTTGCCCGTCGAATTGTTGATATAGCTGAAGATGTAGAGGGTCAGCTTTTGTCGAAGTTGAGTTACAAATTGTTTTCAATACAACTCGATGAGGCAACTGATAGTAATAAAGCTGCTCATTTCATTGCCTATGTTAGATTTTGTGATGATTTTTCAGTAGTAGAAGAATTACTTTTCTGCAAACCAATAGAACTCAAAGCAACAGCACTCGCTTTATTTGCTATCTTAAAGGATTTTATGAATGAGGCAAACATAGAATGGAAAAATTGCGTCGGAATATGCCCGGATGGTGCTCGTTCTATGTCAGGAAGATTCCAAAGTATTCAAGCACTTGTGAAACAAAAATCACCACAGTGCGTCTGGACACATTGCATGATCCACAGAGTAGCTTTGGCTTCCAAAGAAATGAGTCCTGGTTTGAATATTGTGTTAACTACGGTTGTAACCGTAATAAATTATATAAAAATGAGACCCCTGAAATCAAGAATCTTTTCCGCACTTTGTAAAGACATGGGTGCAGTACATTCAGCGTTACTATTTTATTGCGAGGCAAGATGGTTATCACGAGGGAAATTTTTTTGCCACATGTTTATGAATTAAGAGAAGAAATCGCCGTTTTCCTAGAAAAGGAAAACTGACCAGAAGCTGAGAATTTTCGCGATAGTTTATTTGTGTTGAAATTGAGCTACATGGTCGACATATTCGAGAAATTAAATAACTTGAATCTTCAACTGCAAGGAGAAAATACACATATCATGGATACGAGTGATCAAGTTAATGCTTTTTGTAGGAAATTGGAATTGTGAAGCAGAAATTTAAAGCAAGAAAACTTAACAATGTTTGCAAATTTGAATGATTGTATTAAAACTTACAAGGCTGAAGAACAACATGTAAAAGTTGTTTTTGAAACCATTGAAAATCATTTAGCAATGCTAGCAAAGAATTTTAAAAAGTACTTTCTTGTTGACGACAAACTGATATCAAGTTACAAGTGGGTGAGGAATTCATTTCAAAATACACCCGAAGGACTCTCAATCGAAGAGGAAGAAACCTTCATAGACTTCACGGCAAGCGGCGAACCCAAAAGACAATTTAGTAATAAATCATTCTTTGAATTTTGGGCAGGAGTGGATGATGAGTTTTCTGCACTAAAAACAAGGGCATTTCGTATTCTACTACCATTTTCAACATCTTACCTGAGTGAAACTGGATTTTCTGCGGTGGCTTCTTTGAAGACAATTAAAATACAGATCTCAGCTAAATATAGAAAAAGAACTGAGAGTGTCTATTTCTAATATTAAACCCTCCTTCGAAAATCTTTGTTCTTAAAGACAGGCCCAAGGAAGTCACTAATAATTATTAAATTTGTTTTTAATTTAGTAAGTTGTTTTAATTTAATAAGTTAATTATTAAATATGTCGAAATGTATTTTGTTTTGTATGTGTGTGTGTGTTCTTTCCTTTCAGTCACTTAATCAATTTTTTTAAATAACATTTTCTCTTGGATATGCTCGCGCCCCCCCATTAGTGTGCTCGCGACCCCCTAGGGGGGCGCGCCCCACAGGTTGAGAATCACTGATATAGCCTAATAACTTATTTTGCCTCTAGAAAAGTAACCCTAGGATAATCCTGTGTTTTATTAATACGAAAAATTGCAGTCCTAACTAATAAGGATAAGTAAATTTCTGCAATGGTGAATATTCTAAATATTTCGTACCAATTAGCTATGTAAGAATAGAAATAAAATAAAAAATTACCAATTTAAAATTTTTCAACTTTATAATAACATGTAATAAAATAAGTGTTATATATATTTTTCTTAAAATAAAAAAAATGACTTTATTTGTTTTTATATTGAAGTAATAGTTTTTCAAATTCTCTAAAAGTCAGACAGTTTCTTATGAACTATAAAATATTAAAACTCGATAAAAAATTATAATTGTAAGAAAAAATTTTAATAGAAAAAAAATCCTTTTGATAGCAATTAAGGAAAATAAGCTTTCTCGTTGTGAAATTTAACTAACTTTTAATACAAATTTAAGTTGACAATAATTGCTTTCTAAAAATTTAAAATTCTTTCTTATAAATATAGAAGTTTGTGAAACTGTTTTTAAATTAAAATATACACAGGACTTGCTAATTGATGTTACAAATAATATTATAAATTTATTAGTTAGAAAATTTTAAAGAAAAATAAGCGTATAAAAAAGGCATATGGCATATCAGAAATATGCCGTAATGAGTAACTTTTATAATAATGCACAAATGAAATTTAAAATTTATGTTCATTTATTTTATTCCATCTTTTGGGTGTGTAACCATCATCCATTTTAAAATTATTTTGTTCTAGGCAACAATAATGTTAATTATTAATTAAACATTGCTATCGTTCTAATAGAGAACATCAATTTTTATTTAAACATTAAAAATAAAAAACTAATAAATGAAAATAATAAAGATTTTTTTTTTAAAAAAAATATTAGATTTACATTTCTTTTATTTTTCGCTATAAGAACCAATCGCTGCTTATAAAGTTAAATTTTACTCATGCACGAAAAGTAAAATCAAATTCACTGTTTTTTAAAATGTGTTCTTTCTTTTGCTATCATTATTCTTAAGCCATGAAAGAAAAACTTTATATAAAAAGAAACATTGTTCTTTTCAATCGTTATTTTTAATGGAATGCTCATTCGCTTTACAACTGAATATCTTTTATTGAAACATAAAATAAAATATTAATTCCATTCGCATTTTTCATATTCCCTCTAAAATTTTTTGTTAGAAGAAATTTTATTTTAAAATTAAAAATAAGGATATAATGTTTCATTTTATGCGTTGAAAAATATTTATTTATTCTTAACTCATGCATATTTAATTTACACTTTTATAAAAGGGGATGCATATTATTTAATAATAAAAGAG
The DNA here is from genome assembly GCA_026290005.1 of Latrodectus geometricus. Taxonomy (NCBI): domain Eukaryota; kingdom Metazoa; phylum Arthropoda; class Arachnida; order Araneae; family Theridiidae; genus Latrodectus; species Latrodectus geometricus. The sequence continues at coordinate 741,077 of JAPDSC010135597.1, read as the reverse complement.
GCTAATCTTTTCTCCTTAAGGACTTCGAAGATATATTTAAATTAATACGTATTTTGACCTAACGTTATTCAATAATATTTTCACGTACGCTTTGTTATTTATATCAGTATATTTTACGTAGTGAATAAATTAATTCACTCAAATTAACATATTTTCTGCTTCTATGAATACATTCAACTCGCATTTAATAAAAAAGTATGAAAATTTTTGAATTTACGCAAAAGTTCAGAAATAATATTTTTAGAGATTATAATACAAAATTTATCATATCCTTTAAAAAATTGTTAATAGTCACTTGTAAATTGTTAATAACTAAATTGCTCAATTAAATAAATTAAAGTAATAGAAAATCAGCAATGCTCTTACGAGTTTTTTAAATTTACAAAGGTTATTTACATTGAAAATTATCATTATTTCCGGAAAAAGGATCCCTGATAAAATAATCGTGACAAGATGAATCTCGTTTTCCGGGAAAATATTTTTATAAAGCTTAATGGATTAAAAATGATTACATCCTTTCCAGGTCAGTTTTGTGTGTTTACGTGACTTTACATAATTATTAATAGTCATTAAAGTAAATGAACATAAATTTATACTTAATTTGATGAATTAAGTGATTTTTCACAAAAATCAGTTTCTCTCACTTAAATAAACTGCTCCGTTTTAATTTCTGATCATTAAATTAAAATGATTAATTTAATACAATCATTTTCACTTCTCCTTGCAAAATCATATTTGCCACAGCTTGAGTCTAGTAGTAAACGTGCCCCTATCTTCAACAAAATATTAAAACAGTCTTTATATGAAACGTGGCCTTTGGTGATTTCTTAGAAATCTAGTCCAAATGATAGCTTCTTATTATTAAACTCTAATGGAATCAAATGAAATAGATTCCCCTTAAAATACAGTTAATAATAATGTACTCAGCTACAAATTTAAACTCAATATATCATAAATGCTCAAATTATTCTTTCATTTCAAACGTAAATAAATTAATTGCTTATCGTAATTTTAATTGATAATTTATGCAAATTTTTGTCATATCATTCTCTTAAATACAAACAGATGTCATTGAATTTTATAATCATCAAGCGGAAAATGAATACCTTTACTAAATTTTAAAAGCAAATTTAAAGAAGTGCGTAATAAAGTTATGTAGTCGATTTTTCATAAATCTTTTCTCCGGTAATCCGAATCTGCTTCCTTTATTCTTATCTTTTCTTATATTTCTTCCTCATTATTTTTCCGTTCGCGTGGTCTGTAATGCCGGTTCAGACTCTTCCGAGAAAATAAGGAACAAAAAGGACCGCAAGTTCGCGGGTTTCCCTCTCCCATAACACACAAATAATGCCAATTTTCCTTAATCGCCTTCCTTTAAAGGCAATTCATCTTATCAAAGAACGTCAGAAGCTCAAGTAAATGAGCTTTCGGGATCTAATTTAAATTTCCCTCTTTTTCCACTCGTTTTTCCCTTTTCCCGACGACTAGAGAGAAAAGACATGCATTGTGATAACTAGCCAATCGGAGCTCAATCTCTCAATGTAATGTATCAGATTTACCTAATAAAGTGAACCTCATTATGAAAATTGCTTAACAATTGAGTTATATTTTTACGCAATCTTGAAAAATTAACGTAATTAAATTCCTCTAAAATGAGCGATTAATATTCTCATAAGAAATTCACAAATGGAACAAAGTAAATAGAAAAAACTCATTCTTAAAAATCTACAACTCGTTATTACAAATAATTAGAATATTTTTGTCCATTTTATAGAATAACAAACTTTTGAAATTTATTGAAATCATAATTCTGACGTTCATCTATTAACGAACAATTGAATCTTTAAACGCACTTTGCATTTAAATTGTAGAATAGTGTACTACTTCATAGGAAAGAAAGCCATGATTCCAAGCAGAAAATATAAAATAATACTTTTTATGATTTTTAAATAATAAAATTATAACTTATGAATGAATAATAAATTTTGCTTTAAAATTTATAAGTGTATTCTTAAAAATATACTAGGCATTTTAAGAGAATTCATTTAAAAATATTGAAGTTGGGTATTTTCAAGCTATAATGGCAATATTCTTTCATCTCTTTGCTTTAATATTCAATAAAATTATACAATAACTTTTCCATTAAATTTATTTTATAATTTTTATTAAGAATTTAATATTTTGTGCATTTAAAACATACTGAAGTGAGATGGGCTGTAAAAAATGGTCTGAGTTGCTTTCATAAAAATGTTTTGAGAAACATTTTAAGACCAAGCAAATAAAAATTTAGTGCTAATCAAAAAACATGTGTTCTGTAATTCCCATTTGATTTGAACTAGTTGGTAAAGCGAAACATTAGTCACTGCGTTTCTTCAGTAACCGAATAGTTGAAGGTATTTGGAAAATGCATTATTAATACCATTGTAAAATTACGCATACAAAATAAATAATATTCACATATATTTATATTATGTAAAAATAGGAATTACCTAACATCTCATTTTGCTAAGCATAAATAGGATTACATTGGCATTGTCAATAAGATATATGTATAGTTAACTTCAAATTCCATAAAAGAATCTCGTGTAAATGATTTAAAATGTCTTCATACATCTCAAAGAAAATTTCACTTAATCCATGACTGGAAAGTAGTATAATCAATCCTAATCCTTTCAAGTGCCATTATGTTGATAGAGCGTATGCAGCTAACTACTCTTCTACGATTGGTGGGGTGGGCAGTCTGGTAAAGTGGTTATTAGATCAGTCGCCAACCTCTTTCTTTAATTGCGGTTGAGAAATACGAGCCACAGATTTTTCCAAAACCCTTTTTGATGCTTTTATGAAACACTAATTTGTCAATGCATTCTGTATATCCTGAAATGAAAACATAAGCTTAACTTGATATAATACAATAAATTTCTATTAATTCACAATATGGTAATATAACCACGATTTATATCATATATCGAAAATAAAAAGCATGTATTTTATGTAAAACTTATTTTCTCAAATATTAAGAATTTCCAATTTTATAAACCTTATATGCTATACTTTAATCTTATTAACTTTATTCCAAGTAATTGTTGTTTCTTGCTAAAAATAACAAGCTATGAGAATTTAAATTATCATAAAATGCGTCTGAAAAATATTGGTTTAAACTAAGATTTTTTTAATGCATAGGTAAATTTAAATTAATTTAAGGAAAAATTAGCATTATTTTGTGTGCGTGTGATAAATAAGAATAAAACAATGTGTAAAAAGAGGGTTATTTACGCTCATGAGTATGTGTACATCTGTATATGTATGACTGTGATTTTTTACTAATTAAACTATTCAAATATTAACATTAGTATGAACTATACTTCATTAAGTGACCCACTTTCATATATATGACGTTAAAATAAAATCACGAATTATTCGTATTCTAAATTTACAGAATATTAATCTTATAAAAATTTTATTTATATAAATAAAGAATCATCGATACATTTATTTCTACAGGATTTCGTGATAGTCAGATTTGAATTTTACTTAAAAAGCAAAAAATCCCTTGAACTAAAATGAAAAGAAAACGTATAGATACACAAGTAAAAATATTTAATATAAAATGAACTCAAATATTTGAAAGCAAGATTTTCGCAACGCGTCTTTAAATATGTATTCTTACATTTAAAAAATTCATGTAGTCCAGCTGAATTGCTAGGACTAAAAGCTATACTCTAATGAGAAATTCTATTACCAAAGGGATGCATTTTCGAAACTTGAATTAAATCAATGCCTTGAAAATTTCGTCTCATTCGAAAGAAGAAAATAAACTAGTCTTTAGATCGCAAAATAGCTTCCGCTGCCACTCTCCAAGCTGAGTAATTTATTATACTCACTTTTTAATTCATTTCTGTCAAGAAAATATTTAGAAGAAAGTTACTTTTACTTTACTAATTATAATTGGTCACGCACTTAGTTATCAATTTGTTCCTTGTGCTCAGAATGAATAAATTTTATTCAAGCTGAATTAAATATTTAGACTTCGTAATCAAAATTAACGTTTAGCAACTTTGATTATTATTTTAAATTAATGATTAAAATCACAATCTAAGTTTTTTAAAAAAGTATTAATATATTATTTTAATTTAAAAAATTAATGAATTTTTCTTCATCAAGAAACCACTAATATATATTAAAAGAAAAAATGTAAATGATTCACATTAACAGAGAGAATATTTAATTCCTATTCCAATTTTATTGAATAAGCTATAATTTTTTTATAATACAATTATGAACACATGGGTTATAAAATGTGACACATAATTTACAATGGCTTAAAAATTTCCTTCCGAAATTAATCGATACAATTTAAATAAATTTTCTAGTGACAAACAGTAAGAAATATTTGGAAAATAATCTTTTCCGAATAATATCATTGACTACTTTTTCCTAAACCTAATTTCATAAAATTGGCCTAAAATATTTATAAAGAGAAATATATTTTGTAAATATTAGATTAAAATTGAATAGATTAAAATTGTTTCATTAAAGAGATTAAAATTGTTTGAGGTACTGCTCTGGAAAAAAAAAAAAAAAAAAAGATTTGGGAATCATATTCTAATCTATACTTGATCATAAAATATTACAAATTTGTTTTTGAATTTTAGATGCATTTACCTCTGTTGTTAATAAAAATATGTATTTAAAATGTAAATTAATTATTCAAATTTAAGTTATGTATGTGTAAGCTAGTTTTTATTGTCTTTGTTCTTTTATTTTAAAACTTCTTTAAGATGGACCTACTTGTTTTTCATAAAAACAGCGACTATTCGGGAAGTAGCCTTTTAATTAACGTCTAAGAAAAATATAAAAACTTAAAAAGTTAAATTCAAAACATTTCAACTTGTAAGTATAATATTAATAAAACAACTATACATCAGACAATATTTCCATACTTGCTGAATTGTACTAGATTATTAATTTTTTGATAAATAAACATTATGCAAATATGAGCATCTGAAATTACTTTCTCAAAAGATAAAGGTCAAAAAAATTCAATTCAATTTCTTTAAAAATGCTTTTTTGATTGTTAACAAGTTATTGAGGTTTGAGTTTTATAATTAAAAATTTTCGTTGTGATTTTCTGTGTTTAAATTTTTTTCCCCCTTTAATGTAAAAATCACCATTTTTATTTTTCATTTTCAAAATATTTGCAAAACAATATGAAAAGCCAGTTTTTCGAAATGAAGAGTGCAAGAAATTTTATTTATGTACACAAATATATTTTTCAGTTTCGATTCATTTTTTTATCATGTGCACTTCAATTTCATACCTTCTAAATTGCGTAATACATTTTTATACTAGAATTGCGTAATACATTTTTATACTTTGAATACATTTTTATACTAGAATATGAAAACATGGCAGAATATTGCTCCTTTTATACCGACACATTTGATGATCACAAGTTGGGAAAAGAGATTTTTAAAATATGTGCCTAATTCTGAAAAAAAGTAGTTATGAATAGAAGCATGTTTTTCATAGACATGTTTGAATAGAGAATTTTTTGTGTATTTAATACGAAAAAAGATGCACCATAAGAAATAATACTACTTAGAATGAATTTCATAGCCTACATGTTTGTCTAATAAAACAAAGTTCTATTCTCAAAATCCTAGTGGTTTCGTGTTAGGCTGACCACCTAAAATGAACAATAACTTCGCAACCTAAGGCCTCAGTCATGAAAAAAGATATGGGTGCAGTAGCCTTGACCCCATATGGGCTTTCATGCCACTGAGTTTAGTTTTAGAGTTAAAATAAAAAAATTTATAATTTGGTACAGTTGATAAATATAGTTATGTATACATGGACCTTGTATTTAAATTAGATTAATAGTATAAAAATTAAGTGCTTTAAATCAAATGCGTTATTAATTTTATGTTTAAGATAGTTATACATTTCAAAAAATGAAATTTAAATTATATTTAAAGAGTTTTTATTATTTATTGTTTGTAATAAAAAGACTGGTTACTGAATTATTTGTTTGTACTTTAAAATTTCTGCATAGAATTTATTTAAAAAAAAATAATAATCCATGAATTTAAAAGTACTCCAAAAGTCTATGTGAAGAACTATAATTGTGATTCAACTTACTTTCCCTTCCATGATAAAATTACAATAGACACTATAATTTAAATCTTTTAGTAGTAGAAATATATAAAAATATCAATGAAGCAATATGTGAAAAGAATTTGTATTTTCCTTTGAAAACGCTTGTGTGGCAAGAACATATTAAATTCCGTAAACAACAATATTTTGGAAAGTATAATTAAATATCAGATTTTGAAAAGATAGAATGACATAAATTCTGAATTATAATTTTTTAATTAAATTAGTTTCCAACAATTTTCATGTATCCTAATACAAGTTCTATTTTTTTAATAATGATTTTTATATTGAATATAGTAAATGTTAACATATTATGACATCAGTTGGCCTTAAAACTTCATGTTTTCCTCAATAAACCGTCTCTACAGAATTGTTTCCGTATAATGTTACTGTTTTTTTCATTTTTATACATTAATTTATTTCCTTTTTTGTATTACAACATAAAATTACTGAACTTAAATGAATATAACCTTATTTTATAAATTAATTTACTTCATGCATGGTAGCATCAATAAAATTTGACCTTTGAACAATAATTATGTATATAATATACAATTTTTTTTTCTGTCACTGTATACAAGTGTATTTTAAAATTACTTGAAGTAACATATATCTCACAAAACAACTGTCATTCAAAAAGAGAAATCTCATCGTATTTTTACAATTTTTCATAAATAAATAAATACCTCCCAAAAGAATTAAAAAAAGAATGCTAATTAATATATATATATATATTTAATTCTTTAATAAAACTGAACAAATTTTTATTATTGTAAAATCCATCGAATAAGCAAATACTCGAATATTTTATGAGATCAATAATTTTTATAAATGAAATCATAACTTGTATTTATTTCTTTACATTTGCCATTATTAGATAATGAATTAATTAAAAATATAATTAAAATAAAAATTATTATTATATAACATTTACAAATGGAACGATTAACTTTTTAACACAAACAATTCATATTTATACATGGGTTTACAAATTTTATTCATAAAATTTTCTCAAAAATTTGCTATAATAAAAAAATTGGGGACAGAATATGCACTTAATGTTTGAAAAATAAACATAAATTTCATACTTTTAATCGTTACTAAAAGTATGTATTATAGGCCTGTTACGAATAAGGTTAAAATGTTCACCAAGAAAACTTTTTGTAATCATTATAAATTACTGTTAATATCAAAAAAGATTTTAAAACTTAATTTCTTTATTAAATAAAAATCTTTATTTCACCATTTTAAATCCATCTTTAGTTGAATGTTTTATCGCTAGATGGCAGCACAATCAAACAACCATTTTGTTTTGTTTTTTCTAATTATTTTTTTGGAATGGTCTAATAAGTTAATTGAAGAAAATTACTGAGCCTCAGGCGAAAAAAAAATCACGTGATCAGCGATGTATGCAAAGATTATTTTAATGAATGCATAGAAAAGTTCTTTGTTTAATCTTGATTCAAATATTTATGTGATATTTTTGGATTTTTAAATTTTTCTCTCTTTAACGTTAAAAGAAAAATTTTTTTTTTCCTTCTTCAGAGCAAAGTTACGTATACATCTGAGTTTTATTCTTGTAATAAGCTTTTTGTTTTTCTTTTGCATTATCACTTTAAAACTAAGTAAATGTAGAGGCTGAAATATTTTATTTTGATTTATTCCTTTCAAAAAAAGATAAAATACCACCATTGAGTAAAAATATTTTTCTCCTTTGTTTTCTACTTTTTGTACTTTTTCTCCTTAAACATTTATTAATTGTTTTCAATTTATTGTAATATGAGTTGAACTTGTAGTTAAAAATTTTAAACTCGTCTGAACATGAACTGAGTGTAAAAGTTAGACCTTCAGGTAGAAGTCGTTCGATATCCTCATGGCAACGGAAGGACGCACTTTATTTCTGAGAGGGGGGAAGGAACTGAAAACTGAGAGTAAGAGTTCTCTAGTATAGATGTGAAAAATGTTTCCCAACCGATCGATACAGTGTCCGATTTGAGTTGAGAGCTGTTTGCCTTCAGAAGCAACATAACTCTTATGACAACATCCGGTAACTAATGAGAAATCGCTAGCTTAACGCACAGATTTATTTGCCGCCCTCCTGTTGCGTCTTTGAAGAACGTCAATCAAAAAGCGGGGAAAAGTTTTTGTCGCTCAAGCGGACAGTTCATTGTAAGTTGGACAGTAGAATCGAAAGTTCGGTGCATGTTTTCATTGCGAAAGTTTCAGCTGTAAAATGAATTGAAATAAACACTTACTCAAAATAATACAAAGGAAAGAAAAATCCTTATTAAATTTTTTAACATAACATAGAATTGGAATATATTTTCACATTTTTCACCATTATACACCAAATTATTAGCAAATAACTATTATTTCAAAGTATAACTATTTCTAGAAAATAACTATTATTATAGCCAATACAATTTACAAATAACTATTAATCTTTCAGTTTGGCGCATTTAAAATGACATAGTAGATTCATTAATTATTGGTCATCCGAATCATTACTTAATTTCATATTTATTTACAATAAAAAAATACATACTATTATTCTATGCCGTTATTTATACAATGTTTTCCTCCACAAGTATTCAGATAACATAACGAAATCAATGTTCATTTAAAATTATTTTAAAAGTTACAAAATAATAATTAATAAAATTAAGCATCACAATTTTAAAAATAATCATAGAAATTCTTAAAATATAGAAATTTTTTAAATATTTGTAACGGTTTAACAAAACTGTGTAACGTCTTATGAAAATTAAAGAACAAAATATTTAGCCGAATTATAATGAGACGTGATAAAAAAAATAATTAAATAATAAAAAAATTTATTAAATTGAATTATCTCCAAGAAAAGATAAAATGGTATCGATTTATTTTATTTTCCGATCAATTTTTTTAAAATATGCAAACAATTTTGTTTATTTTTTAGGAGAATGATTATTGGAAACTAAATCTGCAGACCTTTGTACAGATGGTGTGCGTATCGAAGAGTAGATTTAATCTCCAATTCGCATTCTCCTTTACTAATCTCTGCATGCAATAGCTATTCAAATTCTTATATTATTATTATTTATGAGTATCTTCCGTTTGGGTTTAAAGAAATTTTGAATAACTATCCTCCCACCACTTATACACAATATCAGTAAAATATTTCGCTTTTCCAATATTTTGATTTTTATGAAATATAAATATAATGTTATTGACATTCACGAATTTAGATATTTTGATATAGATGCCAATAAATTTTCCATCAAAACTTATTACACAATAATTATTAAATAAAAATTAAACTGAGTAAAGCACATCTATTATATCATTTTAAACCATCAAGTAATCCACATTAGAAAATGGGATTTCTTAAGATAAATTAAGTGTAAAAAATATTTTATAATGTTCTTATAAAGTATTTTTAATTTATTAAATTATTGCATTTATGGCATTCTAATTAGTTAAATCTTGATAAAATTTTTGAAAAGAATAGATAAATAACAATCATATGTGATATACAACTCTTTTATCCTTTTGCATGTTTTCAATGAAATATTTTCTCAAGTTTCAAGATTTTATTTCAAAAATTCCCGTTAGAGGAATGCCTTTTGAATATTCGATACAAGTGGAATGAGATAAAGCAAAAAAAAAAAAAAAAAAAAAAAAATCATTTAATAGTTTATTGAGAATTAAAATTCCAAAATAATAAAATTTCTGTATTTTTTTTTTTTTAAAGAATCTAATCTTATTTTAAATCTATCTTCCATGAAACTTCTTCAAAGCTTAAGCATTATTACTTTTTGTACTACACATAATTACTTAAAATATGAAGTGCACATTGAGTGTATCGAGATTTTGTTCTTTTTCAAATATAAAGAAATAAATTATACCTTTATATAAAATTAAACTTAAAAAGTTAACACGGGCACTATAATTAATTAAATTAAAATGAAATAAAAATGGATTAAAATAAGACAAAATGTACATTTAGTTAACTATTTTAATAAAATTGAAAATAGAATTTTTAAAAAATTTCTAATTAACATTATATGAACCTGAAATAATCGAGGCAATTCATTTTTTTTTTTTTTTTTTACTTTTTTAAAGTTCCAACCCTCATATACTCATTATGCAGCTTATCCAGCTCAAAATTAATTTTAACGAATATCATATGTTATTTATTAAACAGTTTTATTTTCCATTACATGATACGCAATTTTATATAAGTAAATGTAAATTTATCAATGCTCCTTCCGAATATTGCGTTCATTAAAAAAACCACACACCGAGAGATATTCCTCATTACTCCACACACACATGTACAAGTGCACTTGCTTATCGTTCTATTTGCATTTTCAGCCAGACTTTCAACAAGCTCACAGCTAGAGAAGAAAAATGCATCCGCTTGTTCCAAATATCAAAGCACGACCAACCCCAGCTTTCCCTCTATCCGTTTCCTTATTAATAATGCATCACTCGCGATCGTTTGGTGCTCACGTGGAAAAAAATGCACAGCTGTAGAAGCGCGTTTCTTAAGTGAGATCTGAAAGTTTTTATATTTTTCTCTAACATCTTTCGCGATTCCTACCTTTCTGTCTCCTTATTTTTATTTGTTTGTTTTGGACAAGTTTCAGAATTTTTTTGTTACTTCTGATTATTTAATTTAATGAATAATTTTATTTCTTCGATGATTATTTGTAAAAATATATTTGTGTGTTTATTTATATAAATTGAGAGAAACGAAAACTTTTTATTTATTTGAATTTTCCGATGTTATGAAAATGCTAAATATTAAGGACGACTTCAAATTTGATTAGATTTAATTTACAATTTGTTCGTGTAGGTTGCCTTAGAGAAAAAAATTTAGTAATTGATAATCCATCGGGTAGGAAAGATATGAATAATGAAACCTTTTAGATTAAAAATATTTTTAACATGTACTTTTTCTGGATAACTATTTTACTCCCTTACAGCTACATTCCATGAAACATTTGTTATAAACTCCTTATTTTCTGCACGAAATTGTATTCATAACAAACTTCAAATTTATGAATTGCTAAATAAACATAAGTTTTAGATTTTTATTTTTTATTTTTATTATTAGAAACCTGTAGTTAGCTTTCTTCAAATTGGATTAATATTTTCGGTTAAAAATGATGACTAAAATACGTTAAGTTGTTTGAAATGTAGGGGCTTTTTCCCAGATTCATATTTCTGTGTTCCCAAATATAAAAATTTTCTGCATTCAAATCAAAAGGATTATCTAATTTAATTATGAAAGAGGCCACCAGAGAATGAGACGAATTTTGTTTATTTTTGAAGGAAAAACTTTCAGGAAAGAGTTATTATTTTAACAAAATAAAAAACGTATTTTCTAATAAATTATTCCTAACTCAGGTATTTTTTCTTAGACTTATAAATGCAATGTATTTCTTCTGAAATTTAATACTGAATCTTAGTGTAGTTTAATACTGAAAGATTACTGAATTAAAATAAGTATAATCTACGATCAAATTTTTTCAAATAAATATATAATCTAAGATCGAAATGACAGAATTTTTTTTAATTTATGGGTTTTTTAACATTGTGATACTATTAGTTTGGGGGAAAAGTAATCCATTATTTTTCTATAGACGTCTCGTGAGGTATATCTCGTGACGATATCTCGTGAGGTATCTATCAAACAATTTCAGATTTATGCTCGTTGGAAAGGTGACATTTGACACTAAAATATCCTCTTGCGGTTTTTTGTTTGATTAATTCACTTACGGGTACAAGGTTTTAAAAATGGAAGACAACAAACAGAAAATTCGATACATTTTCGTTTTTCTCTTGTAACGGCGAAAAAGATAGCCAGGTGGCTAAAATTGTGAAAGGTGTTTATCGTCCTATATAATACTGTAGCAACCAGTTACGTACAATTTTGGTTTTGTCGATTCCGTTCGGGTATTTTTGATGTTATAGATGCACCTCGCATGTGGATACAGCATCGTCGGAAATGTCTATAAAATATCAAAATTGATCGAAGTTAACCGCATGTCAGCAGTCGTAACGCGCAAGACCTAAAAATCTACATGAAAGCTGTTTTAAACCTTTTTACAAAGTGATTCCAAAAGAAGTTACGCAAAGTTCACGTAAAAATAAGGGATATCTTTTTCCCCAAACTAATATTTTGATGATATTAATATATCAATGATAATATTTCAAAAATACAACTATCCTTCTTGATCAGTGGTGTTATGATAAATGAATTACTAATAATAATTTAGTGCTAAACTGAAGTAAAATTAATTACATTGTTTAGAATAGTACTTGTAAAAAAAACTATATGACAAGCGTAATAAAAATTGTTCTTTTTAAAACTTTTTTCACAATAATTTTAAAATTTTTCAATTGAACGTTCCCCATTCAATCATACTGAACATTTTTCCAATCATAAACATTGTTGCTTATATCAGTGATTTTCAACTTTGTATGGTGGACTTGTCAAACGTGGAAAATAAATGAATGTACGTATTCACTGTTTTTTTCTCGATAGCGCGCTGTTAATAGTGCTTTCTGACACTATCATACTATCAACAGTCAAAATCATGTTTAAAAATTGACAGTGGTGTATGAATTAGAAATTATTTCCCGTTTTGTGCTGTGTCAAAAATATCTGAATAAAAATTGGGATCTTAAATTATGATTTGTCTTGTTAGTCATAATAATAATATGCATCCCATTCTAATTTTAGTTCATGTTATATCAATAAACATTACATTCAGCAGAATTTTCATTTCCCACTGAATTACCTTTTCTTTCAACTTGTGTGATACTTTATTTCTTTACTCACTAATATTATTTTACTGTTAAATTTACAATGCCTTATCAAATTATTAAAAATAAAATATAATTGTCGATAAAACCCTAACACCATGAAAAGCTCATATTCAAATTTTATTCCAACAAGAAAAAATATGAAATTGCGAGTTTTTTTATAAACTCATGTGTATTTCAAATATAACGAACAAATAAGTATAAATAAATAATGTATACAATAATAAATACAAAACTAAACTCTGTTTTACGACAGCCTATCGAGGTTCCAAGGCCTATAGTGACCATATTTGTTTTCTTGAACTAGCCAAGTCATCTGAGGTACAAAACATATTTTCCCGGTTAGGCGGTCAGCTTACGTGAAACCCCCACTGTTTAGTTCTCAAGCAAGCTTGGTTCTCAATTTTTTTGACTAATTTGAAGGATGAAAAGCTGAATCGACCTTGCCTTCGGATATGTCCATTGTGAACGCGAAACGCTACCACTGTTCTACCGGGCTTCACAACACTAAATGTACAAGCAAATAAATTGTAATAAAAAATTATTAATTATTCAGGATATATTTAAAAATATATAGCAAAGTTCCAAACAATTTATTCTGATAAATGTGAGCAATTTGTTTTAATTTCTGCACAATTTTATTTAACAGTGAATAAATTTGTTTTTACGTTGCTATTAATTTTGATAGTAAGAGTTTCAAAAGTAACCGTGTTCTTCTGGATTGAGACATACAATCAAATCTCTTGATTCACTATTGACAATGCCTGATCCAAAACATGAGCTTTTTTTCCGTGGATGAAAAGTTGTATTGTAATTTATTCATTCTCACCATTTCCACACCATCTACGCTATTATGTATATTTCATTCCATTTTAATTAAATTATAATTTTTAAACTGATTATAAAATTATTTATAAAATAAATATAAAATTATATGTAAAATAAAAAAAAATGTATTTGTTCTCCATATGGCGTACAAAAAGATACAAACATACATATTATTGCTTAGTTTGGAAGAACATCACATGATGATAATAATGTTCCGACTTTTAAGTTTTAAAACTGGCATTATTTTAAGAGAAATGTCATAATAACTTCTCAAAGTAGTATAACAAACATGGGTTGATTTTCAATAATTTATATCATACTTATTGATGCATAAAGTAAGATATTCAAAAATTTGAACTCCGAATTACATAAATGCCACGAGATTAGCATTGGATACAGCTGTTCTACTCTTAAAAAAGACTGAAAAATATTCGAGTTGATGACGTAGATTTTTGGGCATAGTTTCTGACGTAGTTTTATAAATTGTAGAATTTATTTTAAACAGAGGTATCAAAATTTAGTTTGCTTTAACCAGATGGGAAAACAATTTATATACATGTATATATTCATATTTATTCAAACATTCTATCGACATATCTTTTACTGGCCATTTCACAAAATTTCCTAATTTATATTTTAAGATACTGAAGTTCAAATTATCGATGTCTTTAAATTGGTAAAACATCTTAGTAAAAGAGAAATGAATGATAAATGCCTTATATAAAAATAGACCATATAATTTCATTTCATTAGATACTTTAACTTCAAAGAATTTTACTTACATTATGTGCAAAGAAAAATAATTTATTCTGTGTTTTTTAAAATTACATACATACATACATACATACATACATACATACATACATACATAC